>JAOWBW010000241.1:1063437-1448183 GCA_026119855.1 Campanula takesimana
TTTTTGTTGCTGGGATTTGATTTTGCTGCAGGCTGGATATGTTGAAGTGCTTGGGTTCTGTTCTGAACTGACAAGGGTTGTTTCTGTCTGAACTGCTGTCAAAGGCGCGCGCGTCGGGCCTTGCTTGTGGGAGGCGCGCGCGTTGTGCAACCCTGGTCGGAGGCGCGCGCTTCTGGCCTGCTGAATTACAGCCCCTTTCTTTTCTGATCAGAATGTTCCAACAGCTATAAATTTGAACCATTTTTCGACCAGAATGGCCACACAGCATTCTTTGCAAACACTTTCTCCCCTAAACCACAAAATTCTTGTTAAATGGCCCCAATGACTTTATCCTTTGAAGTTAAGGTTTCCGTCCCCGAGGGTGAGAAGTCCGTTCCAATGGTGAACGCCGTTCCAGCTGTGGGGTCCGTCTCGATGGTGGAGAAACGTCCGAGCGTTTTTTTATCGTTTGGGAAGGCCCAATGACGATGTTGTTGACCCCGTGAGACCGGTGGTTCATGTGCGGGACTATAGACCCCGTAATTTTCCCAAGAAGAAGAAAGGTAAGGGAAATTCCTCATATGTGTGGAAGCGTCCCATGGTTGTCCCGCTAAGGTTTCGCTTGATAAGGGTAAGGGAAAGCCGTTGATGAAGCTCCGTCCCGTCCTAGCGTTTTCTCCCGTCTTGGCGGTCCCAAGAATGTTCCGTCCCCATCCAAGAAGACTAAAGTACATAACAAGAAGCAATGGGTTCCCAAACCTAAGAAAGATTAGATTTTTTCTTTGTACCCCAAGAGATTGCAATTAGACCACTTTGTTTTAGGATTTAGTAGTTTGATGTCTTTTGTTGCTCAATAAACCCGTTGTAATGGTTTGAATAGTTCATTGAATGAATAAAAATTGCATTTTGTTATTTGAAGTGAATTGGGTATTTTGATATGTTTTAGACCGCACCCGAAGGTTGCCTACGTTCCTCCAGTTGGGAGGCTCAGGTCTTCGTAGTTCAAAAAACAAAGACCATTTTTTTTTTTTTGTGCACCCTGTTTTTTGCCTAGACCGCCCTTTCGGGTTTTCAATCTAGCGGGCTTCTTTTTTGCACGTGCTCTAATTTTTGCCTAGGCCGCCCTTGCGGGTTTCAACCTAGCGAGCGATTTTTTTTTTTTTTTTTTTTTTTTTTTTGTTATGGTCTTTGTTTATTAAGCGTAGAACCTCTTGAGCTTGTCAAGGTTGACCTCCTTTGGCAGCTGGTCACCATCTAAATCCCGAGCCGGACTGCACCACCGCTTAGTATCTTTTTGACCACGTACGGACCGATCCATCGGGGTCCCCATTTCCCCAGGGGATTCATGGCATTAGGAGGATGTTGTCTTAAAACAAATCTCCCACATTGATGTTTCGAGGCTTCACCTTTTTGTTGAAAGCTCTTGCCATCCTTTGCTAATACGCCCTTGTGCGTTCGAGTGCTCTTAACCTTTTCTCGTCGAGCAAGGCTAGTTGTTCATATCGACTTTGCATCCAGTCGACCTCGTTGACTTGATTCTCGAGGAGGATCCGTAGAGATGGGACTTCAAGTTCGATGGGAGTACGGCTTCAGAACCATAGACCAATGCATAAGGAGTTTCTCCTGTTGCGGATCGTATTGATGTGCGGTAGCCCCACAATGCTAATGGTAGCTTCTCGGGCCAATCCCTTCCGTTGAGGCCATTTTCTTGACGATGGTCTCGATGGTCTTATTTGCTGCTTCGACAGCGCCATTTGCTTGGGGCAGTAAGGAGATGACTTGTGCTTGGTGATCTTATATTCTACCAAAAGTGCATCCATTTCCTTCTCGAAGTGAGAGCCGTTGTCGGAAATGATTTCATGAGGCACGCCGTATCGGCACATGATATTAATCTTTACAAATTCGGCCACTTCCTGGCGTTGAGGGTCCGATAGGCTTGTGCTTCGACCCACTTTGTGAAGTAGTCGACTGCCACTAGGACGAATGACTGCCCATTGCTTCCGGCAGGATGAACTTTACCGATGATGTCTATCCCCCCAACAAGAGAAAGGCCAAGGCGTGACCATGTTGTAAAGTTGTGAGTGGAGCATGTTGCAGATTAGCGTGGAATTGGCACTTGGCACACCTTTTGACTTTCTCGATACAGTCTCGTTCCATAGTGCTCCAATAGTAACCAATGCGAAGTATCTTCTTGACTAGCATAAACCCATTCATGTGGGGTCCACATTCTCCTTCGTGCACTTCACACGTTATCTCTTGAGCTTCGGTCTCATTGGCGCATAAGAGATTGATCCCGTCGTGGTGCCTTTTATAGACTCGGTCCCAATCAGTACGTACCGAGAGGCTAACCTTTGCAGAGCTGCTTGAGACTTCTTATTGATGTTCTCGGATAAGTGCCGTCTTTGAGGAAGTTCATGATATCCGAATACCACGGAGAGTGTGTTTGAACCTCGTTGATCTCGATACTCGTGCAATATGCCGGACTGTTCCTTCGAGCATTTTGAAAGGCTTCACCATTTTCCTTTGGGCATTTCAACTAATGAAGCTATAGTGGCCAGTGCATCGGCGAAGCGATTCTTATCCCTTGGCAGGTAGTTGAAAGTGATCTCTTGGAATTGTTCAACCAGTTCTTCAAGGTGCTGACCATACTATTGGAGAGTCGGGTCTTGGTCGCCATTTACCCGGATTGCTGATTGATAAGGAGCAAAGAGTCGACGAACACTTCTAGTTCCGTGACGTTTCTTTCGAGAGCTGCTTCGAGCCCTGCTATGCATGTTTCGTACTCGGCAATGTTGTTGTGGCTTCGAATTCCAGGCGTATGGGCAACGGGAGTGTAGATGTCTTTTGGATCGACAAGCAATACCCCTATACCAAAACCGTGTTTATTGGCGGCGACATCGAAAAAAAGTTGCCACTTGTCTTCTTCGGTTGCCAGTACAAATTAAATGCTCGTCGGGGAACTGTACATCTTCCCCCTTCACTTCGTCACACGGAATTCGGCAAGCTTTCACTGAACACTTTCCCCTGACGGATTTTAGTGTGACGTAAGTGATATCATAACCGGCGAGCATGAAGTACCATTTGGATATTCTTGTTGACATGAAAGGCTTCTCGAAGATGTAGCGGAGAAGGTCCACCTTTGCTACTAGCTTGATCGAAAGGCTTCCATATAGTGTTTGAGCTTTTGAGTGACCCAAACCAATACTGCACATGACTTCTCTAAGATAGAGTAGTTTTTTCGCCTCCTTGGAATCGGCGACTGACAAAATAATGGCGTTCTCCTTTGTGGACTCTCGTTGTTCTGGTGCTAACATAGCCCCTAGGGCTTCATCATTGACAGTGAGATAAAGCAACAGAGGTTTCTCCTTGTGCGGTGGAACTAGAACAGGAGGGCATGTCAAGTAATGCTTTACTTGATCGAAGGCTTCTTGGCACGCGTCGGTCCATTCTAGAGCCACATTCTTCTTGAGTAGCTTGAAGATTGGCTCGCACATGGAAGTGAGTTGGTGCACAAACCGACTGATGTATTGTAGTCTTCCATGAAACCTTTAATCTCTTTTTGCGTCTTTGGAGGAGGCATGTCAATGATTGCCTTGATTTTGGAGGGGTCTACTTCGATTCCTCTTTCAGTGACCATATAACCAAGAACTTTGCCTCAGATAACCCTGAATGTGCACTTTACAGGGTTGAGCCTCATCTTGTGTTGACGAAGCCTTTCGAAGAACTTGCGGAGATCGATTAGGTGTTGACCATCGGTTCCTTTGGAGTGAATGATCATGTCGTCCACATAGACCTCGATTTCTTTGTGAATCATATCGTGGAACAAATCTGTCACGGCTCTTTGGTAGGAAGCCCCAGCATTTCTTAACCCAAATGGCATGACTGTATAGCAAAGGGTACCCCACGGTGTTGTGAAGGCTGTCTTATGTTGATCCTCCTCGGCCATGAGAATCTGATTGTACCCAGCGAACCCATCCACGAATGAGCGGACCTCGTAGGCAGCAGTGGAGTCGACTAGCATGTCGATATTAGGGAGTGGAAAATCATCCTTTGGGGAAGCTTTGTTTAAGTCCCGGAAGTCTACACAAACTCGAACCTTGCCGTTCGCCTTCCTGACTGTCACAATGTTGGCTAACCATGTCGGATACTCGATAACCTTGATGAACCCATACAGAGGAGCTTCTCAATCTCTTCTTTGACCTACAGAGACCATTCTGGCTTGATCTTCCTGAGCTTCTGCTTTACTGGCCTGGCATCTTCTCTGATCGGAATCCTGTGCTCCGCTACCTTTCTGTCTAAACCCGGCATGTCTTTGTATGACCATGCGAACACATCCACGAACTCCCGTAGTAATGCAGTCAATCTGTCTCTGTCGTCTCCCTTTGAAGAAGCTTCCAATCTTGGTTCTTTTGGCTCTTCTTCGGTACCCAGATTAACAACATGCAATTCTTCGTCAGCCTTTGGACCATTCTCGCCACGACTACGGACTTGTTGAGCAAGTTCATTTAAGTATGTTGTGTTTTCGTGGTCTATTTCATCATAATTTGAATCGTTATTAACTTGTTTGTTAAGTTCATTATTAGTTAATTCATCATTTATGATGTTTGCAATCTCAGGGTACTCAGAAATATCAAATTTTTCATTAGCAAAGAAAGGAAACACACGCTCGGCTATGGCCTCCAAATCCTCTTGGGTGAGGGTATTAGAGACACTCTCGGACTCGAAAGTAAGTGTGAGCTGCTCTTCCTTTGTTGCTGTGCGGGGTATGCAACCCATTTCTTGGACTAAGAATTTCTCGGATACCACGGGCCCTTTTGTTGAATACCAATTGTTGATCGGCTCGGAGCTTGGCGGGATCTCATTGATAGTTTCGTTCATGATGACGGTGTCATGGATGGCGTTAACTTAGCATTCATTCATCATGGCAAGCTCTTCAAACATGGAGGCTAAATCTGTCAGTTCTTCCCCCACGGTGATTTATGTCTCGGACTCTATAGTCATCTTCCTCCCCCACCATTCACGGGGCGACATGGGAGTTGGTTCTCTTTCGGATATCTGGACCTCACAATCGGAGAAGATTTCGAGGCCGGGCTTTTTGACACCTTTATTGTTAACCCACGGCTCGGGAAAGATCATGTATGGAACGTCTTCCCCTTGGCGGACAAAATAACCATTCAACGTCTTGCGATAAGGCCTTAGATTAGGGACTTCATACCGACGGCCTTCTTTACGATCGGGCCTTTTCGTTCTTGATCGATTGCTCTTGTTTCAAGTCTTCTTTGGAAGGCTCATACCCCAAACCGAAGGTGTTCTTGACAAATGGGACTTGCACGGGATGTAGGATTCCTTGCTGATATTTTCCTAAGCCTAAACCAGGGAAGTAGTTCATATTCCTCATCATGCGGAGGACTTTGTGATTGCTGGGCGTCCATGATCCGTTTCCCCTTTCTTCGTCAATGGCGTTGATTGAGACGCCGGAGAGAGTGGAGTCTGGTAGACCATGCTGAACTTGGTGGACGGGCTTACCTTTTCTGTGGATAGTGATGTTTTCAGCCATTACGGTCACTATTTCATCACCATTTCGGATCTTGACACATTGGTGGAGAGTTGACGGTACGGCATTAGCACTGTGAATCCATGGTCGACCCAACAGTAAGTTGAACGAGGCCGGGATATCAAGCACTTGGAATGGAACGGACATGACCATGCTCCCAAACTCAATGTCTATATCGATCATACCCATGACTCTACGGGCGGTGCTGTCATAACCTCAGATTACTTGAGTAGAAGGCTTCAAATCAGAATCCTTAAGCCCCAGTATGCCCATGATTCTACCAGGCATGAGATTGAGTGCGGAACCACCGTCCACTAAGACTCTTGAGACGGGCCTCCCCCTTGCTCATACCTAGAGGTAAATGGCTTCGTTGTGGTCGGAACCAAATGGTGGAAGGTCCATATCGGCAAAGGTGATGACGTTGCCAAAGTGAATGTGACCAATCATGCCGTGAGGTCCTCGGGAGTAGTATCGGGAGAAACTGATGTATCATCGAGATTGCGGATGACAAGATCTCGGTGTTTCTTTGAGGATGCAATGAGGTCCCAAATAGAGATGTTGGCTTGAGTTTTCTTGAGTTGGACAAGTAGGGGATCTTAGGGAGCGTTGTGAGCTTGCGGCTTTTGAGAAGAGGAGCTCGGTGCGGAAGTGGAAGGGTTGCTTGCTATGACTCGACCGGATCGAGTTAGCATGTTGACGTTCCCATCTTGCTTCTTTTTCCTATTCTCTAGTACTTCCCTCATTACCTCATCGTAAGTCACTACATAACAAGAATTGTCAAGTTTATTCATAACATTGGGCCCCCATTCACAATTGGGATTGAATGGGTGGTCCCCTCGAGTTCTCCTATCTCTATTACATTGACATGCTCGTCATTAGTCACTAAAAATTCTTTCTTATCTATGAGATCTTGAATGACATTGCGGAGAACGAAGCAATCCTCGGTGGTGTGGCCACTATATTGGTGGTAGCCACAATATTTGTGGTGAGCATGATTGGGGTTGATCGTCTTGGGTTGGTACCCTTGCACGGGTGTGACTTGACCCTTTGCCTTGAGGACCTCGAACACTTCGGTTTGAGTCATGCCTTGGAGAGGCGTGTAGACACGGTCACTTCGGGGCTTCTTCCCTTGGGGCGGAGGAACCCTTTTGTAATTCCCCTTGTCAATAGTGACGGCGTTGACCGAGGCCTCTTTTGTGGAGTTAGAAGCGGCCTTGTAGCGGTAAGTAGGAGTGGTCTTCTTAATCTCCTTGAGCAAGTCATCCATGCGTACCCCCGCCTCATACATTTGGGAGAAGTCGGAGTAGCAAGCCCCACTTAGGTGAGTACGGAGATCAATCTTGAGACACTTGAGAAATATGTCCATTTGCTCTTTTGTGTTCGGCCTCTCAACAATTTCAGAGAGTTTGTCATTCCATCTCCTTGTGAAGTCGATGAAGGATTCATTGTCTCGTTGAGTAGTGTTCTCTAGCTCTTTCCTTGTGGGCCGGTGAGTGGTGTTGCCTTGGTATTGGTTCTTGAAGGCAAGCATGGCGGAGTCCCAATCAAGACGGACAGTGAGCGGGAGAGTAGCATACCAATCTTTTGCCGCCCCCTCGAGAGTGAGAGGAAAGTATTGAGCCATCACCTTGGTGGAGACCTTCTTTGGAACCATTGCCCAAATATAAGTCTCAATGTGAGCCATGGGACAAGAGTTGCCCTTGAATTTGCTTATGTCGGGCATCTTGAACTTATCGGGAAGAGCGGCCATAGTACCATGAGGATGGATGATTGATAAAGGCTTGTGTCGGAGCCTTTCCCCATGTTGAGCCCATTGAATTTTTGGTCGATGTAGGCCATGATAGAATCCACCATTTTGGGCCCATTGTTCTCGGAACTTGGTTCCCCCATTTTCTTGGTGCGGGTGTTGACATAAGGACTCTTGAACAAACCCTCGGTCCATTCGGATTCATCATCATTGTTCTTGTTCTTTCCCATGGCAAGGTTGGTGAGCTTTTCTTTCATTAGCTCCATTTCGGCCTCGTGGGCCTCCCTTTGGCTGTCGAGGTGGGATTGCCAAATGTCGTTTTTGCTTTGTGACTCTTTGTTAAGGGTGGAGACTTGCTCTTGGACGAGTTGGACCATGGTTGAGAGCTGTTCGAGAGACATGGTGTTGCTGCTGCCGGTCATGGTTGATGTTGGAGCTGTTGGAGTGATCTCTTCACGGACTAACCGATTTTCTGAATCCCAGTAGACTTTGTAAGTACCAATTGAACCTACATTGCAGAAGAGACCCTTGTCAGTCTTGAGTAACAATTGCGGTCCATGAAGAGGCTTAGAACACACAGTTGGGCACACGACTCGAACCACATAAGAAAAGACCCCTTTTTTTTTTTTTTTTTTTTTTTTATAAGTCGGAGGGAATGAATCCCTTTTGGGGTTTCTAAGAAAATAATGGAATCGTCACACTAGTATATAGACCATCTCACGGTCCCATATACTCATCGGATTCCATCGCGCTTGTGAATCCTACATGTATCGGGATTAAACTAAATTAATGTAGTAAAGCATACATGCGGGGACGGATTTTTATTTTCGTCCAAAATAACCACTTTTTGGGGATGGATTTTTTATTGCGTCCATTTCAACAAGTTGGCATGTATGATTTGAAAACATTAGTTTAGGGAAATCTCGGTACATGGAAACCGACTTGAGTCACGGAGTGTTAGACCCTAACTAGAATTGTGTGGTTTGTGCTCGGCTTGAATATGAGGCTCAAAGGTCACCCCCGGCATGTAGTCTTGAACTACGCCACGGGCTGAGGTTTACCGCTTCGAAAGAGCCAAGGTCTGGTGGAGCTTGAAACTTTCTAGGACGGGCCTCGACGGGTTTGGGGTTGGACTTGTGTGACTCGATAGTGAGCAGTTCATAGGAATATGTGCATGTAGTGTGAGGTCTAACAAGTGACAAAATTTTCTCTTTTTTTTTTTTTTTTGAAAAGAAAAGATAAAAACACATAAGCACGTAAAATTACAACTCCCGAATCACCCGTGTGACCGGTAAATAAAACACAAAATTAAAACAGTCTGAGGGTTCAATTCTGTTCTGATGCAGGCAACTGTGCCCACACCCCACTGTTCTGCTCAGTCACTGAAACCTGTTTCTGTTCTGGAAACCAACCCAGAAGCGTGCGCCTCTGAGTGCTGATGTGGGACGCGCGCGCATGGCGCAATGCTTACGGGAAGCGCGCGCTTCTGGGGCACACCTGTCAGAATGTCAGACTTTGGACTCAGGGGATTGCCCTGGTCTCATGTTCATATTGTAACCCCTGCAGAAGTGATTAGTGCAGAATAACAGAAGAAGAAGATGAAGAACATGAAGAAGTGGGCGATTCTGGTTCTTGATGCGGGATGCGCGCGCCTTAGGATTAAAAGGCCAGACGCGCGCGCCTCCCCCATCAGGAAACAGAATGCCCAGAAAAGATGTAGATTTCGATCAGAACGCAAGTTTAACCCTCAATTAACTCCCCAGCGGAGTCGCCACTGTAGATACCCCGGGGGAACCACGGCTTTAGGCTAGAGCGCGTGCGTTATCCTAGGATGTCTAACTTGTTTTATAGAGTCGCCACCTATGTTTTGAGGAACATAAGAAAAACCTATAGATTGTAGCCTAAGTTTGATTACGAAAACAGAGATTCTTTGTTTTGAGGTTCGGGGGTTAGATTACGAGATGGGAAGTACCGAAACACCCATCTCGCCCAACTAAAGTTGGTCTCGCTTGATCAAAATCTACATGAATGAAAATGTTCTTCTTCTTCTTCTTTAAGTCATGAAAAGGGGGTTTAAAATAGAGTTTGGAATGTAGGAGATAACTCCTTAAACAACCTCAATGAGATGAGGTGATCATTAGAGTCATGTCCCAAAATGATTTGGGTGATTGCACATTTGATTAAAGTAAAAGAGAGAGAGGAGATGAAGTAGAAAAGAAAGGAAAAGATGGACTTTTACCTACAATTCGAAGAACTTCAAATGTTGCTTAATGAGATCCTTGGAGAACCTTTAGAAAGTGATTTTTTGTCTAGTTTTCGATGATTTTTCCGATGATTTTCGATCCTTGAAAATGGAGGTAAAGGGAGGTTTTTATAGGTGAAAGAGGGGTGTTTTTGGTGCCAAAACTCAGTCACCAAGAAATCCTTCCCGGGCAAAATCTTGTAAATTGAGCAAGGGAGGGAATCCTGGCCAGAAATCTGTAACTGACGCCCAGAGGCGCGCGCTTCCTGCTTTGGGGGCGGGACGCGCGCGCGCCTGGATCCTCCTGTCGGAGGCGCGCGACTCAGAGAAGGCAATTTTGACAGAATGGACTAGAAAGTCAGCCCTGTCATTCAGTTTAGTCCCTAGACTTAACGATGTCAGTCAGGAACTTAACGGAAGTGACAGAAACTAACGAGAAACACTTAAAATGGGGAGAAACACAAGATCAAATGTGCAATCGGGGTGAGCGGTCCAAGGCGGGGTGTCTACACTAATAATTCCCAATTGCTCTATAAACTGCTCCGCCCCAATCCTTTCATCCCGATCATCGCTTAACTGCAAAACTGAAACTGGAGGGGGGTGAGCTGGGGGGCTCAGTAATTTGAGGTGACTCTTTCTTTGGTAGCATGGCCCAAATGTAGGAGTCAACATGAGCATCGGGACAAGAGTTGCCATTGAACTTTCCAATATCGGGCATTTTGAATTTTTCGGGAAGGGCAAACATTGTGTTAATGAGAAGAGAAGCTTGATGAATATCGGTGCTCTGGTCCTTGTGCAAATTTAGCCCACTAAGCTTTTGGTCAATTTAGGACATGATAGTGTTAACCAAACTGTCATCAATGCTTTGGACCATTTTTCTTTCATTTGTGAGCTCCTTCAATTGATCCTCGAGCTTAGCTAGTTATTTCTTATGGGCCATTATCTCATGCTTGAGATGGGCTTGCCACAAATCATCCTTGCGTCGGGCATTCTCGGCGAGTGCATCGATTTGTCCTTTCAGTGCTTTGATCATGTTGGCTATATCCTCGTTGCACCGGGAAAGATTGTCACCGTTGTTGCCGTCGGAAGCCATTGGACCTATTTGAAGAACCCTGTTGATCTTAGGATGGCCCACAAACACCTTTTGGGTAAAGTAATTTAACCCACAAACAGGAAAAGACTCAACCACATAAGGAAAAATGACTATTTTTTATTTATTTATTAACAAAAGTCGGAATGACGTAGTCCTTTTTGGGGTTTCTAGAAAAAAATAGTGGAATCGTCACACTAGTATATAGACCTTCTTGCGGTTCCATATACTCATCGGATTCCACCACGCTTGTGATACCTACATGTGACGGGATTAAACTAAATTAATGTCATAAAGCATACATGCGGGGACGGAGTTTTATTTCGTCCAAAATAACCACTTGGGGACAGAATTTTATTTCGTCCATGATAACTACTTGTTTCTTTTGGAAACGGCATGTATGATTTAATGACATTAGTTTAGGGAAATCTCGACACATGAAAACCGACTTGGTCACGGAGTGTTAGAACCTAGACTAAGAATGTGTTGGCTTATGCTTGGCTAAAGAGAGGCTTAAGGTCACCCCCGGCATGTAGTCATGAACTATGCCACGGGCTGAGGTTTATCGCTTCAAGAGAGTCAAGTTCGGGTGGAGCTTGAAACTCTCTAAGACGGGCCTCGATGGGTTTGGGGTTATGAACTTGTGCGACTCGATAGTGAGCAATTCATAGGAATATGTGCATGTAGTGTGAGGTCAACCCAAGTGACAAAATATATATATTTAAAAAAAAAACAAATAAACACATATTTACAACTTTCGAATCACCCGTGTGACCGATAAAATAAACAAAAATAAAAAAGGTTATGTGTAGGCCCGGTGCCCACACACTGTCAAAACTGTTCTGTTTCTGTGCACTATTCTATTCTGGAAAGGCGCCCAGAAGCGCGCGCATTGGGCTACCTACTCAGGAGGCGCGCGCGTTAGAAGAAGAGGGGCAGAGGCGCCCGGTTCTGGGTGAAAACCTGCAAATCAGTGGGTTCAAGGGATTGCCTTGACCCTAAATAAGAAAACTTTCCCCTGTAGTAAGTGTTAGCACAGAAACATGAAATGGAAGGACATGAAGGAAGGCGGGCGATTTTGGTAATTGGGGTCGGACGCGCGCGCTTTGGGCCAAGAAGGCCAGAGGAGCGCGCTTCCAACCCTTTTTACCAGAATGCCCAGAAAACAGAATAAAAGAACACCAAAAGCAGAAACGCAAGTTTAACCCTCTAAATTGTCCCCAGCGGAGTCGCCACTGTAGATACCCCGAGAGATCCCACTACTTGGCTAGAGCGGTGGAAGGATCCTAGGATGTCTAACTTGTTTTAATTTGTAGAGTCGCCACCTATGTTATTGAGGGAACATAAGAAAAACCTAATAATTATCCCATGTTTTGATACGAAAACAGATATTCTTGTTAAGAGGTTCGGGGGTTAGGTGACGGAGTACGAAGTACTTAAACACCCACTACGCCCCGCTTACGCGGGTCATGCTACTATTGGTGTTCTAATGCTAAATGTCCTTATTTTAATATGAGAAAAGTGCTAACAATTATAATGTAAAGAAAGGGGGAATTACGAAAGAGAAATAAAAGAAACTTGTTTTATTGATTAATTCATGCTAAAGATTACATGTCAAACAATTACATTAAGAAATGATTGATAAATTAAAATGGAGTTAAGAATGTTGGAATGTAACCTTGACCAAACTTAAATAGTGAAGTGGTCTTTTGGTTGTATTCCTTTTTATGGAGATTTCATACAATGACTAGACAAGTAAAATAGGAAGAAGAAAAGTTGTACATTTAGAAGGAGAAAGAAGACTTAAACTTTGACTTGAGATGGAGTTGTTTGTAGAGAAATTGTTGTGCAACAATTTATGTAGAGTTTTTGTAGAGAAATGTGTTTGAGAGAATTTGCGTAGAGTTTTGGTTCAAGTCTCAAATTGGGTCCTTTTCTAAGGTAGAAATGAGGGGTTTAAATAGGTAGAAAAGAGAGGAAAAGATGGCTTTTCAACCAATAAGAAAATAAATAAATAATAAATAATAAAGAGAAAATCAAATAATAAATAAAAGAAATATTATATTTTTAAGAAATCGCTAAGAATATGGGATTGGGAGTTATAGAATAAAAGGGTTTAATGCTAGAATAAAACATGTGATGAAAAGGTTGTTTTTGACTCTAAAAAGGAGGGAAAATGCTGCAATCCGTAACAGTCCAAATGGGAAGCGCGCGAGTCCGGACTATAAGTCCAAACGTGCGCGCGCCCCGTTGACACTTCTGGATGCGCCCGAGCCCTAAAATACAGAATGACATAATGACCCTAAAAGTTAACTCTGTTATGCAGTTTAGTCCAAAACTAAAGAAATCAGTTAGGAACTTAACCGAGGTAACAGAAATTAACAAAAACAAGTTAAATTAAAATACTATGTATGCAATCGGGGTGAGAGGTCCAAGGCGGAGTGTCTACACATGGCGGAGGAAGACCAGCACAAAACAACGTTCACCACACCTTGGGGGACGTTCTATTACACAGTCATGCCATTCGGACTCAAGAATGCCGGGAGGTTCTGTTACACAGTCATGCCATTCGGACTCAAGAATGCCGGGAGCCAATTACCAAAGAGCGGTAACTGCCCTATTCCATGATATAATACATAAATAGATGGAAGTGTACATTGATGATATGATTATACACTCTAAAGGCTCCGATGGACAACACTTTATCGACCTCAGAAAGTTCTTTGAACGGCTGAGACACTACAAGATGAGGCTTAATCCAGCCAAGTGCACATTTGGGGTAGTGAAAGGGAATGTTCTTGGGTACATGGTCACCGAGCGGGGTATAGAAGCAGACCCTGCTAAGATCAAAGCCATTGTTGACATGCCTCCGCCTAAGACGCAAAAATAAGTAAAGGGATTCATTGGTCGCCTTCAATATATCATTCGTTTCACCAATCAACTCACGACGATGTGCGAACCAATTTTCAAACTTCTCAAGAAGAATGCATCCCTAGAATGGACCAAAGAGTGTCAAGAAGCCTTCGAAAAAGTCAAAGAATACTTGGTTAATCCGCCAGTATTGGTCCCACCACATAAAGAAAAACCATTGACCTTGTACCTCATAGTCAATGACACTACCTGGTGTAATGGGCATCCTGGGAATCGTCGGATTTGAGAGAGATTGGATAGGGTGTTGGTGAAAGGGTCTTCCGCTGCTAAACACGGCAGTATCACTGTTGTTCATTTACCGCGGGATGTATCTGATCACTCACCGCTGCAGATTAAGATCGCTGCTATCACCAAACCAAAGTGCCCCTTTAAGTTTTATAAAATGTGGTTGGAGCATCCAAGATTTGATGACTTTGTATGGGAGGTGTGGAGTAGAGGTTGCTGGGGAACACCGTTGTTCAGACTGCACCGGAAGCTTCATGTGTTGCGCGGAGAACTCAGAAAGTGGAATTGGGAAGTTTTCGGTAATATTTACCGTAAGATCGATCAGTTGCAGGATGATCTTACCCGTTTGGACTTCTCGCTGCAGCAAAATTGGGATGATTTAGTTGCTGTAGAACAGAGGCAGAAAAATGAGGAACTAGTTCAGGTTCGCAGACGGGAGGTGGACATGAAACAGCAGCAGTCACGGCAATTATGGGTTCAGGATGGAGACAGAAACTCGGCCTTTTTTCACGCTTCCATCAAAGAGCGGAGAAGGCAGAATTCCTTGAAGCTGCAGATGCCAGATGGTTCTTGGTGTGATAATAAGAACTTATTGGGAGAGCTTGGAGCTACACATTTTGAGGAGATTTTTTCTTCTGGTCCTCATGAGGTTGATGACAGGTTATTTCAGGGTATTGTGGCAGGAGTAACAACTGCAGATAATGCGATGCTTACTGTAGTCCCTGATGAGACAGAGGTTTGGGAGTCTATTAAATCTCTGAATGCAGACAGTGCTCCGGGATCGGACGGTTTTACTGGTCAATTCTTTAGGGGATGTTGGTCAATTATTAAAACTGATGTTATTGCTGCGGTTCAGTCGTTCTATAGAGGTGAGGAACTTCCCAAATGTTTGTCGTCTAATGTGTTGGTGCTCTTACCCAAGGTTGATAAGCCGACTAGGTTTAAGGATTTGAAGCCTATTAGCCTATCCACCTTTATGAACAAGGTGATCTCTAAAATTTTAAATTTACGACTGGCTTGTGTGTTGCCTAAGTTAATTTCTCCAGAACAGACGGGTTTCATGAGGGGTCGTGGTATTCAGGAAAATATTTCCTTGGCTCATGAGATGGTGCATCGGATCGATCAGAAGGTTGTGGGTGGGAATGTTCTCTTCAAGCTGGATATGTCTAAGGCGTATGATCGACTAGAGTGGGATTTCTTATTTAGAGCTTTGGAAACGTTTGGGTTTGATGCCAACTTCTGCAGCCTGATTTCGAGGTTAGTGCGGGGTAATTGGTATTCTGTTCGTATGGGGGGTGTTTCTCATGGTTACTTTCCCTCAACTCATGGGGTGAAACAGGGAGATCCGCTCTCTCCATTGTTATTCATTATTGCTCAGGAAATACTGTCTCAGGCACTGTACAGAGCTGTTCAGGAAGAGGTGTTTAGGCCGTTTGAACATGGTAGGGGGAATTTTCCATTGACCCATTTGCTTTATGCGGATGACATGCTTTTGTTTTGTAATGGGCGTCAGAGATCCATTGAGGGTCTTCGTGAGGTTTTGAGTATGTATGAGAGGTCTTCGGGTCAATTGATTAATTTGGAGAAGAGCGGTTTTTATATGGGTGCTAAAAGGCGACAATTCGAGATAGAAAATATTCGAAGATGGTCGGGTTGCACGCACCAGCAGTTTCCGCTCAAATATCTGGGGATCCCGTTGTTCAAAGGTAGAGTCAAGAGGGTACACTTTGCGGAGCTAGAAGCAAAGATGATGAAAAGGGTGGATGGTTGGAAAGCACGGCTTCTGTCATTTGGTGGGAAGGTAACTCTCATCAAATCTGTGCTTTCTAGCATTCCTATTTATTCTTTGGGTGTGCTCAAGGTTCCTAAGGTTGTAACTCGTAAGTTGGAAAGCATTATGTCCAACTTCTTATGGAGCAGTGGATGTGAAAAAAGGGCTCATTGGGTTTCTTGGGATGTGGTTTGTAGACCTATCCAGGAAGGTGGTTTGGGAATTCGGAGGGTGGGGGATATGAATCAGGCTATGTTAGCCAAGTTGGCGTGGGTGGCCACCAGAGGCAATTCCCTATGGTCACAATGGGTCCGTGTCAAGTATAAATGTCAACCTGCAGCCTCTAGTTCGCATGTGTGGCAAGCTGCATCGTCATATTTACATCAGTTGGATGATTGCAGTTGTTGGGTTGTTGGCAGAGGAGATATCAGATTTTGGACTGATAATTGGTGTGGGGTTCGACTTGGGGGCCCGCTTCCTGAAGATCAACTTTTGACAGTGAGAGATGGTATTCAGGTTTTGGAGGACATGCTTCAGTTTATCCCGCAGGATCTACATGCCAAGGTTCGTAGGGTGCATATTGATGAGCATAGTGAGGATCGTCCGGTCTTCACTCTTACAAAAATGGGAACTTTTGAGACAGCTGCATGGTGGGATTATATTCGGGTCCGCAGCCCTTTGGTGGAATGGGGTGCTAAGGTTTGGCATCCCAACATCCCTACAAAGGTCAGTGGTTTCTGGTGGAGGGCTATGCAAAATGGTCTTCCGGTGGATGCAAAATTGGAGTCTCGGGGCTTCAATATCCCATCTCGATGTGTGTGCTGTCCTGGAGGTGGTCATAGGGAGACTCTTAATCATTTACTTCTACAATCGGCAATTGCGCAGTCTGTTTGGAGGCATTGGGTTAGTCTTTTCCCTTTGACTCATAATTATATTGATTTACATCATTTGTGGACTGTTTGGTGTGATGGACAGTCAAAGCGCCGACAGGTTGGTTTAGTTCGTATGGGTATTATGCTTTTTACTTGTTGGGAGATTTGGAAAGCAAGGTGTAAATCGATTTTCGAAGGAACTGTTATGAATAGTGCCAAAATTGTGGATGGGGTTAAAAATTCTCTTATTGAGATGTGCTCATTCCTAGTCCCGAAAGGGGCTCCTAGTGGGAATGACCGTGTCTTGTTGGAGAGTTAGGCCTTAAAGTGGTAGAGCATAAGTTTAGGCGGCAGAGGCTGTTGAGATGGGAGCCTTCGCGCTCTCATGTTTTTACTTTGAATACGGATGGTTCCCCGATAAACGGCCAGTGCACGGGTGGTGGTATTATAAGGGATGGTATGGGGGCTTTTGTTTGTGCCTTTTCACACTACTACGGAGATGGAACCAACATGAAGGCGGAGATCTTTGCTTTACGTGATGGCCTGCGCTTATGTCATTCTTGGGGTTTACTTTCTGTTCAGGTAAACTCAGATTCCTTAGTAGCTGTGAATATTTTAAAAGGGCGAAATAAGTGTCCGTGGCAATACACGTATGAATTGCGGGAATGTGAAAGTTTGATTGGAGGGTATGAGTTACGTCATGTTCTTCGTCAAGCAAATGGGGTTGCGGATAGATTGGCTTTTGATGCTCATATTCATAAAACGATTTGGACATATGGATCGTCAAGGGAGCTTCCACGGAGTGTCTTGGATGCGTTACGTTTTGATGAAAGTGGATACTATGTTGAGCGTCGATAATTATTTGATGTTGTTGGTGTTTGCTGCGGCTTGGTTATGGTGTTTGGTTCTTTGGAATAGTTTCTTGAGTGCAAGGAAGGCATACGGACTCGTTTCGGTTGTAAAAGAGGCACACGGGCCCGTGTCTTGGACTTTTGATGGATCATTGGGCTCATTTGAATTTATTAGGATTGTTCTTTGGTTTAATTTTTTCAGGCTTTTATTTTTTAGATGGTTTTACCTTTTGAGGAGTTGGTTTATTTTTTGGATTTCGAGGTCCGGCTCCATATCCGGCAATGAGTCGGGTGGTTGTCCCCCTCTTGTACTTATATTTTATAATTAATAAAATCTTCCCAGGTGCCGCCCTTGTTTCTAGAAAAAAAAATAAAAAAAAATGACACTACACTAGGGGCTATGCTGGCACAAGAGCAACCTGACTCGAGAAAAGAGAATGCCATCTACTTTGTCAGCCGTCGCTTTCAAGGGGCTGAATTGAAGTACTCTGCATTAGAAAAGTCGTGTGCTGCACTGGTATGGGTTGCTGAGAGAATAAAGCCGTACTTGGAAGCGTTTCCCGTGCAACTGATTGCTCGAATGGACCCAATGAAGTACATCTTCGAGAAGTCTCATGTCTCCTCTAGAATAGCTAAGTGGTACTTTATGCTCGTGGGGTATGATATCACTTACATAACACAAAAATTGGTAAGAGGAAGAGTTTTTGCTGACCATTTAGCCGAATTTCCATGTGATGAAGCGAAGGGGGAAGACCCGCGATTCCCTGATGAGGACATCATGGCAATAGCAGAAAATAAGTGGCAATTATTTTTCGATGGTGCAGCCAACAAACAGGGATATGGTATTGGCATGTTACTAGTAGATCCCTCAGATTTCTATACTCCACTCACAATTAGCCTTGATTTTGAGGCCACTAACAACATTGCCGAGTACGAAGCTTGCATAGCGGGGCTTGAAGCAGCCTTAGAAAGAAACGTGACCGAACTAGAGGTGTATGGAGATTCACAACTCATTATCTATCAGTCACTCAAAAAGTGGAAGATACAAGACCCTACGCTTCATAAATACAACGACCATCTCCAAGACTTGGTCAAACAGTTCAAAGAAGTCACCTTCTGCTATCTTCCTAGAGATAAGAACCGCTTAGCAGACTCGCTAGCCATGCTAGCATCACTTGTGGAGATTCTCGAATGGACTGAAGTCAAAATATTCAAAGTCGCGAGACGAACGACTCCCGCTTATCACTCGATCATAGACTTGCATGACTGCAAAGAGCCGTGTGACTCTGTTTCCGTAAATGCCTTGGACGATAAACCTTGGTATTACGACGTGTGGCGTTTCCTCCTAGACAGAACATTCCCATTAGACACATCACCTAAAGCAAAGATAGCTCTCAAATGAGTCGCCGACCAATTCATGATTATATGTGATTGCCTTTAAAAGAAACACCACAAGTAGTGTCTACTCCGTACTGATGAGCACGAAGCTATTGAAATCATGGACCAAGTCCATCAAGGAGTCTGTGGAACCCACATGAATGGCAACATGCTAGCAAAGAAAATTATCTGACTAGGGTACTATTGGGATACAATGGAAGCCGACTGCGCCGACATGGTTAAGAAATGCCACAAATGTCAGATACATGCTAACTTACAACACACACCACCATCCGTTTTATACCCCTTGACATCTCCCTGGCCATTTTCTACATGGGGAATAGACGTCATTGGCAAAGTCTCACCGATAGGTCACAACGGGCATTTGTTCATATTGGTCGCCGTAGACTACTTCACCAAATGGATCGAAGCTCAATCCTACAAAGTCTTAAATGCCAAGAAGGTGGCTGAGTTTATTAAGACCAACATCATATGTCAAGATGGGGTACCTCATGAGATGATATCCGACAATGGCACACACTTTGAGAAAGAATGTGACCAACTACTCGCAGAGTATAAGATATAAAGGCATCATTCGTCACCGTACCGACCACAGACCAATGGAGCAGTCGAAGCTACTAACAAAACCATAGAGACCTTCATCAGAAAAATGGCTAAGACTGGCAGAGACTGGCCTGAGAAGTTACCCTTTGCACTCTGGGGCTACCGTACCTCAATCCGTACCGCCACCGGTGAAACTCCATACGGCCTAGCCTATAGGATGGAAGCAGTGTTACCAATCGAATTGGAAGTACCATCTCTAAGGGTTCTCCTAGAAAACCAAGTAAATGAAGTCGCATGGTTAAACAGCCGCTACAAACAACTAGCTCTGCTAGATGAACGACAACTTCGAGCCACCGAGCATATCCAAGCATATCAACAGAGAATGGCCCGAGCATTCAATAAGAAAGTCAAATCCAGAAACATCAAAGAAGGGGACCTTGTCCTACGCGAACATCATCCTGGACCATTCAACCCTATGGGAAAATGTGGACCAAGGTTGATAGGTCCTTACATAGTGTAGATACCCCGGGAAACCACAACTTGGCTAGAGTGGTGAATTATCCTAGGATGTCTAACTTGTTTTAGATTGTTTAGAGTCGCCACCTATGTTTTTAAAGGAACATAAGAAAAACCTAGAAATAGCCTAATTTATGTACAAAACCAGAGATTCGGGAGAGAAGGGTTCGGGGGTTAGGTGACGGAGTGGGAAGTACTTAAACACCCACTCTGCCCCGCTTATGCGGGTCTTGCTACTATTGGTGTTCTAATGCTAAATGTCCTTCAATTTATTAACAGTGCTAACAATTATAATCTAAAGAAAAAAGGGGAAGAAAAGAGAATTGTTTTATTTATAAATTTATGCTAAACAATTACATTAAGAAATGTATAGGAAATTAAAGTGGAGATTAAAATGTAGGGAGATAACCTTAACCAATTTTAATGTAGTAAAGTGGTCATTTGGTCATGTCCCATTAATGGGGATTGCATACATCAAGAAGAAGAAAACAAAGGAAGAAAATGGAGTTGTACCTTGAGAAAGAGGACTTGGAACCTTGACTTGAAAGTGTTGTTGTTGTAATGAAATTGTTGTAGAACAATTTGTTGTATAAAAACTCTTGTTGGAGAATTTGTGTAGAGAATTGTGTATAGTGTAGGTGTAGTGAAAATGTGAGATTAAGGTCCCAAGAGTGTAAAAAGAGTCCCTTTCTAAGGTAGAAGATGATGGTTTTTATAGGTAAAAAAGAGAGGGAAAGGTTGGAGGGAAATTGGTCAATCCATGTGAGATGGAATTGACCAATAGAAAATAAGATAAATAAAATAATAAATAAAAGAAATAAAAGAAAATCAAATAAAATAAAAAGGAAATATTTTGTTTTAATGAAAAGGCTAGAAGTGTGGGATTGGGAGTTACAAGCCTAGGGGGGATGAATGTAGATGTAAAAAGAAGTCTTTTGTGATCAAGAGAGAGATGTTGCAAATAAGAAAAGGGAGGGAAATAAGGTGCAATCCGTTACTGCCAAAATGGGAAGCGCGCGAGTCCCGCTTTTGGGGCGAGACGCGCGCGCAGCCCGTTAACAGTTCCGGAAGCGCCCGCGGCAGAAAAGGACAGAATGACCCTAAAAGTTAACTCTGTTATGCAGTTTAGTCCAAAACTAACGGAATCAGTTAGGAACTTAACCGAAGTAACAGAAATTAACGAAAATGAGTTAAATAAAAATACTTTGTACGCAATCAAAGTGAGAGGTCCAAGGCGGGGTGTCTACAGAGCCCCTCGGCGACGTGGATTGCAAAGAAAAACGCGTCAACGAAAGTAAAAACACCCGCCGAGGACATCGACAAAGAAAAAGAAAGAAAAGAAAGCAAAGACTCGATGAAAGCAGTAATTTGAAATTGCTAGAGATAGGGGTACGCTCCCTGTGTGAGCGTCTTTTGTTGATAAAGGGGGGTGGCATGATCCGTTAGTAGACCTGCCGGCTGAATCCGTTGAGTGAGGCCGTTAGTGAACCTTGAGGCCGTTAGTGAACCTTTGAGGAGGCCGTTAGTGAACCTTCAAGGCCGTTGGTGAACCCTTGAATGAGGCCGTTAGTGAACCTTTGAGGAGGCCATTAGTGAACCTTGAGGCCGTTAGTGAACCTTTGAGGAGGCCGTTAGTGAACCTTCGAGGCCGTTGGTGAACCCTTGAATGAGGCCGTTAGTGAACCTTTGAATGAGGCCGTTAGTGAACCTTGAGGCCGTTAGTGAACCTTCGAGGCCGTTAGTGAACCTTTATTGACGAATCCGTTAGTGAAATCCGCTGATGAGGCCGTTAGTGAACCTTCGAGGCCGTTAGTGAACCTTTGAAGAGGCCGTTAGTGAACCTTTGAATGAGGCCGTTAGTGAACCTTGAGGCCGTTAGTGAACCTTCGAGGCCGTTAGTGAACCTTTATTGACGAATCCGTTAGTGAAATCTGTTGATGAGGCCGTTAGTGAACCTTCGAGGCCGTTAGTGAACCTTTGTTGACGAATCCGTTAGTGAAATCCGTTGATGAGGCCGTTAGTGAACCTTCGAGGCCGTTAGTGAACCTTTGTTGACGAATCCGTTAGTGAAATCCGTTGATGAGGCCGTTAGTGAACCTTCGAGGCCGTTAGTGAACCTTTGTCGAATTGTTGCTTTGAAGCCGTGTGCTGTTTGGCGTTGCAGTTGAATTTTGCGGGGATGCGGGCATGGTTGACTGTGGACCATTTTCTGCTGGGGATGAAGTGCCTCGAGTTCCAGATGCTGTTTGACTTCACGGTGGTACCTGTTATGTGGTTTGCAAGTATATGTGCTAGTGCAAGAAGATGCATGAAGTGTGAAATGAAGAGAGAAATTGTGCTCGTGGTGCAATGTGATCTGAAAGCAGTTTTGCATGAGAGAGAGATTTGCAAGAGTGAAGAAATTGCTTTTGTGTGCTGTGTGATTTTGAGGAAAGTATTAATGAATGATGTTCATACCTTCACTTACCATTGCCGCTTGAGTGGGGATGGATTTCTGATGTCCGCGGAGGATGCTTTGATGGAGAATGTCCATTCTTTGGATGTTGATGAGAGAACGCTCTTGATGATGGGTTGGCGAGATGGTACTCTGGATGATGGGTTGGTCGTGCCAAAAGGCTGCCTACGTATCCCTTTAAGAGAATCAGACCAGCGTAGTTCAAGGATGATGGAGAACGCTGGGGAAGAAGCTATGGAGCACATACTTATACGCAAGTAAAGAAAAAGAAAAAGAAAAAGAGAAAATCTTTTTTTTTTTTTTTTTTTTTTTAGAAGGAAAAGAATAAGTACACATGCGAGAAAAGGATTTTTGGTTCGTGGGTGAACCATTTTAGCCATTGTGTGTTTGTAAAGCCAACCCAAGATCAAGTCATGTTCAGTCGAAGTCCGGATTGCCTCGCTTGAATTCTGTTGTCGCCGGTGTGCCCAACGAAGATTGATGTCTAGCCCCACGAGATTTGTCGATTATGGGGCTTCAAAAGGCTTTTGATGCCGAGATGAGGGGTTCCTGATTGTAAAGCCCCTAGAATGCCTTTGATGCCAAATTTTGAGGGACTTGCATAGCTCCAAGATAAATCAGCTCTTAGCCCATTCGAGTAAATTTCCCTTTGTTGTTGTAGTGAGCAAGCCCCAAGAGAAGATCGTTGATGCAAAGCTTCGAGAGATTGCAAAGCCCCAAGTGTCGTGGGATTGTAGATGGCGGGATGTGAATACCTTTCATTGTAAAGCCCCAAATTATCTCGTGATTGGCTCGGCATTGAGAGCGGATGTACCGTTTGGTAGAATTCTTGATAGAGATCTCCTTCTTGCTCTTACTGGGGAGATGAATGGCCTCATTGTGGTCGATACCCAAATGGCTGAGGGCTTATGTCAAAGGATGCAGTAATGTCTTGCGGTGCCTTCGAGGTCGCGGAGGATAAGGTCTTGGCGTGATAAAGTCTCAAATGAGTATGCTTGCTTGACTCTTCTTAAGTTGAACTAATGACGGATCTTCGGATGCAACTAGTGATGTGGCCCAACTTTATCTGAGCTGCACCTTGTGCTTTTGATCTTGGAGAAGGGGGTGCTGAATTGTAGAAACATTGGGATTGGCCGTGGCATTTCCCGCTATAACCCTGTTTTGATTAGAGTTTAGCATATTGAATCTTTTTCCTTTTCTCTAAGACTTCCTTCAAAATCTCGCTGTGAGTTCTAACAAAAATCATCAACTTCATTCATAACATCGGAGTCTTCATTTAAAACCAAGAGGCCTTTGACTTGAAGTGTTGAGAGACCCTTGAATCTTGATTGTTCTCATGGAGCCATAAGACTACTCCACATTGCACTTGCTCGAGTATTGTTGCCCAAAAGACTGTCGGTCACGAAGCCCTAATACTGCCCTTTGCTTGAATTACTGTAATGCCGTAGCCCAAAAGATTGTAGATTGCGAAGCCCGTTGAGACCTTCGGTGCCGAATTGAGGAAGCTTCCAATGTTGCACATGACTTGGATGGGGATACTACTGGGGAGTTAATTGTTCTTTGCCGAGGGAGCCTTTAAGACTTGACCGTAGCCCCTAGAGTGCCATCATTGATTGCGAGAAAGGTCCACCCTTGATTGGGGAAACGAGCACGGGCACACATGACAAGAGGGCTTTTTGACATCCCTTTTGGGAGACTTTGAGGATAGTCTCACACATCTTTCTCGAACATAGCCTCTAGGGCGTATTGATTGTCAAGTGAAGAAAAAGAAGTCCTCGTCCTTGAGTCACATAGCCCCTAGGGCGTCACCATTTGTTGAGCAAAGCAAGAGTGACCCATCCTCGTGCGAGGGAACAAACATGAGAGGACATGGCAAGAGCTACTCCATTTCTCAGGAGCCTTTCGGCGTACTTTAGAAGCACATACTTGAAGAAGCTTTGAAAACTGAGACACATGTTGTTGCTATTTGCTGCCCCAGCCAATTGACTAGCTATGGGTTATTTGTGCAACCTCGTGCCCTTTTGTGATGGGCTCGTTCTCGGATGGGTCTTGGCTACCACGGGCCTTCTTTTTATGAACCCAAAAAATGCACACTGCTGGAGAATGATGCCAATAACCCAAAACAACCTTTGATGGTGCCATATCTTGTCGAGCCTTTTGCAATCCCAAAGTTGACTCGGTGGGGAATTGACTTACTGAAGAGATCCAATGTAGAGCTCGTGTAGTTGTCTTCTTTAGAGGCCAGAGATCTCCATTTCTCTTTCCCTTTTCTCTCTCACTCTCTCATTTTTTTTATGACGCACCCTGGTTTTTGCCTAGACCACCCTTTCGGGTTTTCAATCTAGCAGGCATCTCTTTTGCGTCTTCCTTTTTGACTCGATTAATGAGGAAGTGTGCATTGACTCTAGCTGAGGATGAGAGACATGTGATTTTGCGGTGAAAACCTTTTGTCACTGAAGATGAGTGACATTGACTCGACTAGGGAAGTGTCCCTAGTATTGACATGTATATTTTTTTTTATTGAATTGAATGACTCACGAAGGCAAGTAAGTCATTAAGAGAGAAGAGAAGGAAAGCCCCAATTTGATTGCAAGAAATTGGGAGTATGCAGAAAGAATAGAAATCCTTAGACTCGACAAGGAACGCGAAATGATTCCAAATCTAAGAAAGTTGTTCAATCTTTTTGGTGATTAATTCATTGGCAAATGAATCGTACAAAGATGTCTTGACAAGTTCGAGATGAAGGCCGATCACCATAACGCGCTAGGGCTAAACATTTCTTCTTTCTTGCATGAGACCGGACCCGAAGGTTGCCTACGTTCCTCCAGTGTAGAGGCTCAGGTCACCGTAGTTCTTGTGAATTCTCCATTCTTCGGGATGGAATTGTTGCTTCGTCGTGTAGCTTCGTCCTCCTTTGGTGGATGGAATGATGTTTATCTTGACGTGAACTTCTTTGATTGAGGGGGATTTTTTTCTTTTTTTTTTTTTTTTTTTTTTTTTTTGTGCTCTAACTTTTGCCTAGGTTGATTTGAAGAGTTCAACCTAGCGAGCATTTTTTTTTTTTTTTTAATCCCCCCCTTTGAAACATTGCTTGATTTTTCTCCATGGTTGTTGCTTCACCTTCGATGTCTTGGCTTTGTCTTCGTCGTTGATGATGTTGCCTTCGTCACAATGTTTAGCCCCTAGGCGTTCAAGTGATGGCCTTCATTCCAAAACTCGTTTAGACATCTTTTCATCATTTTGCCAAGAATTAGATTGAACAACTTGGAAGAGTCTATGAGGACAAGAATGACTTTTTATTTGATGATGAGACTTGACTCAAAATTTCACATTAATTGGACAAAGAAAACTTAATGCACACTTAAGAGGACTTTGACTCTTTTTTTTTTTTTTTTTTTTAATTCCTATTACTAGGTAGAGAAAGAGAAACGGAGATTGTTGTTGTAGTCCCCATTGTCGTTGTAGTCTCCTTGTGGCATGATTTCTTGTAGAAGCCCCATTTCGAAACCAAATCATTCTTCTTTGATGAGTTCTTGCAGGTTGGCACTCTCTAAAGGTTGCTCTTCACCCACAGTAAATTCGCCGTTGTCGAACAAATCTTGGATGATGTTTCGGAGAAGGAAGCACCCTTCGGTAGTATGGTCACTATGCTTGTGTAGCCGCACCATTCACCATGTGCATGATTCTTCGGTATCGTCTTCGGCTTGTACCCCTCCAAAGGCTTGACCTTTCCACTTGCCACCAAAGTTTCAAATGCTTCGGCTTGGGTTACTCCTAGGAGAGGAGTGAAAACTCGGTTGTTGGCGGTACCTTTGTAGTTTTTGAGGGACGGGTCACTTGAGCATGCTTTACCCTTAAACTTTGCCTTGTTGTTGGTGAGCTCTTGCAAACGGGATTTGAGCTCGGAAACCTCTTCCTTGTGAATCTTCCTCTCGAGATCAAAACGGACTTGCCACAAATCGTCTTTTCGGCGGGCATCCTCGGAAAGTCTATCCATTTGTTCCCCCATGGCTCTTATTATATTGAAGAGTCTTTCGTTGGACACGGAAAAGTACCCACCATTGTTGTTGTTGCCGTTGGAAGCCATTGGACCTATTTAAAGAACACGGTTGATCTTAGGTTGGCCCCAGAAATACCTTTTGAGTAAAATAAATTTAACCCACAAACACGAAAAAGACTCAACCATATAAAGAAAATGACTCTTTTTTTTTTTACAAAGTCGGAAGGACTGAGTCCTTTTTGGGGTTTCTAGAAAAATAGTGGAATCGTCACACTAGTATATAGACCTTCTCGCGGTCCCATATACTCATCGGATTCCACCACGCTTGTGATACCTACATGTGATGGGATTAAACTAAATTAATGTAGTAAATCATACATGCGGGGACGGATTTTTTATTTTCGTCCAAGATAGCCACTTTTGGGGACGGAGTTTTATTTCGTCAATTGCAACAAATTGGCATGTATGATTTGAAGACATTAGTTTAGGGAAATCTCGGTACATGAAAACCGACTTGAGTCACGGAGTGTTAGACCCTAGACTAGAATTGTGTAGCTTGTGCTCGGCTAAAGAGAGGCTTAAAGGTCACCCCCGGCATGTAGTCTTGAACTACGCCACGGGCTGAGGTTGACCGCTTCGAAAGAGTCAAGGTCGGGTGGAGCTTGAAACTTTCTAGGACGGGCCTCGACGGGTTTGGGGTTGGACTTGTGCGACTCGATAGTGAGCAATTGATAAGAATATGTGCATGTAGTGTGAGGTCTATCACGTGACAAAATTTTTATATATTTTTTTTTTGTAAAAAGAAAAGAAATTAAAAAAAAAACACATAAGCACATAATTACAACTTTCGAATCACCCGTGTGACCGATAAAAATAAACAGAAAGTAAAAGAAATTGTATGCAGGCCCGGTGCCCACACACTGTCATTCTGTTCTGTTTCTGTGCACTGTTCTGTTCCGGGAATGCGCCCAGAAGCGCGCGCATTGGGTTGCCTATTCGGAAGGCGTGCGCGTGAGAGGAAGAATGGCAGAGGCGCCCGCTTCTGGGTGAGAACCTGCAAATCAGTGGGTTCAAGGGATTGCCTTGACCCTAAATAAAAAATTCTTTCCCCTGCAGTAATTGTTAGCACATAAACATGGAATTGAAGGACAAGAAGGAAGACGGGCGATTCTGGTAATAAGGGTCGGACGCGCACGCTTTAGGCCAAGAAGGGCGGAGGCGCGCGCTTCCTACCCCTTTTACCAGAATGCCCAGAAAACAGAATAAAAGAACACCAAAAAATGAAAACGCAAGTTTAACCCTCTAATGTCCCCAGCTGAGTCGCCACTGTAGATACCCCGGGAAACCACAACTTGGCTAGAGCGGTGAATTATCCTAGGATGTCTAACTTGTTTTAGATTGTTTAGAGTCGCCACCTATGTTTTTAAAGTAACATAAGAAAAACCTAGAAATAGCCTAATTTATGTACAAAACCAGAGATTCGGGAGAGAAGGGTTCGGGGGTTAGGTGACGGAGTGGGAAGTACTTAAACACCCACTCCGCCCCGCTTATGCGGGTCTTGCTACTATTGGTGTTCTAATGCTAAATGTCATTCAATTTATTAACAGTGCTAACAATTATAATGTAAAGAAAAAAGGGGAAGAAAAGAGAATTGTTTTATTTATAAATTTATGCTAAACAATTATATTAAGAAATGTATAGGAAATTAAAGTGGAGATTAAAATGTAGGGAGATAACCTTAACCAATTTTAATGTAGTAAAGTGGTCATTTGGTCATGTCCCATTAATGGGGATTGCATACATCAAGAAGAAGAAAACAAAGGAAGAAAATGGAGTTGTACCTTGAGAAAGAGGACTTGAAACCTTGACTTGAAAGTGTTGTTGTTGTAATGAAATTGTTGTAGAACAATTTGTTGTATAAAAACTCTTGTTGGAGAATTTGTGTAGAGAATTGTGTATAGTGTATGTGTAGTGAAAATGTGAGATTAAGGTCCCAAGAGTGTAAAAAGAGTCCCTTTCTAAGGTAGAAGATGGTGGTTTTTATAGGTTAAAAAGAGAGGGAAAGGTTGGAGGGAAATTGGTCAATCCATGTGAGATGGAATTGACCAATAGAAAATAAGATAAATAAAATAATAAATAAAAAAAATCAAATCAAATAAAAAGGAAATATTTTGTTTTAATGAAAAGGCTAGAAGTGTGGGATTGGGAGTTACAAACCAAGGGGGGATGAATGTAGATGTAAAAAGAAGCCTTTTTTGATCAAGAGAGAGATGTTGCAAATAAGAAAAGGGAGGGAAATAAGGTGCAATCCGTTACTGCCAAAATGGGAAGCGCGCGAGTCCCGCTTTTGGGGCGAGACGCGCGCGCAGCCCGTTAACAGTTCCGAAAGCGCCCGCGGCAGAAAAGGACAGAATGACAGAATGACCCTAAAAGTTAACTCTGTTATGCAGTTTAGTCCAAAACTAACGGAATCAGTTAGGAACTTAACCGAAGTAACAGAAATTAACGAAAATGAGTTAAATAAAAATACTTTGTATGCAATCAAAGTGAGAGGTCCAAGGCGGGGTGTCTACACATAGTCAAGAAGGTCTTCTCCGGAAGAACGGTACAAATCGCAGACCTAGATGGAGATCAACTACCGAAGCCCGTCAACATGGACAACCTAAATAAGTACTACTCATAGCTCCGTCCCCTAGTTCAAAAAAAGGAAAGCACGAGAAAAGAAGCCCCCTAGATTGAAAACCTGAAAGGGCAGTTTAGGAAAAAATCAGGGTGTGCATTAAAAAAAAAGGGGGGGGGCGCGGGTCTCGTACGAGACATCCCTGTCTTGTACGAGACAACCAAGCAGACAGCGGAAACAAATTCATATTTTTCTCTTTCTTGAACAAGAACTACGATGACCTGAGCTTCTTATTTAATTGATGTAAAAGGAGAACGTAGGAAGCCTTTTGGTCCGGTCTATTTAACAAATGAAAATCAAAATCTTGTTCTCTTATTAATTGAATGCATTTCAAAAGAAACAATAGGAAAATTCCCAACATGAATACCAACTTTCAAAAGAAAATAAATAAAATGCTAAAAATCTAAACATTGGTCTATCTAAGCAATCTCTTGATACTCCTAAAGATTTATTTATTCCTTAACTTAGTAGAGGCTTGACCGCGGTCCGACTTGTCTTCTCTCTTCCTCTTAAACCAAGGTATCTCAAAATCGGGAGGAACATCAAGTCTGCTGAACACTGAGGGAGTCAATCTCGTGAACACATGAGGCCTGTCAAGAGCTTGAAATTTACCGGGAAGTCCATTCGCCCTCTTATCATAAAAGTCACTATCCAGGAAGTCTTGGGTAGCATCTGTTAGTGGTGGTGCCTTAGGCACGTTTGTAAAACGTTGTAATTATTATCATTTATTCATATTAATAAAGAGATGTTTTGATTATTATTATTGTTCATGTTTACTTATAATAATCTCCATCCCTAATACTTGTTTGGTACTAGTATAAAGGCTAAATGATCATGGGATGATCATGTTAGATTTATGGGTACCTGTTTGGAACAAGGTACTGGACTTGACCCTCTTTATGAGATTTATATCATGGTCTATGTCGTATATATATCTCATATTAGTTATGTCATTTGAATCCTTAGACATGAAGATATTATAGTCTTCCACTTGATGAACATTATGTTTGACATATTCAAACGCTACCTTAACCGGGTAGTTATAAAGGGTATGATTTGCATAATCGGATTCATGTAGGGAAGAATAATAAACTAAGATGGATTTGTCCCTCTTCGGAGAGATGTCAAGCTTGGGCCTCTCGAAGGAATGATGTTGATGAAAATGTTCGGCCGGACTCAAATGAATTGATTGGATCAATCTCATTTGGAATATCAACATATTCAGAATCGAGAAAGTATTGAACAATGCAAGTTGACTTGTTGACCATGACTTGTGTTCAATGACTTCGTGGACAAAGGGATTGTGACATGTTCTAAAAGAATGCGAACTTGTATCTAGTTACACTATTTGGGTAGGTATGACGGTTTGCTAGAACCTAATCATATCTTATGGGTTCATGTTTGGACCCATTGCCAACTTAGTGTAATCCTAGAGGGTCACACACGAATAGAATGAATCCTAAAGGACTGAATTGGAATTATGGAAATTTGAGCCTTTTCTGGTATGGCACGATCGTGCCGATCATAGGGCATGTCCGTGCCAATAATCGGGAAAAGGGAAGCAAGGCTCGAACCAGTTGGCACGACCTTCCTGGTTATAACGCACAACCGTGCTAGGCACGGCCGTGCCGATTATAAAGCACGACCGTGCCAATAATCAGCAAGAAGAAGGCAGGCTCGACCCTATTGGCACGACCGTGCCAGATATAGGGCACGACCATGCCAGATCTGCTGTGACACCAAGATCAAGAAATTCATAATTCCATATAGTCATTATAATTGTGAAAGTGTGTTTCATAATTTTGGTCTAGCAACCAAGATCAAGTGTTCTTCATATTCGTTCGTGGTGTGGATACCGCTAGAGGAACTCATCATCTTCAAAGTCCGTGTTCAATCGTTGTGATCGTGATCAAGTTTTCAAGCCTCCACCGAATTCAAGGTTGCTAATTCAAAGTCATCAAGGCGGGTTAGTATTCTAGTATTCATTATGTAAAGTATTTGATATAATCACTTGAATGGATCTATGGCTTTGGGTTTCATAAAATTTAAAATGCTTAATTCCGCTGCGCATATTACTTGGAAACCCAACAGCATCTATACTGACGTTAAAAGGATCCTCATTAGCTTCCTTCTTCCTCAAATTCAAGCTAGGCTCGAATTGGTCCCCCAATAGAGAATGGTGAATCTTATCAATACCCTCGACGCTGGGACGGAGTTCTTTGAGGAGCCAATCCAAATATTTATCTGATAAATAAATGCTCCCTCCATCATGACGAAGATTGGTCCAACGATCCATAGTGGTTCCTTTCCCCCAAGCACGAGCCAGGGTCGTAGAAAACTCCGAGTCCATGAAAGAAGTGTCCTGAGCATGTCCCCCTAGCACGAAAGTGTCCTGCTGCTGACCGAATTGTCGCATCATCCTTCGAGCAAAGTAAAAATAAGAATCTCTCAAACCCAGAAGGACGACCCTGTCATATCCAAGGGTATTAGCCACAAACCTCTTCACCTTCCAAAAGGGTGGGCACCAAACAATATCACTGGTCTCCGCTTTCGCAAAAAGATGGACCCACTCTTCAACGCTTAGACCATTTACCAATAATCTCCGCCTATGGAAAGTATAAGGAGAATACTTGGTCGGGGAACTCAACAACTTAAAATGATCTTTAAGCCAAATAGTCAGTAACAACGGACTTCCCAAGGTCAAAGAGCCGGTTCGGTGTAGCTCATCAAGACCATGAAGGGTCTCCCACAAGATAAGAGAAACAATGTTGAAGGCTCGTCCTCTAGCTTGCAAAACGATGTCTACAAGCTCTGTGTCCGCCATGCCACACTTTCTTATGAAAAGCACGTTTCGGAACAAGCACAATGCCAAGAGGCAACATTGGGAATCCACACCATGACCACATGCCACACGAACCTTAATTCTCCTAGGCAAAGCGTGGAGATCAACATAGCGGTTGTGAATATAACCCTGCGCTTCGGTAAGGCCTATGCTCAATAAGTCCCTAAGAGATTCCGCCGGTACCTTGTCATACTTAGGAACCGCAATCACCCCGGTCAATGGCATATCCAAGATAGTCGCGATCTCCTCTACAGTAGGGACCATCTCATTAAGTGAAAAGTTGAAAAGATGGGTCGATGAATCCCAAAAGCGTGCAACCCCCTTCAAAAGGTTCCAATCCGGTTTTAGGTTCTTCAAGGTGAAAAGAATCTTAAACCCAAACATCCCTACAAATCTCTCTTGACGAGGCTTGTCAAACGAATGAAAGAACGTTGCTAAGTCATCCCTGTAACGTTCCACCAACTCCGAGTCTAGAGAGAACTCATCAACAATTATTGATGAAGGGAAGGACTTGCTTGGGGCCATTGGAAGCAAAAGGTTGAGAATTTTACTCCAAAAGAAAAGTTCCCAGAACTGATTTAATGCTGCATGGCATTCTAGGACGGACTAGAGGTCTTTATATACATGTTCGGACACCAAATCCTCAAGGAAAAAGGAGAAATGGTCGCAGATTTAAGGGATGACTCATACGAGACATCGATGTCTCGTACGAGGGATCCCCCCAGTTCAGACAGCAACAATTCCGCTCAAATTCAGGCTACCCAACGAGTCAAAACATGTCTCAAGCACCTCAAAGAATTCACCCAAACAGTTCATACATCACCCATAAATAACCCAACACGAATCCATCTCATAAAAATCCCTTGGTTGACCAACCGGGCATGGGCTAATCCATTATACAGTCAGAAATAAAAGCTAAAATTAACAAATTTACATGCTAGAACTAGGGCTTATTTGTTGCATAGGTACAATCTTAAGCCAAAAGAAAAAAAATTGTCTTCGCCTATGCCGAGGAAACAAATACAAAAATCAACAAAAAAAAGAGGGAATGGGGGATCCTATCTACTCTGGCATCAAGAGGAAAAAGATGTCGCCACTGCCACGTGATCACTCATCGGTCCGAGGTCTCTTCCTGCAAGCAACCGACTCTGCTGTCTGGCGAGCCAACCGCCCTAAGAGCCCCACCGTGTCTCTCTTCACTCTCTTGGCATAGGCCATGAACTAAGCAAGCCGTCCCGTGACCTCTCTGTGCTCAGCAATGGGCACCTGTTGAGAAGAAACAAACCGAGATGTCAAAATCTTCAGATAAATGATAAACAGAGACATGACATGGTAAAGTGATGAAAACGACAAAAGAAGAGTCATAAATCATACCATGGTCGCATCAGCAGGAGGTATGAGTCCCTCAGGCATATCATACTCGGCGAGAAGATCCTCAATGTTCTCCACCCCCCCCCCCCCTCAGCCATGCTGTAGGAAAAAGAAGCTGGTCCAAGATGCGGGCGGAAAGGGATCTGAACAACCCCATGGGCCTTAACCTGGTCACCCTCCATAATCAGTCGGGGCATAAGGCGAGTCAGAAAATCTAGTAATTTGCCTCCAGATGCATGAGGCAAAGACAACCTGACAAATAATGAGGTCCTCTCTCTCCTCATCCCCGATAGCCTAAGAGTTAAGCATGTGAGACGGTGGGTCCAGAAGGACGATGAGATCCAGCCTACCACCATCCTGCTGACGAGAGACTCTCTCTCCTAAGTAAAAGCATCCCCCACCGAGGATGATCCTCAGCAACCTCAGGCCCGACTTCCAATAAGCATGATCAATCCCTAAACCCCTCCAAGGGAAGAGAGCAGTAGAAACCTCAGGGACGACTACCCACTCATCAAAGTTGTAGAGGCCGAACATGGCGTAACTCCAAGCCTGCAAATGGGAGAAACATAAAAGATGTCAACAAACGATGACTAAAATAAGCATGCTGTCAAGATAAAAGTAAACTGGGGCTGAAATAAAAAGGGGAATACAGCAGAGAATGAGTATTATACCTCCCAAACATGGCTATAACCGCCTAAGTCAGCGTTCGCCCGATCCCGCGAAATCTCATCCATGGCCACGTAACAATGGTCCAAGCCAGGTAGACCCCAACTGGCATCAGTGACATCCTGCATGTCCCTCAAACAGTTCAGCAGAGTGAATAAGGCAGTCAACGCATGGTTAGCAAACAACGTCTCAGAAAATGCCCACCACAGAAAGCCGCGGATAGCTATGATGCGGGTGTTGACAAATCGCATCTGACCCGCATTGGCGGTGACATAAGCATCCACCTTGTCCCTCAAAGCCTTGAGAGGGACATCCTTGCCCAGGGTACGCACAGTGAAGCCAAGCAGCTGCCTCATATCATCACTTCTAGGAGAGAAGTCCGTATCTACCTCGATCGGATCACCAGCAATAGGGAGCCCAGTAATGGCGTGAAAGTCGGTCAGAGTCATAGTAACCACCCCCACCTCATATGCATTGTGTGGGTGCTATCCCATCAACGCTCCCTAATAACCTGGAGCACATGGGTGTTCATCCTCTCACCCACCAAGCCATCAAAGAAGGGCTTAAGCTCCATGTTGTTGGTAGTGGTGCCCTAGGCACGTTTAATAAACGTTGTAATTGTTATCATTTATTTCATATCAATAAAGAGATGTTTTGATTATTATTATTGTTCATGTTTACTTATAATAATCTCCGTCCCTAGTACTTGTTAAGCACTAGTATAAAGGCTAAATGATCATGGGATGATCATGTTAGATTTATGGGTACTTGTTTGGAACAAGGTACTGGACATGACCCGCTTTATGAGATTTATGTCATGGTCTATGTCATACATATATCTCATATTAGTTATGTCATTTGAATCCTTAGACATGAAGTTATTATAGTCTTCCACTTGATGAACATTATGTTTGACATATTCAAACGCTACTTTTAACAGAGTAGTTATAAAGGGTATGATTGGCATAATCGGATTCACGTAGGGAAGAATAATAAGCTAAATGGATTTGTCCCTCCTCGGAGAGATGTCAAGCTTGGGCCACTCATAGGAATGATGTTGATGAAATGTTCGGCCGGACTCAAATGGATTGATTGGATCAATAGCATTTGAATTATCAACATATTCGGAATCGAGAAAGTATTGAACAAAACAAGTTGACTGTTTGACCATGACTTGTGTTCAATGACATCGTGGACAAAGGGATTGTGACATATTCTAAGAGGAATGCGAACTTGTATCTAGTTATACTATTTGGGTAGGTATGACGGTTTGCTAGAACCTAATCATATCTTATGGGATCATGTTTGAGCCCATTGCCAACTTAGTATAATCCTAGAGGGTCACACACAACAGAACGAATCTTTAAAAGGACTACATTGGAATTTTGGAAATTCTGGACATCCTGGGAAGTGGGCGACCGCACAGTATGGACTGGGCGGCCGCACAATTATCTTAGTTTTGTACCAGTTTGCTTCAGATAGTTGTGCGGCCGCACAGAGGGTTTTGGGCGGCCGCACAGTACTGTCGGGGGCAGATTCCTAATTTGATTAGGAAACGAATTTTGGACGGATTTTGACACAAGTTTCCTATTGGAATAGGTCATGCTTGTGTATAAAAGACCAAATTCGGCCAGCACTCTAAGCTTATGATTTTGTGAGTCTCAAAGAGTTTGAGAGAGGGTTTATTTTGTTCCAAGACATTCTTGGTTGAGGAACAAAATAATACACAAAATAAATTCCATATAGTTCTTTTGATTGTGAAAAAGTGTTTCACAATTTGGTCTAGCAACCAAGATCAAAGAAGCTGCTTTGATATTCGTTCGAAGTGTGGATACCGCTAGAGGGTGAAAATCATCATCTTCAAAGTTCGTGTTCAAGCTTTGTGATCGTGATCAAGTCTTCAAACCTCCACCAAAGACCAAGAGAAATTTGATAGCCATCAAGGGTTAGTTTATTCCTTTATTCTTATGTTGTATTTGATTTAATCGTATGAACGGATCCATGGCTTTGGGTTTCAAAATTTTAAATGCTAAATTCCGCTGCGCATGTTTGATCGAAACCCAACAGTGGTATCAGAGCCCCGTTCATGTTGATTAATTCAATACTTGGATCATGTTATGTGTATATAAATTGTTTATGTGCCTTGCATGATTTGAATATTGGAATATATGTTGTTTATGTGTTATGTGATTTTATGTGGTTTATTGTTTTGCAACTTTAATCGCACGATTCAATCGCAATAAATAAATTATGGTGGATTCAGAATTGTTGATTATTAATTTTTGATTGGATCAAAGTTTTAATAATCGGGGAAAAACGATTTTGAGACAAAATTTTCGAACTTCAAAATTCTGTACATTCTGATCAGTTTGTGCGACCGCACAAAATCACTTGGGCGGCCGCACATGTTTGGGCGACCGCACAGTGAGTTTTGGGCGGCCGCACATGAGGATCAGATTGTCTGATTTTGGTTGAAATCAGAATTTGGAATTTTCGAGAGATCCAACAAAACCAGTAACAGAACCAGTCCAGACTTGCTGATCTGGAATGGGTTTTGGGTAGTTGGTTTATGTGAGGATCTTGGGGTTTGATTTTCCTATTTGTTTTAGTCTTGTGATTCTAAGATTGGTTCAAGGTTTGGATGGCTAATCTGCGTTAATCGAGATTGTGTTTCCCAAACTTGATCGCAATCAAAGTTTCAAAGATAAAACGAAGTTAGAATTATGAAGAGTTCATAATTGCTAAAATTGAGAAACAAAGTTCTTGATTCAATGATTGGAGATCCAAGTGGAATTGTGAATGCAATTGGCCTACGTTCATCGAGACCATCTATTGCTTAGTTTCGGCCACATGGACTACTTTCTTGGTTTCTTGAATTAGTGCGGGATTGTGGTTGCCTAATGGCTTAGTTCGACCGCACTTCTTGTTGTCTTGATTTGGAGATAATAACCAAAGTTGAAATAGTCTCATCCTCATAATTATAGAGAAACTAATGACACATAAATACCATGCTTAAATTAATGGAGATTAATTTAGTAGCTAAACTTGATGTGTAACATGTTTATATTATGTGCTCATAAATGTGTTATATGCTACATGTGATGAACCTTCAAAGAAAGTTTTAAGTCTTTTATTTCCATGCCATGATTAAAACACTTGTTTATACATGAGTAATTTTATGTGGGCTCGCCAAAGCGAGGTGCATTGATTTTATTCATGTTTGAGCAAGATGAGTGAATAAGAGTTTCCTATGCGTTTAAAATGGTTGGACTTAATTAAGCGTCAAAACAGTTTTGGGCTTAAGGCAAAGATGAGATTTAACATGCTTTTTGAAATTGGATTTCTTAAAGAATCTCATGAAAATAACTGAGAGTCATATGAGATATGATTGACAAGAGTTGTCTACCTAATTGATTTAATTCTGAGCGGTGCGCCAAAGCGTACTCAAAATTAGATTAAAGCGGGATCTCAACCCATTTAAATTATACTATACATTGGATGTATAAAGAAGGTTGTATAATTTGGTGGGAGTATTTTGTTTTAAAATACATTATTTATCTCTTTAATGAAAACCGGTACTTATTAAATTTTGGAAATTTTGCATATTTGTAGATAATGACTAATAACACTCAATCAATGTCGTTGCGATCGATCCTTGAGAAGGATAAGCTCGAAGAGAATGGTACCAACTTTATGGATTGGATCCGTAGCATAAGAATTGTTCTTAGGCAAGAAGATAAGTTGTACATTCTCGATGGGCCTCTCCCTGCTGAACCACCGCCTACTGCCCCCAGGGTAGAAAGAGACAATTACAAGAAACATCGTAATGATTCTAGAGATGTAAGTTGTCTCATGCTTGCTGCTATGTGTTCAAAACTCCAACAAAGTTTGGAACATTTGGAAGCCTATGAGATAGGCGTGGAGTTGAGAACCATGTTTCAAGAGCAAGCTAGGCAAGAGAGGTACAAGACCATTGTTGCATTCACTACTAGTAAAATGAATGAAGGGCAACAAGTGAGTCCTCACTTTCTTAAAATGAAAGGTTATGTAGAGCACCTTCAGAAACTTGGCTATCCAATCCCATTGGAGCTAGCCACGGATCTCATTCTTAATTCATTGCCTAAAAGTTATAATCAGTTTGTAATGAATTATAACATGCATGGAATGGATAAGAATCTCTCTGAGTTGCATGGGATTCTCAAAACTGCAGAGATGAAAATTGTGGAGAAAGGTTCTCCCGTGCTCTTGGTTCATGATGGGAAGAAGGCTGGTGCCAAAGGAAAGGGTAAGGCAAAAGTTGTCAAACCCAAAATAAGAAAGGCAAAGGTTGCCAAGGCTTCTGAGGCAAAACCTGATTCACAAAAGGATGCAATCTGTTTCCATTGTCAAGAAATTGGTCATTGGAAACGTAATTGCAAGGCTTTCTTGGAAGAGCAAAAGAAGAAGAAGAGCAGCAAGGCTGCGTCGACTTCAGGTATCTATATGATAGATATTCTCCTTTCTACCACTGATTCTTGGGTATTGGATACCGGATGTGGTTCTCACATTTGTCTAAATGTGCAGGGACTAAAGAATATGAGACTGCTTAAAGAAGGTGAAGTAGATCTACGCGTGGGGAATGGAGCAAGAGTTGCTGCATTAGCCGTAGGGACTTATGAAGTCACTTTACCTTCCGGATTAATTCTTGTTTTGAACAATTGTTATTATGTTCCGGATTTAAGCAGAAATATTATTTCAATTTCTTGTTTGGATAATGAAGGTTTTAAGTTTCTTATTGAGAATAAGAAATTTTCTATTTATTTAAATGATGTGCTTTATGGTATTGCTAATTCATTTAATGGCCTTTATATCTTGGATGTCAAGAATGAAAATAATGTCTATCATGTAAATAAGAAATCTAAACCTAATGATGTAAATCATACTTATTTGTGGCATTGCCGTCTTGGTCATATTAATGAGAAGCGTATCTCAAAACTCCATGGGGACGGACTTTTAGGTTCATGTGACCTCGAGTCATATGATACTTGTGAGTCGTGTCTTCTTGGAATAATGACTAAGACACCTTTTACCAAGCTAGGTGAAAGGGCAAGCGACTTATTGGGGTTGATACATTCCGATGTATGCGGACCATTAAGTAGCAATGCTAGGGGAGGATTTCAATACTTCATAACATTCACTGATGATTATAGTAGATTTGGGTATGTTTACCTAATGAAACATAAAAGTGAAGCATTTGAGATATTTAGAATATTTCAAAATGAAGTAGAAAAACAACTTGGCAAAAGTATTAAAGCACTTCGATCAGATCGTGGTGGTGAATACTTAAGTCAAGAATTTGATGATCATCTAAAGAATTGTGGAATAGTTTCACAATTGACTCCACCCGGAACACCACAATGGAATGGTGTGTCCGAGAGGAGGAATCGGACTTTGTTAGACATGGTTCGATCAATGATGAGTCAAGTTGATCTTCCAATATCCTTTTGGGGTTACGCTCTAGAAACCGCTGATTTCACACTAAATCGTGTTCCAACTAAATCGGTTCAAAAGACTCCATATGAGATGTGGAGCGGAAAGAAGCCTTGTCTATCTTTCATGAAGATTTGGGGTTGTGAAGTTTTTGTCAAAAGACTTATCTCAGACAAACTTGCACACAAATCTGATAAATGTATTTTCGTGGGATATCCTAAGGAAACTAAAGGATATTACTTTTACAACCGAGAGGACAACAAAGTGTTTGTTGCCCGAACTGGTGTCTTTCTAGAGAAAGAGTTTCTCTCCAAAGAAATCAGTAGGAGTAAAATAAATCTTGAAGAAATTCGAGACCCAGAAAATAACATTGAACCAATGGTGGAGCAAGAACAAGAACCACAAGGAGTTGTGGAACCTGTTCAAAGTACACAAGCAACTCGCAGATCTAGTAGGTTACGATCCGAGCCCGAGAGATATGGATTTCTCGTAACGGATAGTAATGAGGTAGAAATCATTGAGAATGATGAACCGTCAACCTACCAAGAGGCGATGTCTTCTCCTGATTCGGACAAGTGGCTTGGAGCCATGGAATCCGAATTGCAATCCATGCAAGACAATCAAGTTTGGAATTTGATTGATGCGCCCGAAGGTGTAAAAACCATAGGATGCAAATGGGTCTTCAAGAAGAAGATTGACATGGATGGGAAGGTGCATACTTACAAAGCTAGGCTTGTAGCGAAAGGTTATAGGCAAGTTCATGGTATTGACTATGATGAGACCTTTTCACCCGTAGCAATGATCAAGTCTATAAGAATTTTGCTTGCCATTGCCGCATATCATGACTATGAAATATGGCAGATGGATGTCAAAACCGCTTTCCTAAATGGAAAACTCCAAGAGGATGTGTATATGACACAACCAGAAGGTTTTGGACAAGATTCTAAGGTATGCAAATTGCAAAGATCCATCTATGGATTGAAGCAAGCTTCAAGGAGTTGGAATCTCCGTTTTGATGAATCGGTCAAAGAGTTTGGCTTCATCAAGAACGAAGATGAGCCTTGTGTATACAAGAAGATTAGTGGGAGCATAGTGCTATTCCTTATTTTATACGTGGATGACATATTACTCATTGGAAACAACATTCCTACACTTCAGTCTGTGAAGACTTGGTTAGGAAAGTGCTTCGCAATGAAAGATATGGGTGAAGCCGCATATATTCTTGGCATTAAGATCTATAGAGATAGATCAAGGAGGCTACTTGGTTTAAGCCAAAGTACATGCATTGACAAGGTCATTAGAAGATTCCGTATGGAAAATTCTAAGAGAGGAACCTTGCCCGTGTTACATGGAGTTTCTCTAAGCAAGACTCAATGTCCTAAGACAAAAGATGAGCGTGAGAAAATGAATGATGTTCCATATGCTTCGGCAATTGGGTCCATCATGTATGCCATGATTTGTACTAGGCCGGATGTATCTTATGCTTTGAGCATGACAAGTAGATACCAATCCGACCCTGGCGAAAATCACTGGATAGCTGTAAAAGCGATTCTTAAGTACTTGAGAAGAACTAAAGACTCGTTTTTGGTCTATGGAGGAATGGAAGATGATCTCGTTGTAAATGCTTACACGGATGCAAGCTTCCAAACTGACAAAGATGATAGCCGATCACAATCGGGTTTTGTGTTTATGTTAAATGGTGGAGCTGTAAGCTGGAAGAGTTCCAAGCAAAGTACAACCGCTGATTCTACAACAGAAGCTGAGTATATTGCTGCATCGGATGCTGCAAAGGAAGCTGTTTGGATTAAGAAGTTCATAACTGAACTTGAAGTGGTTCCTAGTATTGCTAATCCAATAGACCTTTATTGCGATAATAATGGTGCTATTGCTCAAGCAAAGGAACCAAGAGCACATCAGAAATCCAAACACATACTTAGGCGCTTTCGTATCATTCGAGAGATCGTTGATAGGGGAGACGTAAATATATGCAGAGTACCTACTGATGACAATGTTGCGGACCCGCTAACAAAGGGACTTCCACAAGCTAAACATGATGGTCATGTTAGGTCCATGGGTATTAGATACATGGGAGATTGGGCCTAGGGCAAGTGGGAGATTGTTGGTAGTGGTGCCCTAGGCACGTTTAATAAACGTTGTAATTGTTATCATTTATTTCATATCAATAAAGAGATGTTTTGATTATTATTATTGTTCATGTTTACTTATAATAATCTCCGTCCCTAGTACTTGTTAAGCACTAGTATAAAGGCTAAATGATCATGGGATGATCATGTTAGATTTATGGGTACTTGTTTGGAACAAGGTACTGGACATGACCCGCTTTATGAGATTTATGTCATGGTCTATGTCATACATATATCTCATATTAGTTATGTCATTTGAATCCTTAGACATGAAGTTATTATAGTCTTCCACTTGATGAACATTATGTTTGACATATTCAAACGCTACTTTTAACAGAGTAGTTATAAAGGGTATGATTGGCATAATCGGATTCACGTAGGGAAGAATAATAAGCTAAATGGATTTGTCCCTCCTCGGAGAGATGTCAAGCTTGGGCCACTCATAGGAATGATGTTGATGAAATGTTCGGCCGGACTCAAATGGATTGATTGGATCAATAGCATTTGAATTATCAACATATTCGGAATCGAGAAAGTATTGAACAAAACAAGTTGACTGTTTGACCATGACTTGTGTTCAATGACATCGTGGACAAAGGGATTGTGACATATTCTAAGAGGAATGCGAACTTGTATCTAGTTATACTATTTGGGTAGGTATGACGGTTTGCTAGAACCTAATCATATCTTATGGGATCATGTTTGAGCCCATTGCCAACTTAGTATAATCCTAGAGGGTCACACACAACAGAACGAATCTTTAAAAGGACTACATTGGAATTTTGGAAATTCTGGACATCCTGGGAAGTGGGCGACCGCACAGTATGGACTGGGCGGCCGCACAATTATCTTAGTTTTGTACCAGTTTGCTTCAGATAGTTGTGCGGCCGCAAAGAGGGTTTTGGGCGGCCGCACAGTACTGTCGGGTGGCAGATTCCTAATTTGATTAGGAAACGAATTTTGGACGGATTTTGACACAAGTTTCCTATTTGGAATAGGTCATGCTTGTGTATAAAAGACCAAATTCGGCCAGCACTCTAAGCTTATGATTTTGTGAGTCTCAAAGAGTTTGAGAGAGGGTTTATTTTGTTCCAAGACATTCTTGGTTGAGGAACAAAATAATACACAAAATAAATTCCATATAGTTCTTTTGATTGTGAAAAAGTGTTTCACAATTTGGTCTAGCAACCAAGATCAAAGAAGCTGCTTTGATATTCGTTCGAAGTGTGGATACCGCTAGAGGGTGAAAATCATCATCTTCAAAGTTCGTGTTCAAGCTTTGTGATCGTGATCAAGTCTTCAAACCTCCACCAAAGACCAAGAGAAAATTTGATAGCCATCAAGGGTTAGTTTATTCCTTTATTCTTATGTTGTATTTGATTTAATCGTATGAACGGATCCATGGCTTTGGGTTTCAAAATTTTAAATGCTAAATTCCGCTGCGCATGTTTGATCGAAACCCAACACATGTTCTCTATCTCCTCCTTCAAATCACCGTTGAGAGTTGCCCACTTCTCAGCAACCTCTCGTACACTTCCCCTACACTTGTTAGTAACTCTAAATGGCTACAAAAGACAAAGACAAAAGAGACGAATGTCAGAGAAAATGGTAAAATCCTCATTTAAGCATTTTACCCAAAAAATCGCAGAATTGTCTAGAACGACAATCAAAATCATGTACAACTATACTACAATGATTTTCAAGATCAACAAGGGTGAAATCCCATCAAAAGATCATCCATGCATGATAAACCCTAGCATCGATAATTCTAGGTGAAAAATTGACAAAAGTCGACAAAATCAACTACAAAGGCCTAGAATTGAGGCATGCAACAATGAAATTGACATGGAAACTCAGTAAAAGGATGAGATCCTTACCCGCCTTGTCCGAACGGCGTGGGAAATATGCTCCTCGGGGAACGGGCACAACTCATCCGTCTCCCACACCTTTCCCTTCATATGCCTACCGAAGATGTGTTCCTTATGAGAACGATGTGCACCGGCCATTAGAAAGGGTTGGGAATCACTAGAACTTGGTGAAAATGGAGATTTTTGGGAAGAAAATTGCCTAGGGTTAGAGAACTCTCGAAATAAAATGTGAAAAGTGATTTTGAAATCACATTCAGCGCCTGATATGGCTCTGATCTGCGTAAAAACAAGGATGCCTCGTACGAGACATCCATACCTCGTACGAGGTATCCCTTAGAAAATCCCAGAAAACCCTGTTTTCTTGGAAAATTCCAGAAAAGCCCTGCTTTTAACATAAATGTCATGAAAAGCCCAGCTTTGACTGAAAGATCGAATCTGAACCCGGTTCAAGATAGAACATTGAGTCTTCAGCAAAAGAATATTTTCAGAATTGGAACAAATGAAATTGTTTCTCAGTACGAATATATTCTCACCGCACATCCAAGATCATGGGTGAGCAACAAATTTTGCATCAACCAAACTCTAAATCCAATGACTGTCATCGAGACGCACGTTAATGGCACAGGATTTACAATGCCGGGAATCCCACAACAGTTATCGAGACGTAAGTTAATAACACAGGATCCCCACCATTTAGAGTCCCATAATTTCCATCAAGGTGTAAGCTAATGGCATAGGATTCACTTTTCAATGAGAAGGAAATCTCGTTGGATGGAGAAGAAAGGTCCGAGTAATTGGTGTCTCCAAAATCCCAGTGGTCCCATAATTGTTATCAAGGCGTATGCTAATAATATAGGATTCACACCCCTTAGAGTCCCATAATTTCCATCAAGGTGTAAGCTAATGGCATAGGATTCATTTTTTTAACGGAAAGGAAGTCGCGTTGAAAGGAGAAGAAAGGTCCGAGTAATTGGCGTCTCCAAATCTGGAATCCGATAATTGTTATCAAGGCGAAGGCTAATAACATAGGATTCACATCAAATCACACTATGGTCACTGAGGCACACAATTAAGCACCTCTATGGTCATTCTAGCACCAACAAAACTGAAGACGGTTCGTCATCAACAACAGGGTATATTCAGAATTGGGTCAAGGATATTGATTCCTCAGTATGGATTACAAGTGGAGACGGTTCGTCATCAACAACAGGGTATATTCAGAATTGGGTCAAGGACATTGATTCCTCAGTATGGGTTACTCTCTAAACTCTAAACTTTACTTACTGCAGTATTGTTTTCAAAATGATTTTCAAAATACCTCAAGAAAACTTTTTGCGTGTTTTGGAGTCGAACTACGTTTAGTCTGATTTCCTTTCAGGGAATACGTAGGCAGCTTTTCAGCACGACCATACCCTAAGTTCTAAATGGTGTCTTTTCTATCGACAACGTTACTTCATTCATAAGTATCGTCGTCGAGGGGCTCTGTAGACACCCCATTTTGAACGTTCATTCATAATCATACTACTTCTGTGTCTCGCCTTTGATTTGGGTTGAAACTCGTTAAGTTTGACATGTTTTGTTAAGTTTCTGACTGACTTTGTTAGTTAGGGGCCAAACTGAACATTAAAACTTCTGCAGAGGGCAAAATTGTGATTACAGCACAAGATACCTTGTACGAGATATTGGATATCTCGTACGAGGTATCCCCCTTGACAGTCGGGTTTTCAGCAGTTTCCTTGTTGATTCCAACCCCGTTTCTTGGCAAACACTCCTCAATTCGGGAAAGATGGAAATGACGATATGAGATTCCAAATTTAACCTCTTGGGAATTAAGTCTTTGATTCCCATCCAAATCTACCTCTTTGGCTTGATCCTTAAGTCTTTAAAACCCTATAAATAAAGAGGTCCTTAACCAAAGAAGGGGCAATAAATAATCATTGACGACGGACAATCATTTTTTGACAGCCCCAAGGCCGTAAAACCACAAGGAGACCTTCATAATCAGTCCTCCTCCCTTACCCATGAAATTTGGAAGAAACCAACACAATCCAAGTCAAGTCAAGGCCTTTTGTCAAGGCCATCCATAGGATTCTCGAAGAACGCTTAGGTAACTCCTTTGTGTTCCTCCCTTCTCATCTCCTTCTTTGGTTTGAAGTAGTGTGATTCCATCAAAGGATCAGCCTAGAGCCTCTCTAATCCATGGAGATGGTCTCGAAGCACATGATCCGACATTCCAAATAAATAAAAAATTATTTATTTGGCTTCTTTTGTACATGTTTTACATAATTCTAAGACGATAATGATGATTTCGCAAGCAAGATCGATCCTAGATCGGGTGGATTGGGTGCTCCTTTACCTTCCCAATCCGTAACTTAGCCCCCGAACTCAAGAATCTCACGGTCCGTGTTCCGTTAAACATGGTGGCGACTCACAACAAATCGAGCAACAATTAAGTCCTTCACAACCAACAACCCGAAGAAGGGAAAAAGGACGCGCGCGCTCACACCACCTCACATGCAACTTGAACATGAGTCTATGAAGCGCCTTGTAATTTATGGAACTCCAACTTCCCATTCCAATTCCATGTGGGTTGACACAAAAAGCCTTTTATAAACAAAGGGGATGTTTGGCTTTCCTATCCCATGTGGGATACCAACCAACTCATTTCATCTTTGAGAATTAAAGCACTTAAATGCCCATCTTTGAAGTCTTAGAACCATGGATTAAATCCATAATTTGGCTTTCACCAAAACATCAAATTTTCTCATGCTACATCATACAATGTATATCAACATTGATGACCATGGTCAAACTCAAAAAGACCCACAAATGGGACCCACTTAAAATTGACCAAATGCCAAATTTCCAACAGAATGCACGCCAGAGTTGGAGACAAATGGGCCTTTAGTTAGGCCTACGTTGTTTGTTTTGGTCGGCTAAGTTAGACAAGTAAATTCACACCGTCCCAAATTAAGTACTACTCCTATTTGTGTAAGGAATTATTCAAGAATTAGGAAAGTAGATTCCTAATTATAATATATTTATTAATAAAATTCATCTTCCTTTTGGGTTTCTAGTATTTATGACTATAAATACAACCCTCCCCTAGCAAAATTTTTTGGCCTGTCATCGATATTCAAGTAGAATCTAAGATCTAGGTTTAGGTTGATGAAATTATTTGCCTAAATAATTTGTGCAACTAGATTAGTAAAGATCGTCTTTTGTAATTGTCATTGATAATAATAAATTCTCCCTCCGCCCGTGGTCGTACCCAAGTTGGTGAACCACAAAAATTATTGTGTTGTGATTGATTATTTATTTGATCATCGTTCTGAATTATTTTGCTCTAACACAAACAAATAAAATATATTTTATAATAAAAACTTGAAAGGTCAACTGCAATATTTATTATGAGACGGATGGAGTATCAGTTTTAGAAAGGAAAAGAAAGAGATGGATTATCTACTTGGATCTAATTATCATGAGTGTTTTATTCGTTACTTACAAACAAAATAGTATAACAAGCTTCAGTTATTGTTATGAAAATCATTTAGTAAGTGCCGGAAAATGTGTCGGAAATAGCTTTTCCGGTACTATTTATTTGTAAGTGCCGGAAAATGTGTCGGAAATAGCTTTTCCGGCATTTTTTTTCCGTTTCCGCCACTTTTTAAAGTGCTGCTAAAAATCATTTTTGTTGTAGTGACTTTTACATAAATTTATTTCCAATTTTTTTAGACTTCTTAGGAAAAATTATATATGCCTAAACATTTATCATAGGTCACCTTCAATTATTGCTACACAAGATGATTTTATGCTAATAGACGATCGACAGTTGCATCTCATGGACTTCCACATTTTTCTCTTCAAACTTCCACATAAGTGTTTTTTTTAAAAAATCAATATCCGAACATTATATTGGATGTCGACTAATTGATTCGAGCGGCGTAAGACCATAAGGGAACCAACTCTCATCCAATTAAGATTTAACGTTGTTGTATAAGATTGACACATATGTATTACCTTAAAACCGTTACAATTACACCGGTTAGTGTGGGATATAATCTAATTAGTTGAGGAAAGAATCTAGGAAGTCATGGTGGTGGAGATAAAAGTAGAACTTATTAATTTTATAAATTTAAAATACTAATTTTAATTTTACGTAATTAGCTAATTTTATTATGCCCGTCGAGTATCGACGGGTTACTAACTAGTTTAGTATCAATGATATGATGGAACAATTTTAATCCCTGAATGCCACACTCACTTTAGAATAGGATTGAGGAAGAGATGAAGCGGAAGCGTTAAGAACAAATACCTGTTGAATCCATTATGAAGTAGGGAGAAATGAAGATGAAGAACAAGTAGGAGAATGATCTTCTAAATGATGAATGTCTTTCCTCTTTTACTTCTTTAACACTTAATGAAGATTTATGGAGAGAGTACTAATGAAAAATGGAGTAGTCTTAAGGGTTGATGGAATGCCCTTTATATAGTAGACTTGGTGACATTTCATTTAGGGACCACACCCTTTCAAGATTTATGATAATAAATTACCCTTTTGCCCATCACAATTAGGTAATATATATCCAGGAATTCTACACATTTTATTATCAACAATACTTTATAATTTAATATTATAATCATAACTTTATGAATGGAAGTCTAAATGACTTGTGTTGCAAGCCATGTCCTTACAATCTCCCACTTGGGTTGCAAAACAAAGTCCTTCCTTTAATTTATGATCATAACATAAATGACAACCCTTATGTACGCACTTTATTGTCATTTATAACAATCTCGTCCATTAGCCATACAAGTATAGGACTAAAGGGGCAGTCGTTGTAATTGATTCGCAACTAAACCCACAATAATCACGTATACAAATCCAACTAAATGACATAGATCAAAAGTATAGATGTGTAGCATGGAATCATAATGAATATATACATATTCTTCCAACTAGTCCAACTTAACCAAATGAGATCAAAACTTTAAATAATAGAACAACTAATGAAAGAACAACACAAACTCCCACTATACTAAATGTTATCAAAAGTTGTTACACCCATATGAGCAACATGCTCGTGAAACACTGAAGATGATAACTTTTTCATAAATGGATCCTTTAAATAGAGTTTGTTTCTATAAGTTGTATCCCTTTCGTTCATTTTGTACTCTTTTCTTTATAACAAGATAATTAATGTCTAAATCCATAAACTCTTGTTAGAGTACAGAACTGCTACCTGATAGTCATTTCTTAATTGGTCTTTCGACACTTGTTTTGACAAATTACAGTCCATTAAAACATATGCAGCCATATATTTAACTAATGTCGGAATACCTAATGATCTCAAGATGATCCGACTTTAAAACATAGGCATGTAGTTCTTTAGTGGTTTTGTAAATACTTCTATCATTCTTTTGGCTGCTACTTAATGTTCTTTCCGGATTGCTTTGGTATTGACAAAGCATCCCAACGTTAAATGTAAGATTTACGTATACATTAAGCTTCCTACTGCTGATGCAAAGAGGGAATTTTCCATATACTTGGATTTAAAATTTACCTTTAGGACACTGTTTGAGACTAAGAATGTCTCCTTTAAAATTAGGGGTGTCATGTGGTTTACATTTTTGCATGCTAAACCTTTTGTAATACATTTCCATATGGCCTTTTGTGATAATCCTAAAACATTTCGTGAGCGATCACGGTGAATTTGGATTCTTAATACAAAGATGCCTTACCAAGATTTTTCATTTCAAATAAGAAATTTCTTAGTTTCCTTAATAAGGTTCATATCATTACTAGCAAGCAAAATATCATCCACATATAAGACCAAAATTATAAATTTACTCCCACTGAACTTATGGTATACTTAATATTTACCAAGATTAATTTCAAAACAAATGAAAGAATAACTTGGTTAAATTCTAAATACCATTAATGAGAAGTTTTACTTAAGTTCATAAATGAATTTCTCCATATAGATAGTTTCCTTAATGTCTCCATTAAGAAAAGTTTTCTCTAATATCCATTTAATGAAGCTTAAGATCAAAGGTGCTATTAGTGCCATAATGATCCTAAGAAGCTTTTAGAAGATACCGGAAAAGTGTTTCTTTCTTTATAATCAATACCTTTCTTATGAGTTAAAATCTTTAGCAACTGGATGGGCTTTATATCTTTCAACATTACTTTGTGAATCCTTTTAGGTCTTAGAGACCCATTTATAGGTTTCACATCCTTATGTAATGAAATAAGATCCCAAACGTTGTCATCTTTCAAAAGATTGTAACTCTTTATTAATGGCATTAATCTTCTTATGAGAATTAGGACTATTGATGGTTTTATGGAAGATAAATAGATTATCTCCCACTATACCTAAGTGTCCCTTATTCTCGACAAGATACACTTAATGAATAGCCGGAATTGCATTCCTTCTTACTCTATTTGATCTCTATAAGGGTACCGGTTCTTACTAATTTTGAGGTTGTTGAATTTCCTTATAGGGAAATCATATTTATTTTGAATTATATGTTCTTCTTGAATGTCAAGTTCAAAACTTGATATCTAATTGGAACTATGGGAAGTGGTATATAAATGGATTTCATGTAAATGAATTCCTCTTCCTTTTCAAATTCAAAATATTACTCCAAATTCTCCCACTAAATTCAACATCCTTAAAAGAACCTAGCATTTCTCGTTTTTCAAAACGTTCTAACTTTCGGGTTGTAAAATTTATATATCCCCTAGTTTTCTCGGCTTACCCCATGAATAACTACTAATAATCTTACGTCTAACTTTCCCTTAGTAGACTTATAAAGTCTATCCATATGCTAGACAACCCCATAAATGAATATGGTTTAAGGATGAATAAGGAACGCATCCTTAAATTATTAAGGGTTTATATTAGTAGCCTTAGAGGGAGCTTTAATGAGAATAAAGGTTGCGGTTTTAGCGTATCGCCCATAATGAGTGAGGTAAGAGAAGTATAAAACATACTTATTACCATATCCTTAAGGATTTCAATATGTCTCTATTACAATATTCATGCTAGGCGTACCCGGCTCAATGTAGAAAGAGACAATCCCACACTCTTTCAAAATAGCGAGTAAAAAGGACCTAGACGTTGTTTCTTTTAACAATCATTCCAAAGATGTATACACCATCATGAATGACCCTAATGTTCTTGATAATCTTCAAAGTTGATTTCCAACTTTGTCTTTATAAGACTTTTACAACGTCCAAACTCAATATTTTATGAAGCAAATAAATGTATTCAAATTGAGAGTAATCATCTATGAACGTAATAACTATTGTTGACCTTTTCCACGAAGGAATAATGAATGGCCCACAAAATTCAAATGTATTAGTTCTTTGAGACAATTGATGCTCTCGAAAATATTATTCTTTTAATGTTTGTAAATTTCTTTTAAGGCATTTAATGCAAAAGTATTTTCCAAAATATCAAGTTTGTTTAAGATTTCTTTTAACATAAGCTTATCAATTTTCCTCTTGGAAATATGACCCAAATGCCTATGTCTTAATGAAATAAAATTTACTTGATAACTTTTGCTTTCTAGTTTTGATTTCATCATTAAGGGACACATTTATTGTTTGAATAATGTCAAGTAAATAAAGAACACTTGACAAAGTACTAGTACCAACAACCTTGGAATTTAAAATAAAGGTCACAAAAAATGAACAAAATAACCTTCTTTATTCAATATTGTGATATATATATTAAATTCCGTTCAAATGATGGTACAATGAATGTATTAATACAAATAATACTTAGTACTTTAACAATAACCTAAAGGATCCTTATGCCTATAACTTCAACCGGATTCCTAGCTTCCATATAGATGAATTTCTTCATCTTTACTTAGGTCTTCGGTAATTTAGGCAATCCTACTTAAACATCTTTATGTGAGTGGTCGCACCAAAATCCAATCACCATGTATATGTAGGAATTGAAACCAAATTAGCCTCAATACAATACAAACAAGACCAAATGATATACCTTTCACGCCAAGCGTGATACTTAGGGTAATCGAACTTCATATTAGTAAGGTCCTTGCAAAAGAAGCATTTCTTTATGATCATTAGATGATCCTTTAGACTTCTCATTACTTGCAACCACAGTTTCTTTCCCTCTTCTCTTGTCCCATGAGAAAAGATAGATGCTAAATGAACACATTTAGTTCTAAATCACTTTTAACCTATCTTCCTCTTGTATCATAAGTGAAAATAATTCATTAATATTTCACTTATCATTTGACAATTATAGGTCACCTCAAAGTGACCAAACTGAGAAGGAAGAAAGATCAAAACTAAAAGCATAAGAATATCTTTGGATATCCCGGACTTAAGTGCTTTTAGTTTTGTCGATAGGTGATCTCTTTCTAAATGTACTCCCTTAAATTTCCGGTACCCTTTATTCCTTAAGAAAACAAGCTTCTTTAAGGGTATCAAGGAACGTTTCAGCATCAACATCCTCGGAGACTCTATCCAAAATGTCTCCGGGACAACATTATTTATTATCATTAGGCTCACGCGGTTAGATTATTTTCACTTCTCAGCACTTAAGCAATAAGAAGAGAAAACGAATCCCTTAATGCGAGTTCTAGGTCCATATAGCCTAAGATTATAATCATTTTATTTTTCCAAGTTTTAAAATTAGTTCCATTAAGCATCGATAAAGTACTCATAGCAGTGATTACGGACGAAGAAATAAGTAAATCTGTTGGGTTTTGAGAACAAAAAAGGAATGAAAACAAAAACATGAATAAGAAACTACAAATGAAAAATGATTAATTATATCAACGAAATCCATCAATAAGACAATCAACATGACATCAAAACTAATCTTTGGATTGCGAGTTAACTCATAAATGATTGCCTTAGGTAACAAGCAATTTGAACTTATATTTTAATAAATACTTAATCTTCCTTTGGGCCGACATAAGTACCTAAGAAAATATCCTAATGTTCATTTTATTTGTTACCACATGAATGCCTAAGTTTAGTCAAATGTCAAGATCTTCTTTGGAAAATTCATGTCATTCACATATTAACTTAAACATTCAACACTTTAATAATTTTGCATTTAAATAACGTTAATCACTTAGGTGATAATATTATTTAAATAATGAATAAAATTATTTAAGCATATAATTAATCAGGGCTTTAAGGTTTGAAAAATGAATGTTTTTTGTTCAAGAGAAAACAACAAAATAATGCAGAACTTGATTTTCTTTCGACATACTTAGCACGACCGTGCCAAACAAAGGGCACGACCGTGCCAAAATATGGGAAAAAACAAGTTTTCACGGTGCAGATGGCACGACCGTGCCAAAATAATAGACACGACCGTGCCAAACGAAACGGTCCGACCGGTTTAAACAACACACCCGTCCGGACCAGCACTATTCATACGCACCGGTTCAAGGTAATTGAGGCGCATGGCCGTGCCAAACAAAAGAGCACGACCGTGCCAAACAATCTGCACTTCTGAATTTTTGTCTAAATTTTCCTCAAAATCAAATGAATTGCAAGTAGATCCGCATGGTATGTACTTAAAACATAAAACCATGTTATTTAGGATAATCTTGCCTTTTAAAATTAATGGAATCAAGTGAGTAGATCCACATGGTATGCACTTAAAACATAAAACCATGTTATGAAGGGATAGTCTCACTTGAACCTTTTAATGAACAAAAACTTTCAAACCATTTTTCTTAATTTTAGATGAAGATCATCAGCACTCTATTAACGAATTAGAGTCCCTAATCGACATCAAAAACCTTATGATTCAACAGAGAAAATGAATCAAAGTAAAGCATGAAAGCTTTTTCTTAATACAAGAACTCAAACTCAAACTAAATAATGAGCGGGGCTCTGATACCAATTGATGGAACAATTTTAATCCCTGAATGCCACACTCACTTTAGAATAGGATTGAGGAAGAGATGAAGCGGAAGCGTTAAGAACAAATACTTGTTGAATCCATTATGAAGTAGGGAGAAATGAAGATGAAGAACAAGTAGGAGAATGATCTTCTAAATGATGAATGTCTTTCCTCTTTTACTTCTTTAACACTTAATGAAGATTTATGGAGAGAGTACTAATGAAAAATGGAGTAGTCTTAAGGGTTGATGGAATGCCCTTTATATAGTAGACTTGGTGACATTTCATTTAGGGACCACACCCTTTCAAGATTTATGATAATAAATTACCCTTTTGCCCATCACAATTAGGTAATATATATCCAGGAATTCTACACATTTTATTACCAACTATACTTTATAATTTAATATTATAATCATAACTTTATGAATGGAAGTCTAAATGACTTGTGTTGCAAGCCATGTCCTTACATGATATAAACAATCCGCAAATGTAGTAAAGACTATGTACGAGCAATCTGTAGAAGTAATAGTCTTTTATATACAATAGTGTTACCCCCATGCGATGCATGGAACGTTATTATGAATTCAAAAGATTAAAATTAAAATAAATTTAAAATGAAAATATTTCATACATTATTAAAATAGTAGTAAATATCTTATAAAATGATTTTTTTTTTAAAAATGATTTTTTAAAAAAAAATGATCAAGGCAACTGTTTATCACAAATTAAAGTAAACTAAGATAACTATAATAACTTATAAAGGAAATACATAATCATATATTCACATGTATTAACTAATTTTTAGTAATATATGTGAAGTATAAAATTATCTAGAATAAGATAAGATAAATATTTCAAAAATTAAATTTCATACTTCCTCCATTTTGTAACAATGTGCACAAACGTCTTTGTAGTCTCATTCATAAGTCCTATTTTCTTAAATTACAAATTTTATATTATTTTTCTATTTAATGGGACTTAATATATGAGTATACAATAAAATATCCACTACTATTTTTTTTATCTCATTTTCTCTTTTCTTCCTCGCTTTTTATGATTACAGCAAGCAACTGTTCTGTTCAATACCTTTTTTAATTCTAAGACACTCAAAGTATACACCATTTATGTCATTTTAAAGTTCAAAAAATTTCAAAATGAGTCTCTTAATTTAAATTTTAAAATTATAAATAGAGAATTTCTTAATATACTTTTTTGAAATGGGACAAAGAGAGTATATAATATTATTAGAAGGACGGAGTATATTATGACAATATTTTTCTCATATTACATTTCTATATTAATATGCTTGAAAATTTTCATGGATTAACTTTTCATGTCTACTCTCTTTGCTCTAAGTTTGCATGTGGAAGCGTGATAACTGATGAGGCTAAAGAGAGTAGTGTACTGTGTTTGTGCAGCCCAAGAAAAATTACTCACTCCGTTCCATACTTATCGCTACTTATTTTTATTTTGTGCGTCTCATACTTATTGCTACTTACTTAAAATGTTCTATTTTCTCTCTCTTACCCACTCACAACAACTATCCACTGAGTTATTTCTCTCTCCTAACCACTCACAACAATCACTTTTCCAACATATTTTTTTAATCCTCGTGCACTCCTATTTAGTATCAATAAGTATGGGACGGAGGGAGTACATATTATTAAAAAAAATGAAAAATAGAAAATTAAAACAAAATCTAAGCATAGGTCATTATCAACATTGTCATCAAAACATATCCATTTTATATTTCAAAAAAAAAAAAAGAGAAGTTAATCCATTTTATTTGCATTACTTATTATCTACGAAACTAATTTTTTCAATTTAAAATAAGCAATTTTACTCTACAGAAACTCACTTTTAAGCTTTAAAGAAACACGTTATCTTTATTTTTTTTATCTCTTTCCAAAAATTCCTTTAAAAAAATCTTTTCTTTTTATGAAAGAATGAAAAAAAATCTCTTCAATAAAATTAATTTTTTAATGAATACTTAAGATTTTACTATTCTTTCATCATTGCTAAAATATCCCAATAACATGGCATATCTATGTTTCGTTTCAATCATGTTAAATTTACGCACTTTCTCTTTTTTATTTTACAATTCATACTCAAGATATTTACTTTATTTTTGATCTCCGTATAAAGTCAAACTAAAAATTTTAAATAGGGACGGAAGGAGTACTACTTTTTTAAGCATATTCAAATTGATTTAAGAATTTACTTTAAATATAAAGGTAGAATAAGTACTACTATAATTCAATTCAATTCAAATTTAAATATTCATTTAAAAATTATATTAAATTGATTAAATTGATTAATACTTAAAAATTTAAAACAATTTAGTACCTAACTTAAATAACAATGGAAATTATAAAAAACAAGCTTGTAAATTTATACGATGTAACGCGACATTGATTCTTTTATATACTCCCTCTGTCCCATTTTAAGAGTTTAAAATTCCCTAAAACGGCGTCCCTTATTAAGAGTCAAAATCCAATAATGGAAAGTGGGTCTTACATGTCATACTCACAACAATTATCCACTAACTCTTTTCTACCTCACTTTCTCTCTCCTACTCAGCTATCAACACTCACAACACATCATTTTTTCTTTAATTCTTGAACCCACCCATTTTTTGACTCTTAAAATGGGACGGAGGGAGTATATATTTAGGAAGAGGCTAATTCTACAACAATAATTGCTAATCCACTATAAAATTTGTAAATAGACAAAAATATATTTTCATATTTTGAGGAATTAATGATGTATATAAGTTTATATTATATACACTACAAATAAAACTCATCCAGTACTATTGTTAGATAAAATATAATTAATTATGGTAATAACAAAAACTAATTAAAAAGTTGCCTTATTTACTTATGTAAAAAGAAATAAATTTTTCTAGAGTAAATAAATTCATTTTTTATTTGTATTTATACTGCATAAGTAGAAATTTACTTCTTTTGTCGGTGGCTCTTGTTTTCTGTCCGTCATCGAGAGGCTATACCAAATAACACCCATGTGACTAGAACATGTCTATTAAATAGACAAAATGGTCATTCTCAAGAGGCCATGTGCCGGTCATGTGAGGTTTTCTTTTATTATTTACATTATTCATTTTGTAGTTTAAAAAATATAGATTAAATTAATATTAGGCATATATATTATTTTATTTTGTACTTATAATTTATGTAATCTTTACAAAGTCATTTAGTTTTCTAACCATAATTTAATATTTTATTTTAATAATAAAAAAGAAACTAAAATACTTTAAAAATTATGTAATTAGGAATTATAAATATTATGCAAAAAATAAAAATAAATAAATATATATAAGTAAATTTTATGTTAGAATATAACTCAAAATAATTATTCAGACTCATTTACGATAATTTAGTAAGCGTTTTTTGAAGTGAAATAAATTTTCTTAAATAATTTCTTCAAGTGAAAGGAAATAAGTAATGATTTTATTGTTGCAAATGGATGGATAAGAGAGTAATTTTTTTTAATTTAATTATACAAATTAAAGACAGGAAAGAGAGAAAAGACATACATTTTTAATCTCAATTAAACAAATTAAAATAAGAGTGAATTTTTACAATTTAGTTTGTTATATTGTTTTGGAAGAAAATTAATATGTAATATAATCAAACCAGCAAATTCAATAAATTAATTCATAAAATAAATAAGCTAGGAGAGAGAGAAGACATCTATATAATATATAAAAGCAGAAACATTTACAGGCCTCACAGCGCGCCACGTGGAATTCCACGTCATAAAGCCACGTGGCAGCCTGTGATTGGTACCTTCATAAGATGGGAAAGAAGATTTGATTTTCGAAAAACCCCGAATAAAATGATTGTGATAAAATTATAATTTACTAATTGATTTTATAATACTTATCTTCAATTTTATTATGTAATTATTTAGTTTTACTATGCTCGTCGAGTATCGACGGGTTACTCACTAGTATAATATATAAAGCCAGAAACATTTCTAGGCATCTCAGCCCGCCACGTGGAATAGTGACGTGGAATTCCACGTGGCGTTGTTTCATAGACTTATGCGATTCAAGTGTAGAGATTGATTTTCCTAATTCAAATTTAAAGTTTCCTAAAATTTAGCACTTAATTAATGTGAGTGTCATTCTCGAAACATTATTTTGAATGCCATGTTTATAATTTTTGTTAGTAATTACTACCTCCTTCTCAAAATGAGTACTCAAAATATATTTAAATTTTATTTTGAGTGAAAGCAAAGTTAAATTTTTTAAATTAATTTATTTTGGGATGGAGTCAGTAATTATTATTTTGAACCTCAAATATATTTTCATTGCTTTCTATACATGGCCGTTATTCACAGAAGATCATTCTAATGTTATGTTTATAACTATGTTTTAGATACTATAAATACTTGACATGTGAAATTCAATTTTGAATAATTTATGGTGATGGCATTCTATGCCTTCAAAATACTTGCCATATCTAATAATAAACATGATTTTTTAAAATAATTTTTATTTTCCTTTTAACTAAAAATTGTATTTTTATTTTTAGCTTTTGATTGATGAAAGCAAAATAATCCAATTATATAATATTTTCTTTATAATAATGAAGAATATTGAAAATATTTAAAGTACTGTTAAAAATAATATTTGATTTTATGAGCTTGACAACATATTATTAAAACTTTTTTTTAATCTACCATAACGAAATATTAGTTAGTAAGTTCACAACTCACTTTAATAGTTGAAAGCAATAAATACAAATATTTTAAAATAGCCAATAGATCACTTAATTGTTTATAATATATTCCGTATTAGTTAATACATTCACCATTTATTACTTTATTGCAAAATTCATTGTTTAAATTATAATTTCTTCAACTCTTTGTCTAATCATTTTTATCTTTCTCTTTTTCACTTATATTTATTTTAATAAAAAAAGGAAAATAATAATAATTAATATACATAAATAAATATTTTTAATCTCTTGCATATAAAAGAACTAGGTGACAGTTAAGGTTGAATATAATAAATTACTTTTATGTTAACACTTTCATATCCATACTTTAATTTATTTCATATAAATATTATATTATAATAATTAAAATATTATTTTGAACATTGAAAAAATATTAAAAAAACAATATATGGCTATAATAGATAATATTGGATGTAGTGGATAAATAAATTTTGTAGTATAAATAATCTCTTTTTAAGGGAAAATGAGTCAAGTAAATAATTCATTTACCAAAAATAACTACGATGTAGTGGATAAGTATTTATTGTAGTGGCAATAGCCCTTCCCTTTTGTTTAATAGTTACTTATTATTTGAAGCTTGATCGCCCCTTTGCCCGCTCTTGCTATATTTAAGCACACAATCAAACATGATACAAACCAAGTTATGCATTTGTTTTCCATGGTGTACCCTATTTGATAAGAAAATCGTAAATTTTTAAACCTCATATTGTAAATTTAAACTGATGAAATTCTAGCATCTGATAATGGGGGATAATGATAATTATAACGCTTTTTTTTTAATTTCAAAGCAAATATAGTATTTTTTAGTTTTGATATTTTTAATCTCAATAATTTTTATTATGAAGACCTTAAACATTTAAAAATGACTACTTAGAAATAAACATCAGAATGACATTCATCAATCTAAAGTCAAGAGGATTATGGGTTCACACACTCATTGCTCCAACCAAGGAGTGCATTCAAGTTCTAATTTGTACTCTTCTTATCACATTTTGTTATTAAAAAACCTTAGAAACTTTTGATTCATTTAAACCATCAAGTGGATGATTTAGTTGTTTGCATTCACACTTTGTTATTAAACAAGTTTAAAAACTTTTGATTCATTAACCATATTAGTTGCATAGTTATGCATTCAGGACAAAGGTAGTAGTTCTTTAGATGATCAATTCTCGATGTCTATTAGAATACAATCAGGAGTAACACTATGGGACCTGACAAGGTACTACCAGTGTAAATTCAGTCATGGTTCAGCTTTAAATTTTATTGACCTCGGGTTAGTGAACCTATGAACTATGATCAAAGAAATGATTCAAGTTGAGTCAAACATATACTACCCCCATTCAATATGAAGTTTTACAACTGATATAAATGGTTGTTTCTTTCTTACTCAAATACAATAAACACGTGCATGCATTTGCAATTTATCTTAACTAACTTTAAATTTGACAAAGATGTGAATCTCTCTTTCCCAACATAAAGAATTTTAATTTTGGTTTAAAAAAATCATTTTGAGACAGAAGTAGTAGTAAAAACGAGACTAATTATATTTATTTATGTCATCCTTTCTTTCTTTCTTTTTTGTATGTTTGACAATAAAATTAAATCGTATCACTTCTTTTTAAGTGACCAATTAGTAAGAGTGAGAATAAAATACAATATAATAATCATATATTTTTAATCATATAACTTCAATTATATTATTTTTTTGATTCTTGGCATTTTTTAAAATTTAAACCCATTAGCAACAATAATAAAAGAGATAATGATATATTTTCATTTAAAGATAAGAGATAAAGTCTCTACCATAATTTTATTCGAAAAATATACTTAATTATGGTTTTACATCCCTTCCGTCTCCCTCCCTGAGTTCTCTTTCGTAGGACATTACGGTTTTATAACCTCTCCCACTTTTGAGTTCTTCCTCTCAAAATTTAGATTCGACATGCATTTGTTTCATTATTTCAGGTACTGATTATGATTAATTATCTATTTACAATATTTTAGTTTGAATCAATATATTCCAATTTCTTAAAATGATTTTTTTAGTCTGTTATTTCATATTTTACTTTATGTTAAACCAAAATGATCTCATACAACAACATGAAATTGCCGTGGATCTAAATTTTGGTTAGTTGTTTAGCTACTCCATTGATTCATGTCATTTTGGATTTCTTAGATAAATCACTCACAAAAAAATTCCTTATGTACATATATGGTTTAGAATGTCAATGTATCATTTTTCTAAACAAAGTTAAAGTTATATAAAAGCTACATAAGTTTACGAGATTGGCATAGCATGTTTTATATTCTCTCAAATAATATACTCCCTCCGTCTCAAAATGATTTTCTCATTCGACTATTCAAACTTTTTAACGATATGAACACTTGCTTCACTATCCATGTTTTGTTTATGCACTTTTAAGACCAAAATGTAGAAACAGGAAGAACTTTTTGGGACAATGAGAAATGATAAATAGGAAGATCATTTTGGGACGGAGGGAATATATGTGGGCTTTTCTTTTCTTTTCTTTTTTCCTTAATTTTTCTTATTACTATTCAAATTCAAATATCAAACTAGAACTGACTCAAAAATAATTATAAATTACAAACAATCATAATAATAAGGGAACGAGACCATTTATATTATTTACATAAAATAAACTTAAGCTAACAACTTTCATAAGATTTGGTCTTACGAAAAACGCGTTTTTCCTTAAGCTAAGGAAAAATGTGTTTTTCCGAAGCGCTGCCAGTTTTAATATCACAAAGTGCCAGTCACTTGACTGGCATTTTATATACACTACACTGGCATTTTTACAAGTGCCAGTGTTAGTACTAATAATTGCCAGCCATGTAAACTGGCACTTATAAAATTTTCATTGGCAGTTATAAAAAGTGTCAGTGGTAGTGTTAATAAGTGCCAGTGTAACATGTCTGGCACTTCCTAACACTAACACTGGCACTTACGATACTTCCCAGTATTTACAAAAATGCCACCGCCTATATACACTACACTGGCACTTTTACAAGTGCCAGTGTTAGTACTAATAATTGCCAGCCATGTATACTGGCACTTATAAAAATTGTCACTGGCAGTTATAAAAAGTGTCAGTGGTAGTGTTAATAAGTGTCAGTGTAACATGTCTGGCACTTCCAAACACTAACACTGGCACTTACGATACTTCCCAGTATTTATAAAAATGCCACCGCCTGTTTTAAAGGCAACTTCCCAGTATTTACAAAAATACCACCGCCTCATTTAATAAACACGTTTTACCCTAAGATTAGGGTAAAACGCGTTTTTTACTAGATTTTCACCTTTCATAATAATGAGGAAAGTAATAAAAAGAATTTAAGGTTCAAAAATTAATTAGTACTTCAGTCCTAAAACAAATATCTTAAATACCTTTAATTTGAAATTTGAATAGTATAGTAGTTGACTGATTTATATCCCGATTTTCTATCCTAATTTATATCCCAAATTCCTAACTTTATATAACCAGAGTTTAAAATAATTTGAACTTTTGATAATGCAAAAAATATACTGTATATTAAGGAAATGACTTCACAATTTATTTCTATCCTAATTTAAACCTCAATTTAAAATTGTTTGAAATTGAAATTCCATCAATCTATATATATCTATACTCTTTATAATGATTATATTAAATTAATAGTTAATTTGAAATTTGAATATCACAGAAGTTGACTCATTTAATCCGTTAAAGAATTACTATTTGAATACCAATGTTTTAATTATTGAATATGAAAAGAGTTGACTCATTTGAAAGGTTCACCAATCTTTGAAATGGAATGATACATAACATTATTACTATGATCAAATATCACTTAAGACTTTTAATCTGTCAAAATAAATGACTAAATTTATTTTTGCTTAATAAAATTTATCGTTTAGGATTTTTAGAAGCACATGCATATAAACACTATAGGTAATTATTAGTACAGTGCAAGATTAAGTTAAAAATGATAATTAAAATTTAATTTCACTTATTTCATTAATATATAGACACGTTGATTTTAATTTTTTTTACTTTTGAAAAACCTTGAACATCACTTAAGAACGAAATTAGTAGGTGATATGAAAAGTTCATGGCTTGAGGTCACCGGAATCCCAATTATTGTTTGGACAAAAGAAACATTCTGCAACAATGCGTCAATTTAGAAGAAAATGAAAACATAAGGCGGAAAAATATAGAAATATACCCCTGTACTTAGCTTAAGGATGCACATATGCCCTTATACAAATTAATTGCCATATTATCCCTTGTACTCAAGAATAATGTGTGGAAATTCGGCCACCATCATCTTTCCGTCCAAAACTTAACAGAAATGATGACTAGGTGTATGAGTTGGATATTTGAATTGCGGATGTGGAAAAAAATAGCCCACTTGAAATTTGCTGACTAGGAAGAATTGTTGATGTGGAATTTTTAGGGTATCAAATAGAGTTTGTTAAAATAAAGGGGTTAGAATGAAACTATTAAAAACCCTAATACTAATACTCAGTTGCCAGTCCAAAACAATGAAACATTTTAATTTATCTTCCCTCCTCCCCCACATCCATTCCCGTCATCTGTCCCCCTCCCTCTCTCCTCCGACCTGTTGGTGTTGGTGCCCTAGGCACGTTTGTTAAACGTTGTATAAGTTATCATTTTATTCATAATAATAAAGAGATAATAAGATTATTATTATGGCTCGTGTTTGCTTGTAATAATCTCCGTCCCTAGAGCTTCTTAAGCACTAGTATAAAGGCTAAATGATCATGGGATGATCATGTTAGATTTATGGGTACTTGTTTAGAACAAGGTACTGGACATGACCCGCGGTATGAGATTTATGTCATGGTCGATGTCATATATAAATCTCATATTAGTTATGTCATTTGAATCCTTAGACATGAAGTTATTATAGTCTTCCACTTGATGAACATTATGTTTGACATATTCAAACGCTGCCTTAACACGGTAGTTATAAAGGGTATGATTGGCATGATTGGATTCACGTAGGGAAGAATAATAAGCCAAATGGATTTGTCCCTCTTCGGAGAGATGTCAAGCTTGGGCCCCTCGAAGGAATGATGTTGGTGAAATGTTTGGCCAAACTCAAATGGATTGATTGGATCAATATCATTTGGATTATCAACATATTCGGAATCGAGAAAGTATTGAACAATACAAGTTGACTTGTTGACCATGACTTGTGTTCAATGACATCGTGGACAAAGGGATTGTGACATGTTCTAAAAGGAATACGAACTTGTATCTAGTTACACTATTTGGGTAGGTATGACGGTTTGCTAGAACCTAATCATATCTTATGGGTTCATGTTTGGGCTCATTGCCAACTTAGTGTAATCCTAGAGGGTCACACACGAATAGAACGAATCGTAAAGGACTAAATGGGAATTATGGAAAAATATCAGTGTTTAGCTCTGGCACGGTCGTGCGCCTTAAAATGGCACGGTCGTGCCATAAATCCAAACCAAGGCAAACCTGTCGACATGATTGGCATGACCGTGCCAAATTACCAAGCACGACCGTGCCGAAAATGGGCGGCTGGGGAATTCGCGCGGACTAGATGGCACGACCGTGCCAGATTGTAGGGCACGACCGTGCCAGTCAAGTCGGCCAGAATTCCTTGTTGCCTAATTTGGTGACGGGATTTAGGTTTCCTAAGACCTTAAGGGTTAAGGATTAGGACCTATTTAAGGATCCTTTCAGCAGTCATTAAGCACATGATTATGAGTGCCTCCAAAGGTTTTTGGGAGGTTATTTTTCTTGTTCTAAGATCCCAAAAGTGAAGAACAAGAATATTCATAATTCCATATAGTTCTTACAATTGTGAAAGCGTGTTTCATAATTTGGTCTAGCAACCAAGATCAAGTGTTCTTGATATTCGTTCGTGGTGTGGATACCGCTAGAGGGTGAAACTTATCATCTTCATAGTTCGTGGTTCTTGCTTTGTTCGTGATCAAGATTTCAAGCCTCCATCGAATTCAAGGTTGCAAAATCAAAGGCATCAAGGGATAGTATTCTAGTATTCATTATGTTGTATTTGACTTAATCATATGAATGGATCTATGGGCTTTGGGTTTCATAAATTTTAAATGCTTAATTCCGCTGCGCATGTTACTACGAAACCCAACAGTGGTATCAGAGCCCCGTTCATGTTGATTATTTCAATACTAAGATCATGTTGTGTGTATATAAATTGTTTATGTGCCTAGCATGATTTGAGTATTGGGATTATGATGTTTATGTGGTCTATGCGTTTATGTGGTTTATTGTTTTATAAACTTTAATTGCACTGTTCAATCGCAATTAAAATTATGGTGGATTTAAAATTGTTTGGATTATCAATTTTGATTGGATCAAAGCTTTGATATTCTAGGGATTCAAGAATAAATCGTTTATTCAAGGTTTTGATGATCATGGTGATTGGATCACCAAGAACACCAAATCCTAATTGAATCGGGAAAAACAATTTTGAGATAAATTTTGGAACTTTAAAAAATTTGGATTTTTCGCAAGGGGTCCGACCGGACCCAAGCCTTGACCCGGCCGGACCTAGGGTTTGGCACGGGGGTAGGGTTTGGGTTTTGGGTGTGGATCTTGGGTTTAAATCTCCTATTTGTTTTAGTCTTGTGATTCTAAGATTAGTTCAAGGTTTGGATGGCTAATCTACGTTCATCGAGATTGTGTTTCCCAAACTTGATCGCAATCAAGGTTTCAAAGATAAAACGAAATTAGAATTATGAAGAGTTCATAATTGCTAAAATTGAGAAACAAAGTTCTTGATTCAATGATTGAAGATCCATGTGGAATTGTGAATTCAATTGGCCTACGTTCATCGATACCATCTATTGCTTAGTTTCGGCAACATGGACTACTTTCTTGGTTTCTTGAATTAGTGCGGGATTGTGGTTGCCTAATGGCTTAGTTCGACCGCACTTCTTGTTGTCTTGATTTGGAGATAATAACCAAAGTTGAAATAGTCTCATCCTCATAATTATAGAGAAACTAATGACACATAAATGTTGTGCTTAAATTAATAGAGATTAATTTAGTGGCTAAACTTGATGCGTAACATGTTTATCTTGTGTGCTCATAAATATGTTGTATGCTATATGGTGATGAACCTTCAAGAAAGTTTTAAGTCCTTTTTGCCACGCCATGATTAAAACACTTGTAAGTACACGGGTACTTTCATGTGGGCTCGCCAAAGCGAGGTGCATTGATTTTATCTTTGTATGAGCAAGATGAGTGAATAAGAGTTTCCTATGCGTTTAAAATGGTTGGACTTAATTAGGCATCAAAACAGTTTTGGGCCTAGGCAAAGATGAGATTAAACATGCTTTTGAAATTGGATCACTAAGAATTATATTGGATATGATTGACAAGAAATTGTCTACCTAATTAATTTGATTTTGAGCGGTCCGCCAAAGCGGACTCAAGATTAAATTAAAGTTGGATCTTAGCCCAATTTAAAAGAATCTCAAAAAGGAATCTAAGAGTCATATGGGATATGATTGACAGGGTTGTCTACCTAATTAATTTAATTTTGAGCAGTACGCCAAAGCGTACTTAAAATTAAATTAAAGTTGGATATTAGCCCATTTAAATTATATTATACATTGGATGTATAAGAAGGTTATATAATTTAGTGGGAGTATTTTTGGAAAATACATTATTTATCTCTTTAATGAGATTGGTACTTGTAAAATTTTGGAAATTTTGCATTGGTTGTAGATGACAACTAAAATCGTTGCGATTAATCCTTGATAAGGATAATGCTTCAAGAGAATGGTAGAAACTTCATGGATTGGATCCTGAGCCTAAGAATCGTTCTAAGGCAAGAAGATGGGTTGTACATTCTTGATGGGCCTATTCCTAAAGAACCTAATGCCGGAGTAGACAATCACAAGAATCATGATTATGATTCTAGGAATGTGAGTTGTCTTATGCTCACGATTATGTGCTCTTAAACTCCAACAAAGTTTGGAACTTGTAGAAGCCTATTAGATAGGCATGGAGTTGAGCTACATGTTTCAAAGAGCAATCTAGGCAAGAAAGGTATAAAACCATTATTGCATTCACTTCTTGCAAAAGGAGTAAAGGGCAATAAGTGGAACCTCACATGCTTAAGATAAAGGCTACGTAGAGCATCTTGAGAAACTTGGTTGTCCAATTGGATTGGAGCAAGCCATGGATCTCATTCTTGATTCATTGCTTAAGTGTTATGATCACTTAGTGATGGACTATAACATGCTTAAAATGAATAAGAATTTCTTCGAGTTGCATTAACATGCTGAGAAACTGCGAAGATGAAGATATTGGAGAATGGTTCTCCAGAGCTCATGGTTCATAATGAAAAAGGGTCAAATGCCAAAAGAAAGGTAAGACAAGGGTTGTCAAAACCTAAAACTATAATTGATGCAATTTTGAAAAATGGGAATTGGATTGACCATTTAAAATTGTAGTCAAAAGGTAAGACAAGAGTTGTCAAACCTAAAGGAAATAATTATGGTTATAATAATAACTCTAAATTGATGCAATTTGGTAATATGGCAATTGGATTGACCATTTAGAATTGTAGTCAAAATTATGGATGATCAATAAAAGGAATGGTAGTGGGACTACCACTTGAGAATTTTATGTTATAAATTATTCTTTCTAAATTTAATTATTGGGTATTGGATACCAGAATAATTAGTAAGACGAAAGACTACTTATAGTAAAGTTTTATCTACAAACAGTAATGATGCAATGGTTGCAACATTGTTCGTAGAACACTTGTAAAGTGACTTTACTGATGAAGTAGGAAACATTATTTTGTTATAAGATAATGAAGGATATTAATTTCTTATTTGGAATAAGAAAAGTTCTTTATTTATTATAATTTACTTCATTGTGTTATCATATAAATAAATCTTATATCCTAAATCTTGAAGAACAAAGTAATAAAGACTATAACATAAATAATTAAAATTCTTTATGCATTATTGTTTTGATCAAATAAATGAGAAATGCATATCTAAAATTCCATGGGACGGAGTTTTAAGTCATATGATTTGGAATCACATGATTTATGCAAATCTTATTTACTTGGATCAAGACATCTTTTACTATGATTGGTAAAAAGGCTAATGTCTTAATTGACCTAATACATTTCGATGTGTATGGTGCATTAAGAAGAAATGCTAAAAGAGAATTTTGGTTATACTTGGTAAAACTATTCAAAAATTATGATTGGATCATGATGATGAATAATTAAACCAAGAATTTGACAGTCATCATTAAAGTTGTGAAATGGTTTCACAAATTAACTTCACTAAGAATATCAAATGATATGTCTGCGTGGAAGTATAAGAACCTTATTGGATACGGTTCGTTGGATGACAAAGTCAAAGTGATCTTCCATTATTCATTTTGGGGTTATGTATTTAAAACCGCTATGATTATACTAATCTGAATTCTATCAAGAGAGGTTAAATGGTGAAAGAAAACTTGGTTTGTCTTTCATAAAGATTTAAGATGGTGAGATCTTTTTTGAAAGGAGTTATCTGGGACACACTCACATTTAAATCTAATAAATATACTTTCATGGGATATCCTAAGGAAACTTGAGGATAATAATTTTACTCATAAGAAACAAATGGTTTATTGACTATGATGATACTTTTCTAGATAAGTGGTTTATCTCTAAAAGAATCAGTGGGAGTAAAATGTATCTCGAATGGTTCGAGACCTAGAAAATATATTTTAACCTGAGATGGAAGTTGAACAAGTTTTCACAAGGGGTTGTGAAAATCCGTTCAAGATATACAAGTACTTGCACACATGATAAAATACAATCTATTAGAAGAAATATTGGATATTTCGAGATAGAAAGTATTGAGGTAAAGTTCATTTAGAATGAAGTATTTACCACCTATCAAAGATGCAATATCAACTCCACATTTAGATTAATGGCTTGGAGTCATAAAATCTAAAAGGCAATTCATGTATAATAATCAAGTTTGGAACTTGATCATTCTAACCTAAGGTGTAAAAACCAAAGGAGATGAATGACTTTTCTTGGAGAAAAATGTTACATGGGTAGCAAGAAACTTATTAGAATTTTCATAGTCACATGTTCATATTTGGAATATGAAATTTGGCAAAATGATGTCAAAACAAGCGTTCCTCAACGGGAACTCACTTAAGGATGTATTGGATACAACCTAAAGGTTTTGATAGTCAAGAAAATTCTAAAAGGTATGAAAGTTGCGAAGATTCATTGGATGTATTGAAGCAAGCTTTTGGGAGTTGGAATCTCCGTTTTGATAAGTCATAGAGCTTGGATTGATCAAGAACGAAGATGAATCTTGTATATACAAGAAGATTAGTGGGAGCATGGTGCTGTTCCTTATCTAATATGTGGATGACATATTGCTCATTGGAAACGACATTCCTATACTTTAATCTATAAAGACTTGGTTAAGAAAGTGTTTCGCAGTGAAGAATATGGATGAAGCCGCATAAGTCATTGGCATTAAGATCTATAGAGATAGATCAAGGAAGCTAAATGGTTTAAAGCCAATGTACATACATTGACAAAGTCATAAGAAGATTTCGCAAGGAAAATTCTAAGAGAGGACATTTGTCAATCTTACATGGATTTCCTCTAAGCAAGACTCAATGTCCTAAAGATAAAAGATGAGCATGAGAAAATGAATGAGATGTCATTTGCTTTGGCAATTGGATCCATGATGCCATGATAAGTACTAAGCCGGATATATCTAATGCTTGGAGCATGACGAGTAGATATCAATCCGACACCGGTGAGATTCACTGGATGGCTATGAGAGCGAGTCTTAAAGTACTTTAGAAGGACTAAAGATTTGTTTATGATCTATGAAGGTATGGAAAATGATCTCGGATGCATGCTTCCAAACCAACAAAGATGAAAAATCGCAATTGAGTTTTATTAAAAATAGTGGAACTGTAAGTTGGAATGGTTCAAATCAGAGTACAGTCACTAATTCTATGACTAAAACTAAGTATATCGCTGCATAGGATGCTGCAAAGGAAGTTGTTTGGATTAAGAAGTTCATTGGTGAACTTAAGATGGTTCCTAGTATTGCTAATCCAATAGACCATATTAGTGATAATAGTGGTGCTATTGATCAAGCAAAGGAACCAAGAGCACATCCTAAATCCAAACACATACTTAGGCGTTTTCTTATCGCTCGAGAAATCGTTGATAAGGGAGATGTAAATATATGCAAAGTACCAACTAATGATAACGTTACAGACACACTAAACAATGGGACTTCCATAAGCTAAGACATGATGGTCATGTTGGGTCCATGGGTATTGGATACCTAGGGAATTGGGCCTAGGGCAAGTGGGAGATTGTTGGTGTTGGTGCCCTAGGCACGTTTGTTAAACATTGTATAAGTTATCATTTTATTCATAATAATAAAGAGATAATAAGATTATTATTATGGCTCGTGTTTGCTTGTAATAATCTTCGTCCCTAGAGCTTCTTAAGCACTAGTATAAAGGCTAAATGATCATGGGATGATCATGTTAGATTTATGGGTACTTGTTTGGAACAAGGTACTGGACATGACCCGCGGTATGAGATTTATGTCATGGTCGATGTCATATATAAATCTCATATTAGTTATGTCATTTGAATCCTTAGACATGAAGTTATTATAGTCTCCTACTTGATGAACATTATGTTTGACATATTCAAACGCTGCCTTAACACGGTAGTTATAAAGGGTATGATTGGCATGATTGGATTCACGTAGGGAAGAATAATAAGCCAAATGGATTTGTCCCTCTTCGGAGAGATGTCAAGCTTGGGCCCCTCGAAGGAATGATGTTGGTGAAATGTTTGGCCAAACTCAAATGGATTGATTGGATCAATATCATTTGGATTATCAACATATTCGGAATCGAGAAAGTATTGAACAATACAAGTTGACTTGTTGACCATGACTTGTGTTCAATGACATCGTGGACAAAGGGATTGGGACATGTTCTAAAAGGAATACGAACTTGTATCTAGTTACACTATTTGGGTAGGTATGACGGTTTGCTAGAACCTAATCATATCTTATGGGTTCATGTTTGGGCTCATTGCCAACTTAGTGTAATCCTAGAGGGTCACACACGAATAGAACGAATCGTAAAGGACTAAATGGGAATTATGGAAAAATATCAGTGTTTAGCTCTGGCACGGTCGTGCGCCTTAAAATGGCACGGTCGTGCCATAAATCCAAACCAAGGCAAACCTGTCGACATGATTGGCATGACCGTGCCAAATTACCAAGCACGACCGTGCCGAAAATGGGCGGCTGGGGAATTCGCGCGGACTAGATGGCACGACCGTGCCAGATTGTAGGGCACGACCGTGCCAGTCAAGTCGGCCAGAATTCCTTGTTGCCTAATTTGGTGACGGGATTTAGGTTTCCTAAGACCTTAAGGGTTAAGGATTAGGACCTATTTAAGGATCCTTTCAGCAGTCATTAAGCACATGATTATGAGTGCCTCCAAAGGTTTTTGGGAGGTTATTTTTCTTGTTCTAAGATCCCAAAAGTGAAGAACAAGAATATTCATAATTGCCATATTATCCCTTGTACTCAAGAATAATGTGTGGAAATTCGGCCACCATCATCTTTCCGTCCAAAACTTAACAGAAATGATGACTAGGTGTATGAGTTGGATATTTGAATTGCGGATGTGGAAAAAAATAGCCCACTTGAAATTTGCTGACTAGGAAGAATTGTTGATGTGGAATTTTTAGGGTATCAAATAGAGTTTGTTAAAATAAAGGGGTTAGAATGAAACTATTAAAAACCCTAATACTAATACTCAGTTGCCAGTCCAAAACAATGAAACATTTTAATTTATCTTCCCTCCTCCCCCACATCCATTCCCGTCATCTGTCCCCCTCCCTCTCTCCTCCGACCTGTTGGTGTTGGTGCCCTAGGCACGTTTGTTAAACGTTGTATAAGTTATCATTTTATTCATAATAATAAAGAGATAATAAGATTATTATTATGGCTCGTGTTTGCTTGTAATAATCTCCGTCCCTAGAGCTTCTTAAGCACTAGTATAAAGGCTAAATGATCATGGGATGATCATGTTAGATTTATGGGTACTTGTTTAGAACAAGGTACTGGACATGACCCGCGGTATGAGATTTATGTCATGGTCGATGTCATATATAAATCTCATATTAGTTATGTCATTTGAATCCTTAGACATGAAGTTATTATAGTCTTCCACTTGATGAACGTTATGTTTGACATATTCAAACGCTGCCTTAACACGGTAGTTATAAAGGGTATGATTGGCATGATTGGATTTACGTAGGGAAGAATAATAAGCCAAATGGATTTGTCCCTCTTCGGAGAGATGTCAAGCTTGGGCCCCTCGAAGGAATGATGTTGGTGAAATGTTTGGCCAAACTCAAATGGATTGATTGGATCAATATCATTTGGATTATCAACATATTCGGAATCGAGAAAGTATTGAACAATACAAGTTGACTTGTTGACCATGACTTGTGTTCAATGACATCGTGGACAAAGGGATTGTGACATGTTCTAAAAGGAATACGAACTTGTATCTAGTTACACTATTTGGGTAGGTATGACGGTTTGCTAGAACCTAATCATATCTTATGGGTTCATGTTTGGGCTCATTGCCAACTTAGTGTAATCCTAGAGGGTCACACACGAATAGAACGAATCGTAAAGGACTAAATGGGAATTATGGAAAAATATCAGTGTTTAGCTCTGGCACGGTCGTGCGCCTTAAAATGGCACGGTCGTGCCATAAATCCAAACCAAGGCAAACCTGTCGACATGATTGGCATGACCGTGCCAAATTACCAAGCACGACCGTGCCGAAAATGGGCGGCTGGGGAATTCGCGCGGACTAGATGGCACGACCGTGCCAGATTGTAGGGCACGACCGTGCCAGTCAAGTCGGCCAGAATTCCTTGTTGCCTAATTTGGTGACGGGATTTAGGTTTCCTAAGACCTTAAGGGTTAAGGATTAGGACCTATTTAAGGATCCTTTCAGCAGTCATTAAGCACATGATTATGAGTGCCTCCAAAGGTTTTTGGGAGGTTATTTTTCTTGTTCTAAGATCCCAAAAGTGAAGAACAAGAATATTCATAATTCCATATAGTTCTTACAATTGTGAAAGCGTGTTTCATAATTTGGTCTAGCAACCAAGATCAAGTGTTCTTGATATTCGTTCGTGGTGTGGATACCGCTAGAGGGTGAAACTTATCATCTTCATAGTTCGTGGTTCTTGCTTTGTTCGTGATCAAGATTTCAAGCCTCCATCGAATTCAAGGTTGCAAAATCAAAGGCATCAAGGGTTAGTATTCTAGTATTCATTATGTTGTATTTGACTTAATCATATGAATGGATCTATGGGCTTTGGGTTTCATAAATTTTAAATGCTTAATTCCGCTGCGCATGTTACTACGAAACCCAACACGACCCACCACCACCGGTCAAACCCTTACAATCATCTTCCCCAGTATCTTCTCCCCTCTTTTCAGATCTCACTTTCTTTTTGTTTCTTCCCCATTTGGCCGGTCGATCATTCCCAATCCTAGGAACTCCATAGATTCCGGTCAAGCTTTTTATAATCCGGCGAACACCATCGCCCTCAACAAGATCTGGACTCGAAAAATCATATTTGGACGAGTACCATCTCCCTCAACAAGATCTGGGCTTTAAAATCATCTTCGACTACCATTTAATTCCAACTCCAGTTCATCTTTTCTTCGGCTCCCTCAACAAGATCTAGACTTTCTTTTTTTATTTTCTTTTTATTAAACAATCTTGGCTTTGATGTGGGATTTGGTATTTGGAATTTAAAATTTGGAATTTTTCAGATCTGTGTTCGCTTGTGATTTATCTTAATTTGTCAATTTATTCAACTTTGTGTTGTAATTTTTGTTAGTAGGGTTTATTTTGGTGGTGGTGGTGGTGACTGATTTTAGTGGTGATGGTGGGTGACGGTGGTGTTGGTTTTGGAGATGACGGGAGTGAGGATGATTAAGAAGATTTGAGAAATTTTAACTAACTTGCTAACTGAAGTGGCAAAGAAAATGTTATTTCATTAATTATCTAACGGAAATGTTAGCTATTTAACAAACATTGACTTTATGTATCAAAACGACGTAGTTTTGAACCCCTCATACTGAAGAAATTCCACTTGGGCCATTTTTATCCACATAATTTTACTTGCCAACTAGGATGCCCAGTCAGCAATTCCGTTAGGATTTGGACGGAAAGATGACGGTATCCAAATATCCACTCATTTTTCTTAAATACGGGGGCTAATATGGCAATTAACTCGTATAAGGGCATATCTGCATCCTTGACCTAAGTACAGGGGCATATTTGTATATTTCCCCAACATAAAGCAAATGGAGGAATTCGATGAAACCAATGTTCCTATTGCTACAACTAGAATCAAATCAATTAAATAAAATGGTGTGCTTCATGTGAATGGTGCTATATTCAGTGTTGAAACTACCTTGACTCCTTTACTTTTAAAGACTTAGAAGTTGATTCATATTCCATGTTTTATTGTCTTCTCCAATTGGCCTCCGCCGAATAAGGCTTCACATCATTCATGGTGTATGGATTTTAGTCCTGGAAGAGGATTCATGGCAATGGGTAATACTGCGGGACATGTGCTACCGTATAAATTGCATCATTATCATCAGGCTCATTTTCGAGTATCTTGGTGATTAGAATTAGTTTTGTATTTGTTTTATTCTCTTATGTTGGTGTAACATGGTAGACAATGTCCCTGACAGATGCTATTTTTATTTTTATTTTTGGTTAAACTATAATTTTATTTAAAAATAATAATAATCCAGTTATTATTATTTGAAATGGGAATGAATTTTTTTGGTTATGATCATACAATGTTGTTAGTATTTCATGGATATTTGGTGTATATGTATGATAGTTTGTCAATTGGATGTTTTGAATACCCGTTTCCTTAATTAGTTTAAAAGGAACTTCAATCATAGTGTTTAGATGTATTGAATACCTTTTTTCTTAATTAGTTAAGAAGAAATTTCAATCATACTGTTTCAGTGAGATGAAATGTATTAAGTATTAATAATATTGAGCTGTGGTGGATGAACAAATTAATGGAGCAACGAGAAAATCAATTTGAGTACTTATTGTAATGTGTGTATGTAATTATGTGTCGTAGACGTTCGATGGCAACTACAGTCTCCTAAGGTCTATAAATGAATCACCATTATTGAATTTATGGTAGCATTACACAGACTATACTATAAGTTTTTTTTTTTGGTTTGGGGGTGTCTTTATACTTTATATTACTTCCCATAATGTAGAATTTTCCAATATATCACTTATTATACACCTAATTACCAGATTTATGCTTTTTTAGAATTGTGTGGAATAACATGATTTTTTCAGTTCACCTTTTCATCATAATGAGTGGCTACCCATTTTTAATGCTGAACTATAGTTTTAAGACTCTCTATCTCTCTCTCTCTCTCTCTCTCTCTCTCTCTCTCTCTCTCTCAGTATAGAAATGCATTGCATCAGTTTTTCTTAATTAGTTAGCCTTATTATTCCCGTCGAATTTCGACGGGTTACTCACTAGTACAACTTTAAAACTGGATACTTTATCTTAATCGGAAAGGGTATTTATGTCAAAAAAGTAAAAATAAATGTGATGATCTTATTAAAAATGAAGTTTAATGACCATTTTATCCATTTAAAAGTATGTGCTAGTCACATGGGTGTTATTTCGTTAGAATTTTAACTGGGTGTTAGTTTTGTAGCCACATTGTAAAAAAATTGTAAATGTTAGGATACTAAATTGCGAAATTAAACAGTTGGGAGCAACATTGCAAACTTATGTAAATGTCAGGAACCAAATTGCAATTTGCCCTTATATTTGAAATTTACTTTTAAATTATGGAGCAAACATCAAAACAGTGCCTTCTTGTGCAGAGGCGCCCCTTAGACCATGTACAATAGTGTTGAATGAGGGTGCTGAATGAGGGATGAAACATAGTGGAGGGTGTTTAATGGCTACAATGGATGTTGAAAAGGGGTGGGTGTTGAATTAATTCAACATGTTGAATGGGACACTTGGCAAGCTATGATTTGTTCTTAACATTTCTGATTTTATTTTTCATCCCAATTATTTGAGTTCAATTATTTTATAATTAATTAATTTTAAAAAAAAATTACATCAAAATTCATTAAAAAAAATTCTCTATAAATAGAGTCTTGTTTCATTTGATTTGGACACAAGCAAAAAACCCCTCTTTTTTCAATATAATTTTCTCAATTATCCTTCATTAACTCTTATTTTATTTTTCAATATCTTTTACAGTATCTTTTTGAAAATATAAATTTCTCGTATTTATTTAAATGCAATTACATAAAATTAATTAAGTGTGAAGTATTTTTTGTTAATTATAATTGATTATTATTATTATTATTATTTTACTAATCATAAAAATAAAGAGTATAAAATAAAATTTAAGTGGTGGGGTATAGGATGATGAGTTGAAAGAGTGTTGAATTTTAATTAAACAAACCATTGTAGGGTGTAAAAGTTGAATGAATGTTGAATTATTAGGTAGAAGAGAGAGAAGATGATGTGGAGTGTTAAAGTGGGTGTTGAATGGGAATGGGTGCTGAAACCATTGTAGATGGTCTTACTCAAAGTCACAAAATATAAACAACAGGAACAGGAAGATGACAGCATCATGACATTATGTATATAATAGGAAAAGGAGATCATCATGACATCATCTCTAAATATATAATAGCAAGTGAAGATGAAAATTGATGTTTTCCCGCCCAAATCTGCCATTACAAGCTTTTTTAAGGGTAGCAACGTCATTTGATATATTCATCATATAGAAAAAGAAAAAAACAGCTATAAAGAGATGGGATTGAATGGATAGAGAGAGAAAGCAACCAAAAAACACAGAGAAAAACAAAATATGTACGCTAGAACACACTCCAAAATCAAGAATCTAATTCTTTTTTTTCTTTTTCTTTTGGAAACAGGTTTGTGGATGGAATAAAATTGGGAAGAAGCAGCGGCCAAAGGGTGGATATTGGGCGAAATCAACTCTATCTTAGGCAGACAAATTGATGCTTCCATAGGCGAAAGAGATGGAGGGATCGCTGGCATGAGGAGATTCATGAAACACCGAGAATATCATTGGTGATTTTGAGTTCCGGCGTTTGAAGAATAAGTGAAGTAGCAAGCAAAGAAGAGGGAGCAATTCTAATTGAAAAATAAACATTATCATTGGCGATTATGAGTTTCAGCATTTGAGAGAGGAAGCATCGCTTGATAAGGGAAGAAGATCTAGATCTTAATGATATTTCATAGTAGATACCTGATTTATGGCCCTATTTTGATTTTCCAGATCTGACTTCTTGGATGATAAGAATGTTGAAGAGATGAACAATCAAAGACAAGAGGGAGGCCAGTGGTTATTAGGTAGATACGGCAGATGGAACAAACGGGGCCAGCAGCATTGACCGGTGCTCTATGATCACCGGTTTTTGAAAACGTGAAATCATTTTAGGAAAACCCAAAATGTATGATAAACTTCTTAATTAGTTTTAGAAAAGGGGGGTTTGAGAATGAAGTAGGGTTTGTGGATAAATATGGAGATGGGTCTGTGTAATGTGTGATGGGTATGGGGGAACTTGTGGAAGGATGGTAGTCGACGGCGATGATTAAGAGATGGTGGTGTTTACGGTAGTGATGGTGACATTTTGCTTGGAGTCTTGGAGATGGTGGCCACCAGAGAGAAATAGATGTCAATAGAATGCAATCAAATTATGTCAATGGAATGCAATCAAATTTGTCATTTACAATAAATGGACTGTTGTAGTTTTTTTTTTTTTTTTTTTTTAAAAAAAGAGAGTAAATGCACTTATTTACTAGATTATGATTTATTTATTTAAAAAAAAAAATACAAATTACGATTTTTTTCATCTTTCTTTTTGTAAACAATTCATTCCATCTACTATTAAATCACTAAATGTAGACAAATGTGATGCAATACAAATTAAAAAAACAATTAACTTTAATAGTCATGATCACTTTTCAAATTTACAAATATGAAGAAAATTAAAAGATATTGACCCTAAATAGCCACATTCACTTTTGAGTTTTGAAGCTTATAAATGTGAAGGGAAAAAATTGCTAACTCTAACTAGGCCAGTTTGTTTTTATATTTACAAATGGAGGTGGTCTCCCATGAGAACAAGGGGATCCGTCTCATGCATGAGACGGGTCGCCCCATGACCCATGGGCCGAACCCGCCACGTGGCAACCCACCATTGGCCGGGAAAAAAAAAAAAAATTGGTTTTTTTGAGTTTTTATATTTTTTTTTCGGCTTTTCAGTGGTTTAGCAAAAAATAATAGTTACCATCTCTTAAAGTAACATTGTTCATAAGTAAACGTAATACTTGTTTTAAAAAAACAAAAGCTCGTTTTTACCCATTTGAAAAGTAATAACTTATGTATATGAATGTAATAGTAAGTTTATACAAGTAAATGTAACACTTTGATTGACGAAATTGTAACAGATTTCTATAGATAATGTAATACTTTTACATGTATCATGATAAATTTGACCCCATTGTAACTTATTGTTTGAAAACAAATAGATATCTATACATATGTATTACAATTATTTACAAATACTATTACATATAAATAACACGTTTGTTACATTTTAGTTATAATAAGTATTACTTTTGGCAAACGAAGAAAACATAGGAATAACACTATTATTTTAAGAGATGGTAACTATTACTTTAAGAGATGGTAACTATTACTTTTCACAAACCGAAAAAAAACCAAAAAAAAAAATATAAAAATTTAAAAAAAAAAAATAAAAAAAAAATAAATAAATTTTGGCCAATGAGGGGCTGCCACGTGGCAGGGTCCCCCCATGGGTCCTGGAGCAGGGTTGTGGGTCGGGTAATGGGTCAAAATAATGACCCGTCTCACCCATGAGACGGGTTGGAGTGTTCTCACACAAGTTTTTGTCTTACAAATGTTATGAAAACGCTGCTTAAAAAATGCATCAAATTATGGAATCACAATCTGTTCCATATAACTTATTGATGGAATATATAGTATGTGTTGTTTATTTATATTTATTATTTTTGAAGGAAAACAATACTCTATACTTGCATTAATCTATCATAATAAAATAAGGTGTGCACTTTTGGTTTTCACTTTCCCGCCCAGTTATGCCATTAGGAGGTTTTCGATGGGCATTTCAGTCATTTAACACAATAGCGGTCTTAATATGTTTAGTCAAAGGTGAGTTCCTTACTATTCAAAGTAATATTTATTTATACTTTGTATATAAGAATGATTTTCATTTTGCACCTCTATTATCCGGTTACATTGGTGTAGCATATATTATCAATCACTATATGGCTGCATTAAGAGTTGACTCCATCAAACAAGTTCGTACCTTACACCTTTTTTCAAACATGAAGTATTTCAGAGTTTTGATCTGATATATCATATAATAATAGTTTATTTAACATTTATTTAATAATGTGTGAGTATGACAAGTGGGGTATAGAGAATAGATTTTTTTTTTTTTTTTTTTTGTACATTTTAGGAAAGGGGACTTACCAATGGGACACCCAAAAAGGAAATAAGTGCAAGGTGTTTTGGGACGGAGGGAGTAAGTATTATTTAGACGGGAAAAATTATCAATCACCGGTTATATCTTAATTAATGCATGTGTACAATGATTCCTAAATACACGGTAAATAAACGTTAACCATGCAAAATAATAGGCAAGCACTTCAATTAGATGGTAAGTTTCTTTGCTTAAATTTCTCCCATATGACGTCCATTTTTAAACCTTAATACGTGTCGATTAATTCGGAGGTCATGTTCTATCTCATTAATGCACATGCAATTTCATTCTTAATCATCTGTACAATCAAGTTTAATGCTCCCTCCGTCCCAGAAAGATAGTCCACCTTTTTTCGTTGTTACTACGAGGGAACTTTGAGCAGTTATAAATGCTACTTATAATTATGTTAATGTGAATCTAAAAGTTGATATTGATAGTATTTATAATGGTGTATCAAAAACAATTTCAAAAATTTTCATTAGAATAATTAAAAGTAGCCTTAATTATTACTCAAAATTCCTTCGTAAAACCCATGAAAATAGGGGGACTATTATTCTGGGACAGAGGGAGTATATGCTAAACACTACATTACATGGGGAATAATAGCATACACATTACTATGAACCGTGTATGTTTGATTCTCCCTAATTTTTATTTACATGGGATCCTCTATAAATAAAGGTAAATATCTTTTATTTGATTCATGCTTTAGATCACTAAAACATAAACATTCCCAATATTTTCTTTCTAACTTCAGTGATCCATAATGGCTCCAATCTTCAAATTGCTCCATGAACTTGATCCTTCAAATGTTAATCAGGCTGTCAAAGTTAGGCTTATTCGTTGCTTTGCCCTACATGATGGAGATGATAAATCAGATGCCTACAGCCTTGAATGTATATTCCATGACTTGATTGTAAGTAATAAGTGGATATTTTCTTCCTCTTATCTTTTTACTATTTTTGTTTCAAAATGGCTAATCTGTATTCCTTATTATCATTTACATAATTTCATATTCCTTGCAGGGTTCCAGGATCCATGCATCCATTAAACGTTCTCTTATTCCACGTTTCAGAAGCATCTTGATGGAGGAACATATTTATGCCATTCAGAATTTCGTGTTGACAAACAATAATCTCAGAGTCAAAACATGTTCTTCCATGCACAGAATGATTTTCACCTCAAATAGTAACATGGTTGAAGTTTTTGATCCAACTTTCCCACGAAATGTTTTCGAATTTAAAGCATATGATGATCTTTCCATGTGGAATAACATCGATGATGATCTTTTAGTTGGTAATGAATGCCAAAAAGTTTATAATCTTTTTCATAATAAAAAATAAAATAAAATGGAAAGGTATGTTGATAATCATTTGAATAATGTGCAGATGTCATTGGATTTGTGTCAAGATGTAGTTCCAGGCAGTCAAGAGATTCGATTGGACGGGAAACCATGATGGTTGATATCACATTGAAGAATTTGAAGTAAGTGTTATATTAATTATATGTATTCTGTGTTATTTTTTTTTATGCTGTATATCTTATTTTTTTAAATATTTGACAGGGGAAATCTTATTTCTTGCACATTATGGGGAAGTTATGCTGATGAAATGGTCAGTGAGGTTGAGAACAATGAGGGACATGTTATTGTTATAATGTAGATGTGTCGTATGCGTAAGTTGCTTGGTCAAGTATGTGTATCAAACTCTTTCAAGATCTCCAAAGTCATTTTCAGTCATGATGTTCCAGAAATTGATGAATTTAGCAGAGGGTTAGTTTTATTTACTTAATATATTTACAGTATCTTTGTTTTGTTGTTGTATTATTGCATTTGATACCTTAAAATGCATTTACATTTCTATTATCTTTTTAGGTTCGTTACTGAAACTTACTTTGAGGAATCGGTTTCCAACTTCCTTCCGTCAACTGCCATTACCATTAGTGAAGATCTTCATATGAATAGGAACAAAATTGTTTCTTTGAAGCGTCTGATTACGGTGAATGAGGTATGTACTGTTATGTATATGTTGTGGTTATTTGATATGTTTTGTGATTTCTTAGTTGTTTATTTTTCTCCTCTTGCAGATTGGAAAGTATTGGGTTCTCTGTCAAGTAGTTGGCATTGAACCTATGTTTGATTGGTTCTATATGTCTTGCAAGGTCTGTTTGAGGAAAATGGCTCCTTATTGTTCCACTTATTATTGTGTCAACTGTGACACAGCTGACTCTGTCTATGTTTCTTGCAATGTTTGTATGAAGAGGATGTGTCCTTGTGGTTCTAAATTTTATTGTGTACACTGTGATAAATCTGTTACAGAGGGTAGTTTGAGGTATAAGGTGGTTGTAAGAGTTTCAGACAACTGGGGTTCTGCCTCTTTTTTTATTGGTGACAAAGAGTGCTTGGAGATTATTGGTAAGAGTGCTACTGAATTACAAGCTTCAAATGGACAGGTACAAACTTTTTATTTTTATTTTTATTCCTTATTAATTCAATATAAATATAAATACTTACCATATCATTTTTTATTTTTTTTATTGTAGATTGGTTTTCCTACAGATCTTTCAAAGTTGGTTGGAATTAGAGGATTGTTTAAGGTTAATGTTAAGGAGATCTCTTCCAGTTTGAACTATGGACCTTTCCATGTCCTTAAAATGTCCACAGACCTTTCTCTAATTAATCAGTTCTCCAACATCGCTAATGTCTACAATGTTGGCAATGTGGAGAAAGATGAATCTGACAATCCGTTGGCACCGTTAAGGTCTATTAGGACTAGAGATGTTCCAGCTCATGGTATCGTTGTAGTCAAACACAATTTGTTTGGGGAGATATCTGGTGAAGAAGAAGTAAGTGAGTCCAAAAAGGCCAGAATTGATGGTTGTAAGATCATGGAGTGTGCTGTGGGTGTTTCTGTCAAGGGAAAAGATGTTGGTGATCTGATGGAAGCTTTTGGAGCGAATGAAGTTGTTAATGCTGTGGATGTTGCTGTCAAGGAAGAAGTTGTTGGTGGTTCTGTCAAACAAGAAGATGAGGTTGGTACATCTTCTAAAAAAGAAAGTGGCTAGATAGCTTTGTATAATCAACCATGACTTTTTTTGGTTTGCTGGCCAGTGGGTTATTCATCTTCATGTGCAGTTGAAGTTTTCTGATTATAATGTTTTAAGTCTGCCCTTTTTGTTGTTGTCATGGTTGTAGTAGTTTGGTCTTATGTAGTTTAGGCTTATGTTGTAGTGGAACCTACTTAGATCTCCAGTAGGTAATGAAGGCATGATGGTGTCACTCTTTTGTTGTAGTGTTAGTTGATGTTAATGTTGTAATGGTTACTTTATGATTTAGATGTCCCCACATAGTGATTGGGGACATCTAAATCATAAAGTAATAATTAACTATGCTACGCTAGGCCGTACGTTTTGTGACATGTCCAATTGTAAGTAATAATTACAATTAAGTTTTTACTATTTTGTATTGTATAAATAGTATTATATATAGTATTTTATTCGGTATTTATTTTGATGTCTTCATTATTTATCCAGATTTTGTTGGTCAATTTAATTTAAACTTTCAAAAGACATTGGTATCATTTAATAATCACAATCAAATAGTTAAATTTTATTGATAAATAAATTGTTTAACTATAATATGATTATTTATTTCAAAAAAAAAACTATAATATGATTATTACATTATCACCAATTGTTGGTTGAAATTTATCTTTGTCTTTATATTAAGTGACGAAGGGACTTATTTTTTGGGACAGAGGGAGTATCATTTATTTTATATAGTTTTGTACATTTTTAATCATTAAATTAAGTTACAATGTTATCCTTTACTATTTGTCCATTATAATGTTATTTTCATAATATATTTGTTTTGTTTTTTTAGTGGCAGAAGCAAGGTTTTCTTCAAACAATCGTGTGATTATAAAGAAGAACTCTAATAATTCATTATTAGGAGATGATTCTACCACATCTACTATTCTTAATAGTTCTACTGTTACCAAAAGTGAGTGTTTATTGTATTCATGATATTAATTTATTAATTGAATTTATAATATTTCCTTAGATTTAATATATATATATATATATATATATATATATATATATATATATATATATATATATATTTATTTATAAATAGTTATCTAAATATTTAAATATTTATATATATTCATTTCTTTCATTGTAGATGGTTCTCTTAGGAGACTGAGTAAACGTATTAAGTTGACTTCTACCTCATCTACCTCATCGATAATGGATCTTTCTTCATTACCAAATGGTTGTAAGTACAATTTTTACTTATAAATCAAGTGTTCTTATATTCTTAGTCGGTTAATTTATATGTCTTTGATAATGAATATTATATATGTGTTAGGCTCGTCATTGGAATCTAAAATCATCAATACAACTATGGTGGAAAGTAGCTCTTCCGCTCAATGTGATGGTGTAGTCTCTTTACCACCACTCAACCCTGTTCATTCATCAAATACGTTGAGTAAGTTATAATATTGGTTTACTATATACATATCAATCTTTATATAGTTTAGGGCAAACTCCGTTTTTATCCATTGTACTTTACACGTTGTTTCATTTTTACCATATATATTTATTTATAAATAGTTATCTAAATATTTAAATATTTATATATATTCATTTCTTTCATTGTAGATGGTTCTCTTAGGAGACTGAGTAAACGTATTAAGTTGACTTCTACCTCATCTACCTCATCGATAATGGATCTTTCTTCATTACCAAATGGTTGTAAGTACAATTTTTACTTATAAATCAAGTGTTCTTATATTCTTAGTCGGTTAATTTATATGTCTTTGATAATGAATATTATATATGTGTTAGGCTCGTCATTGGAATCTAAAATCATCAATACAACTATGGTGGAAAGTAGCTCTTCCGCTCAATGTGATGGTGTAGTCTCTTTACCACCACTCAACCCTATTCATTCATCAAATACGTTGAGTAAGTTATAATATTGGTTTACTATATACATATCAATCTTTATATAGTTTAGGGCAAACTCCGTTTTTATCCATTGTACTTTACACGTTGTTTCATTTTTACCATTATATTTTTTTTTCTTTCAAAAATACCATTGTAGTTACGAAAATGTATCATTTTAACCCCAAATCCGTGGCTAAATCCGCAACTAATCCGTGCCCCAATCCGTAATTTTAGGGTTAAAATGATACATTTCCCAAAGTGCAATGGTATTTTTGAAAGAAAAAAAGTATAATGGTAAAAGTGAAACACACTTGTAAGTACAATGGATGAAAACGGAGTTTGACCTATAGTTTATTTTAATAATATATAATTATGGTTATGCATTGTCCATTTGTGTTTTGAATTTTTCACTTTTTGTCAAGGAGAGTCAATTTTAACAAAACATTAATGTATGTTTTTATTCAATCTATAAAATTTTTAAAATAGTAATTAATTAATAATTATGTTTATTAATTCATGGTTAATATTTTGAAATTCTCTTAAAATGTTAGATTTATATATATATCGTTTTTTATTGTTGTCATAAGTGAACAAACAAAAAAGACAAAGGAACTATTTAATTGTATTCTATTAAAATATATGATTTATATATGTTTTTTCTTATTAGGATATTGGGATATTGGTGATGCGGCTTATAATTGTTCATTTTGTGGAGCTTATTTTTGGTATGAGGAAAGATTGAAACGTCTGCATAATGTTCGCAATCCAAAATATGGGTTATGTTGTAACCATGGAAAAATCAAACTTCCAATTGTTATGAGTCCTCCTTCCCAGTTGCGTGAATTGCTCTTTGGTGAATCTCACAGGAGTAAGCATTATAAACAACATATACGTTCTTATAACAATATGTTTTCTTTCACATCAATGGGTGGTCAAATTGATAAGAGTGTTAATCAAGGTGGTTCTCCTCCTATTTTCAAACTTCATGGCCAAAATTACCATAGAATTGGTACTCTTTTACCTTCTCCTGGTCAACAACCCAAGTTTGCGCAATTATACATATATGACACTGCAAATGAAGTCGCTAATCGGAAGGCTAATGTTAGGTATATAATCTACATTTAAGTATTTATTATTAATTATTTATTATGTTTTATGCGTTATAATTTTTAAAATGTTATGTTTACAGGACTGATGGTTCTGTTAACGATTTGCATGATGATATTGTTGAAGATTTGAAAGCTATGTTAGATGAGAATAACGTATTAGTTCAATCGTTTCGTATGGCAAAGGAGATGTTGCTATCAAATGACTCGCAAGAAGTTTCCTTGAAATTGGTTGGAAAACGTTCTGGGGATGGTAGAGTATACAATTTACCTACTGCATGTGAAGTTGCTGCTTTGGTAGTTGGTGATTTTGATAGTTCGATTGTTGAACGTGATATTGTTATTCAATCTACTAAGGGTAAACTTAAGCGGATAAGTCAACTCCATCCTTCTTATTTAAGTCTTCAATACCCTATGTTATTTCCATATGGAGAAGATGGTTATAGAGATGATATACCATATAATAATAGTTCAAGTGGTTCTGGTGCAAGGAAAAAGGTTACCATGCGGGAGCATTTTGCGTATCGGTTACATGAACGGGATGATGATTCAAAGATAATTTTGTTCTCTAAAAGATTATTCCAACAATATTTGGTAGATGCATATACCATGATAGAGACGTCTCGCTTGAACTTCATTAGGCTACATCAAAAACAACTTCGTGCTGAAATCTATAAGGGATTACAAGAAGTTATGTTGACAGGTGATTGTGATCCAACTAGGCTTGGGAAAAGGATTATATTACCCTCTTCATTTACAGGCGGTGCAAGGTATATGGTACAAAATTACCAAGATGCAATGGCTATTTGTAGGTGGGTTGAATACCCAGATTTGTTTTTAACATTTACGTGTAACCCAAAGTGGCCAGAAGTTGTTCGATGTGTTGAAAAAGATGGTTTGAAACCGGATGATCGTCCAGATGTTATATGTCGCATTTTTAAAGCCAAGCTTGATGGTTTGATTAAGGACATTAGGAAGAACGAAATCTTTGGTGAGGTTAAAGCAGGTTAGTAACTATTTATTACCTTTAGTTTTCCTCATATATTACATTATTTAGATCTCATTATATGCATGATATACTTGGTTTTCCCTCTTACTTTGCATAGTGAATTTAAAAAATTTCAAAATCATCGCACTATATCCCTGATTTTTCTTAAATATTCTTCTCCTTTTGATAAATTGAAATTATTATTCACTATACTATTAATTGTTAATAATAACATATTATAATTATTGTTCTCTCCGTAATGAAAAAACAATCCCATTTTTTTCATTGTTACCGCAAAGAAACTTTGACAAATAATTAAAATTACTTTAACTAATGTAATGAGATTTTAAAAATAGATATTGAGAGTTTTTATAATCATGTACCAATAACAAATTTTAACTTTTCATTAGAGGTTTTTTTTGTACGGAGGGAGTATTATGTTATTATTTAATTTATCTTGAATGGAAGAATTAATTATTTCACATTATTTTTCATTCACCTTTTTACTAAAAATGGAATGAACGTGTAAATATATTGTTCTATTACCTATTTAACTAAATATAGTTTTTTTTTTATTTTGTTTTTTTCCAGTTATTTATACAATAGAGTTTCAGAAAAGAGGGTTGCCTCATGCACATATCTTATTATTCCTCGCACCTCAATTTAAAACAAAATCTCCTGAAGATATTGATAAGATTATATCAGCTGAAATTCCAGACAAGCATCTTGATCCCGAATATTTTATTGCTGTGAAAGATTTAATGATGCATGGTCCATGTGGAAAAGATAGGTCAAAGTCTCCATGTATGGTTCATGGACGATGTTCCAAACATTTTCCTAAGAAATTTGTTGAAACAACTACTATTGATGACGATGGGTATGCTGCATATAGAAGGAGAAACAATGGGAGAACAATTTTGAAAAATGGTGTTTTGTTGGATAATAGACATGTTGTTCCTCATAATCGATATTTGTTGGTTACATACGGTGCTCATTTGAATGTTGAATGGTGTAACCAATCTCGGTCAATCAAGTATTTATTCAAATATATCAACAAAGGTGATGATCGTGTTACCACGACATTTTCATAATCTTCTTTTGATGGGAATGCAGATGGGGTTGTTGATGAGATCAAGATGTACTATGATTGTAGGTACATATCAGCTTGTGAGGCCGCATGGAGAATGTTTGGTTTTGAAATTCAGTTTAAAAATCCCCCGGTTGAACGGTTGAGTTTTCATTTACCAAATTAGCAAAGTGTTGTTTTCTCAGATGTTGATAACACCGAATCTGTTTTACAAAGAGATACTGTTGCCCGAAGTATGTTTTTGGGATGGATGGAAGCAAACAAGAAATATGTTGAAGCTAGCGATCTAACTTATTCACAATTTCCAACAAAATTTGTTTGGCATTCTGATATACGTGAGTGGCTTCCAAGGAAAAGAGGGTTTTCCATTGGAAGAATATTTTTTGTTCCTCCAGGGTGCGGTGAAAATTATTATTTGCGATGCCTTTTGAACAAAGTTTGTGGTCCAAAATCATTTGAAGAAATACGATGTGTTAATGGCAATCAATGTGAGACCTTTCGTGAAGCATGCTATGAGTTAGGTTTATTGAATGATGACAAAGAGTATATTGATGGGATTATTGAAGCGAATGAATGGTCAACTGGTCATTCAATGAGAACTCTTTTTGCCACTTTGCTTACGTCTTCCTCTATGAGTAGACCTGAACATGTGTGGGATAAATGTTGGAGTATTTTATGCAACGATGTTCTTTACATCCAACGGTCTATCCTAAATCATCCAGGTTAGCTATTGTTTATTTCAATATAAAGCTATTTATTTTTGTAACTATATATTTGTTATATATATTAAATAATATATAGTGTATGTTTTGTTTTTCATATATAGATTTGAAATTGAATGAAGATCAAATACGTAATTATGGGCTTGCTGCAATAGAAAAAAATTTACAAAAGCAAGGTAGAAGTTTATTGGAATTTCCAATGTTGCCGTATCCAAATGCTGAGTTTTTTGAAGCAACGAGAAATAGATTGGTTTATGATGAAACAAGTTATGATCGGGAGCTATTAAAAGATGAATTACAAGAACTTGTGAAGAATTTAAATGATGATCAACATGACGTTTATAATACTATTCTCAAATCATGTTTTGATGAGATTGGGAAGATGTTTTTTGTTTATGGATATGGAGGTAGTGGCAAGACTTACATTTGGAGAACTTTGTCAGCTCGGTTACGTTCTGAAGGTTTAATTGTTCTAAATGTTGCATCAAGTGGTATAGCTTCGTTGTTATTACCAGGTGGGAGAACTGCTCATTCAAGATTTTCCATTCCGTTTAATTTGATCGAAGATTCCGTTTGTAATATTAGTCAAGGGAGCCCTTTAGCGGAATTAATTATAAAGTCTCATTTGATCATTTGGGATGAAGCACCAATGATGTACAAACATTGTTTTGAGTCTTTGGATCGGAGTATGAGAGACATTATGAGAGTTGTTGATGCAAGGAGAAATGATTTTGTATTTGGTGGGAAGACTATTGTTTTTGGTGGTGATTTTAGGCAAATTCTTCCAGTAATTCCAAAGGGTAGTCGACAAGATGTTGTTCATGCCACTATCAATTCTTCTTATCTTTGGAATGATTGTGTTATTTTGAGATTGACGAAAAATATGAGATTGCAAGGATTGGATTCAAGTTTAAATTCGGAAAAGTTGATTGAATTTGCAGATTGGATTGCCAAAATTGGAGATGGGAAAGTAAATGAACCTAATGATGGTATTATACCAATTGAAATCCCAAGTCAATATCTTATAGAAGAATATATTGATCCAATTACTTCAATGGTTGATAGTATATATCCTTGTTTTAGAAATGGTTGTCATGATTCATCTTATTTTGTTGAACGAGCAATTTTGGCTCCAACATTAGATATCGTTAATGAGGTGAATGAGTATATGGTTGGATTGAATGAATCAGATGCGAAGATTTACTTAAGTTCTGACGCTGCTTGCCATATTGATGAAAATCTTGAATCTTTGAGTGATCTTCATACACCAGAGTACATAAATAGTATTTGTATATCTGAGCTTCCTAATCACTCATTAACTTTGAAAGTTGGAACGCCGGTTATGTTGCTGCGAAATATAGATTCTTCACTTGGTCTTTGCAATGGAACGCGTTTGATTATCACTAGACTCGGAAATCATGTTTTAGAAGGTGAGGTCATTTCATCAGGTGAAGTTGGGAAAAAAGTTTTGATTCCTAGAATGACTTTAACTCCATCAGACCACAGAATTCCATTTCGTTTTGAGAGGAGGCAATTCCCAATAATGATTTCGTATGCAATGACAATCAACAAAAGCCAAGGACAGTCTTTATCATTTGTTGGGCTTATTTTGAAAAGGAATGTATTTTCACATGGTCAACTTTATGTTGCTTTTTCACGAGTGAAAAATCCGGATGGCCTTAAAGTATTGCTTTGTAGTGATGATGAGTTTCAGGGTTTGAGAGTTTCTACAAACAATGTTGTTTTTAAGGAAGTTTTCTATAATCTTTAAATGTAGTTAATATAATTCAGTTTATATAAATATGATTTTGTATATTTTTTCATTATGTATTTATTTATTTTTATTAATTTAGATTTATATTGTTTATTTATATATAAATTGTATATTCAATTCATTTTCAAATCTATCAGCACAATGAAATTCTCCCTCTGTATGTAACTGTTGGTCACTAAAATTTAAAATGTGTAGATTATGAAGAAAATATCTGGTCTGAAAGGAACGTTGAGAGAATATCATTTAGTTGATAGTTGATGTGAATTTAAAGGTAAGAGAACTTTGAACATTTTAATTTTAAGTAAAAAATATACGATGGCGTAGAAAATATAGTAACCACAAGTTTGGGACGGAGGGAGTATAATGCAGCCATATAAACCGTTATTTAACTGTTAAATAAATGTTAAATAAATGAGAATTTTTCCGTGCATCGCACGGGTTAGAATACTAGTAAGAATTAATAATATGACACTCTGCAACAATTAGAGATTCATCCGAAGTATAATTCACCACAGAACTCGCGGAGTATTTTACAAACATGATTAAAAATGAAGAAATTAAAGAAAACAATAAGTTACATTCACCTATAACACTTCCAAATTCATCAAGCTCAGTAAAATTTGATAATATAGCTTTAGGATAAATAGATATATAACCATCAAGTGTCACCCAAACCAAACTTGTGCTACCGATATCACCATATTCTTGAACGCCTTTACGAGTAATATCTTGAGACGTGCAAATGTTTCTCCAATATATTATTGGTCACTACACCATCTCGGCATTCATAAAATCCTTACATGAATAGTATTTGCCATACAGACCAAGTGTCTAATCAAACTCATATCACATTTGGAGAATAGCAATCCAACACCGCTTTGAGCCGGAGTAAGACATCCTTGTTCAACGAGCTCGCTGATGGTTGGTCCTTTCTTCTTTTTCACCTCTTGATAACCTACAGATTTCTTAACAGGTTTATTCAAGATCTTCATATCAGGAATATCTTTTGAGTAGTCATCACCAGAATCATAATCAACGTCATCTTTTGCCACCAAGCACACGAGTCCATCATCAGAATCTTCATCGATCTCTTCAGAGTCTGTTTCAATCCACGTATTACGATCATTTGATGGAGATTGTTCCTCAGCAACCATTCTTTTGCGACGATTGAATTTAGGAGTGTGGCTGCTCTTTTTCTGCATGTACTCGAACTTGGGAATTGGGTAACTTGATGCAAAATATCCTGGTTTCCTGCAATTAAAACAAATAAGATCTTCTTTCCTTTTTGAATCACTGCTCCTTGTGAATTTTGGAGGAGCTCTGCTTGTAGATCCTTGAGCTTTGCTGGTTGAGCCGTGTTTTGAGAATTTTCTGAACTTTTGGAATCTCTTCACAAATAAAGCGAAGTCTTCATCATCCATGTCTAATAGCTCAGAAGCAGAGATTTTGGGATCAGAACTTTTCTCAACATGCACTGGCGCAGGCGCTTCCTCTCTTTGTGCCACCATTGCTATGGACTTTGATTTTCCTTCAGTTTCACTGATGCGCTGAAGTTTGAGCTCGTAAACCTTGAGATTAGCATAAAGGTCCTTAACGTCCAATTATCCAAAGTTCCAGCGTCTTCAAGGGCGCTAGATTTATGGATATATCTAGATCTAAAACCAGCAAGGAAATTAACATTTAATTCATTATTATAAAACTTCTTTCCAAGTGAAATACATAGATTGATGATTTCACAATAGCGTTCATAAGTCTGTCTTAATGTTTCACCGGGGAGTTGAGAGAAATTGTTGAATCTTTTTTGAACTTCATATCTCTTGTTCTCTTTGCAAACAGTGTCTCCTTTAATATGCTCTTCAATAGCATCCCATAATTAATTAATAGTAGCACAATGCATGACTTATTGTTTCATAGCCGTGCTTAGAGTTCTTAGAAGAATGTTTCTAGCTTTCCCATCATTTGCAACTCTTCTTATTTCTTCTTCAGTCCATTCTTCCTTTAGTTTCTGAACTGTTGGTTGAGCAGCGTTGGTGTGTGGATTTGGATTTGCTTTCATTGGGATGTAAGGTCCATAAACCACGGTGTCATGAAGCCTTTCATCGATAGAGCTGAGATGGGTCAAGATGCTGAATTTCCATACGTCGAAAGGATCTTCATCAAAGACTGTAATATGAGTGTAGTTTGCAGTTGCCATAGGTTTTGAGTTTGCCATTTCGAATCGGCACCCAAGCTGTTAAGCTTGAAAAACAAAATGAATTTTTATAAAGGTGTTTGCTCTGATACCACTTGTTGGTCCTAAAGGGGCAATAAGGGTATAAAAATAGATAGAGGGGGGGGGTGAATAGCTGTTTTGAAATTCTTTTCGTACCTTTGAAAAACTCAATTGCAAATGCGTATTTTATCAAATAAGCGTTATGAAATGCGCCTAAGTGAGTGAGTGAAATGCACAGCGGAATTTAGTAATGAAAGTAGGCGTAAAGTATGATAAAGGGGGCGCACACACACTCTAAGTATTTTGGCTCAAAGTGAGTGAACGATGAACTAAAGCAAATGAGAAACAAACACAACACAATTCAATCCAATCAATCTACAGATTAAACAAGAAAATAGTGAGATAAGATATAAACTTGAAAGTAAATGTCAATAAGTAAGTACGAGTTATTTGGAGAGGTTCGATCGGGAAATGATCTACGTCCTCTACCAAGATGGTTAGTCTTGGATTTCTAATGGAGATCTTATAATATGAGTGAGTATTACAAATTACAACTTTTGAGCTCAATACTAACTCAAGATCTATTATCTATGAAAGAACAAATCCTAGATGAAACCGGTGTATCTCTTAAAGAAAGATCTAAGTGATCAAACTTAAAGAGGTGCGTGTGTGTTCTTTGTATCAAGGCTCTTTAGATCTATGAGATTGAGAGCACAAGAAAACTAAAGTGTTTTTGCTTGAGGATCTGGGCTAAGTATAAAGGTATGAAGGTGTTCTTGAGGAATCTGGGAATTCAAGGAGCAATATTCAAATCTTCAACAAATGCTTGAGAGAGATTTTTCAGAATAGTTTAGCAACTTTAAATGGTTGAAGTTATGGGGTATTTATAGGTGAGACTCAAAAACTAGCTGTTGAAAATCCCTTATGGATAAGATCAAGGACAGATGTGCTGGAGCTCGTTGAGTGGAACGCGTGTCCTTTTATAGCCGTTAGACACATAACATAAATATGACCGTTGTGGACAGGTGTCCTCAAATCTAGGTGCATACGTGTTATTTGTCCACCGTTGGATCATTGGCGTAGTTTGAATTTCTTCAAGTCTTCATGTCTTCAATAAATCACTAAGTGTTAAATTACATCAATGAGGGGCGCATGAGCCATTTGGGTGCATAGCATAGCGCACGCCTATTAGGCGCATAGGCGCAGTGCTAGAGGCACATGGCGCGTGGCTTGAATCAACATTGTGATTTTTCTTGAATCTTGATATCCTTGCCCTATTCCTAAGCCTATTCTATTCAAATGGACTACCTAAAAAAATGAAGTATAAATACTTTTTACATATGGGTCTAAAGTCCAAGAAATAAAACTTAGGTGATGGATCAATCAAATCTAATTAATCATATATCTTAAATACTGAGATATAAGTGGGCATACCCAACACAAAAATACAGAAAGGTGTGATATCCCCCATCCCACATCGGAAATATGTGGGAATTGAGTGTGCTTTATAGAAGGCCCATACACTCCTACTAAGCATCAAATCATCCAATGGACTTTTGGAGGCCTGTGATGGGCTGTGGTTAACCCAATTGAGGAGATGCTTGGTGGGCTAGTGTGTGGTACCTAGTAGCGGGTCGGGCCTTCGGGTTCGGGTCGTTACATATGTAATAACTAGAAAAAAATAATATTTATTTAATATTTTATACAGAGGGCAAAAACCACCAGTCGGCGCACAAAATTTACTAAGGTGGCGTTTGGTTGGGGGGAATGGAATGGAATTGAATGGTCAATTCCGGTGGACTCATTCCTTTATCATGTTTGGTAAAATTCTTCCATTCCATTGCAATGATGAATTCCTTCAAATGAAGGAATTGTCCATTCTTTCACAAAATGGATGGAAAGTTCAATTCCACCAAAATCATTCCATTGATGGAACTGAATAATAATAATAATAATAATAATAATAATAATAATAATAATAAATATATAATAATAATAAGAATAAGAATAATAATAAATAATAATAAATAATAATAACTAATAATAATAATAATAAATATTAATACAAATAAATAATAATAATAATAATATGAAATAATGTTAATAATAAATAATAATAATAATAATAAATAATAATGATAAATAAAAAAAAATAATAATAATAATAAATAATAATAATAATAATAGTAATAATAATAATAATAGTGATAATAATAAGTAATAATAATTTATTTTTATTATTATTATTTTTTATTATTATTATAATATTGATAATAATAGTGATAATAATAAATATTAATTTATCATTATAATAAATAATAATAATAGTAATAATAATAATCAATAATAAAATTATTATTATTATTATTTTTATTATTATTATTACTATAATAATAATAATAATAATTATTATTATTTATTATTTATTATTATTATTTATTTATTATTATTTCTTATTATTATTATTATTATTATTATTATTATTTATTATTATTTCTTATTATTATTTCTTATTATTATTATTTATTATTATTATTTATTATTATTTCTTATTATTAATATTATTTATTATTATTATTATTATTATTTATTATTATTATTTCTTATTATTAATATTATTATTATTATTTATTATTATTATTACTTCTTATTATTAATATTATTATTATTATATTATTATTATTTATTATTATTATTTCTTATTATTATTATTATTATTTATTATTATTATTCCATTCCAATACTTTTGTCTTGAAACCAAACATGAATTACCTTGGAATTGAATGGAAATTCAATTCCATTCCATGTCAACCAAACACAAGGTTTGACCAATTATTTTCCTTTCCAATTCCTTCAGGATTCCCATTCCATTGACCATTTCATTCCTTCATTTTTTTTCTGCCGAACCAAACGCCCCCTAACTGATTGCAGGAATCCGATGGACTCTTTTAATCAAGTTTGGTGCTCTTTTGCATACCGAGAAGGCAACTCTGTAACTGATCTTTTGGCTAAACATGCAACAACAGTGGAAAATGTTAACGACTACTTTGAATTTCCACCATTGTATTTATATCCAAGTTTGTACCAGGATGTTAAAGGTGTGTGTTTTAGTAGAGAGTTATGTGTGTACGAGGGTATGACAATGCATGTAGAATAACTTTGGGTTTATTATCTATGTTAATATGTTGCTTTAAAAAAAAGTGGACTAATACGTGGGTTTAATTAGTTTAAGCTCAAGTTACACAAAATGTGAAAATTAGTACTTCAAGGATATGCTGGGCTTTAATATACCAATTGAGCTGATTGTGTTATTTAGAAGTATTTTAGGGATTTTTACTTTTGTACAAAAATAGAGAGAGAATACATCGTCAAAAATGCAGAAATTTGAAGGGTGCGATAACGGAAGGGAAGAGGAATAGTCGATCTCCGTTAATTTCTGGAAGGTGAAGAGGACATCTAAGAAAAGTATAAAAATGGAGCTTTAGTCTTCCATTGTAGGTCTTGGTTTTGGACAAGAAAGAGAGAAAACAAAATATTATAAATTTGTTTTGTTTGGTACTGTTCGGATGAGGCAAGACGACGTGGTTGGGGGTTGCGATCGGTCTATGTCTCATAGCTTGAGATGAGTTAATTTGATCATATTAGTTTTCGTTTGTGGTTTGTGATTGCAAGATGTCCAATGTTTTTTTTAAGTTTAGATCTCAATATCGAAGTATACTACAAAAATAACTATGAAGGTTAGCAAGACTTTTAATTTCATGTAAGAGTGGTGTTGATTAATTGTAAATGGATTTGTATGAGTACAAAAAGGAGAAGTTGAAAATAAGTACTGATTGGGATGAATGTCGGTTTCGATCGAAAGTGATAGTACTGTAATAGCTACGGGATATTGGGGAAGATGAAATCAAGTCTCATCCAGCCCTTTGTCAAACTAAGCCTAAGAGCTAACTATGTGACGTATTAGGTTAAGTGTTTAGGTTATCAGAATCTGAAAATTTGTCCTTAATGTTTAGAAATCACAAATTAGTCAATTTATTATCGTTAACAATATTATATATTTTTTGTTAGATTTTGGGAAATACATTGAAGGCTCCGTTCGAATTTCGAGTTTAGCCAAGACGCTCAATTGAGGTAAGAGATTATACCTCTTTTAAGTTAATTGCTTTGTTGTTGTACCGTCAATTGTTAGGTTTCTTAATATTTCTTTGAATGTTCGTTCTTTGATACGTTAAGACTGACCTGGTGTCACTATTTGCTTTAACTCCCTCGTGCATCGTTCTTTGACAAATCTTGGTTATTGTTTCGTATACTCACGTATTTTTGTTCATCGATACGTGTGAATATTTGAGATCATAATTGTTCGTATTTATGAACTATTTGATTATTTGATATGAGTATCATTTTGTTTTCAATCATGATCACTAAGTTAAACAACTCGTATTGACGGGTTACATTTGATATTTCGCCTTTTGAACTACTGAGGATTAGTAGTGGGGTGTTCCGGAATCACTGTTTATCATTTGTGCTCCTTGCGAGCTTTTGTGTTTGTGAAGGTCATTTGGCCGCTTATGTGATCATGACTCTGTTAGAGAAGTATTTGTTATTCATTTTGAAAGAATTTGAAATCATTTTATTAGTTAAAGTGTTTCGTTTCGATTTGAAAATTCCTTTTTGATCATTTGCTCAATTTGATCGTATTCGTATTCGATTACGTATTTGTACTCTTGTTCATTGAAATTGTATTTTGAAAAGTTCCACTATTTGGCGGTCACCTTCTTAGTAACCGAAGGGGTCCGTATATGAACTTACTGAGCTTTGTTCGCTCACCCTTTCTTATATGAGAAGGTCTCTGGTGCGGCGGCCGCATGGGGTGCGGCGCCGACCATACCTTTTTTTTTTTTTTTTTTTTTGCCCCCACAAACTTTTTTTCCTCGCACCAAAAGTAACACTTCTTATAATGAAATGTAACACTTTTGTTTTTCAAATGTAACACTTTTTTTTCTTTCAAAAATGTACCACAATTTTGATGCAATAGAGTAAAGATAACATAAAAATTAACGACTAAATTAATGTAACACTTTTTATAAAGGAATGTAACATTCTTTTTTCAAATGTAACACTTTTTTTTCAAAATGTACCACCCATACTTTTTTTCCTCCCAACAAAAGTAACACTTATTATAACAAAATGTAACACTTTTTTATTCAAAATGTAACACTTTTTTTAAAAAAAATATACCACAATTTTGCTACAATAGATAAAGATAACATAAAGATTGACAACTAAATTAATGTAACACTTTTTATAAGGGAATGTAACACTCATTTTTTCAAATGTAACATTTTTTTTCTCCGAAAATAACATAGGATTAACAACTAAACTAATGTTACATTTTATAAAAAATGAATGTAACATTTTTTTTCTCAATTGTAACAGTTTATATTCCTTAATGTAACATTATATATGAAATGTAATAATTTTTTATTGAGAAAGTAACAATTGAAATGCAAACAATTTTTTTTTTTTTGTAAAATTGATGTTACATTTGACATAGAAAAAGTGTTACTTTTTGAAGATAAAAGTGTTACTTTTATCAGAACAGAGTGTTACATTTCAGCTGGCAAGCACCTCAAACTTTTTTATGTGTAAAAAAAATAAAAATCAAACCATATCATGACCTATGTAGTTTTATTCGTCTCGTCGAGACGAACACAACGGTATTTTTAAATATTTTTTTTGACTTATAAATCTCAAGATATAGCATTTTAAAGATTTTTTTTTTTTTTTTAACACACGTGGAAAATGGCGCGTCCGTCTCACGCGCCCGTCGCACGGCGTGAGACGGCCGCAAACGAGAATTTGCCTTCTTATTTTCTCCTCCTCCTAGGTAAGCGGAGAGGGGAAAACTAGATGAGATTTGGGTACTGTAGTTTTGAGTTATTTAGCTAAACTTAGTATTTAATTTATTTATATTATTTTGAAAAGTGATAGTCATGACAATTGAGATGTAACCCTAGATACTTAGGGTTTATGAGTTGTAATTTTAGGTATTAAATATATATGAGCATTTCGAGGTTATCTTATTGATATACTCCCTCTGTCTCAGAAAGATAGTCTCATTTTGACTTTTTATGGTCAACAAATATAAACTTTGACCAAACATTGGTGTCAGTTTAATGATCACAATGAAATTCTAAAAAATGTTGTTGATAAATCACTTAATGATCTATCAACTACAAATTTTAGAATTTCACTAGAATGATTAGATAGTCACCAATGGTTGGTCAAAGTTAATTTTTTTTGAGGTGGTCTCTTGTGAGAACACCTAGATTCGTCTCATAGAAGAGACGGTCAACCTATGACCAGTATACAACATTCTCTGCGAAGCGTAGGATCCCAACCCATGCTCCACTCAAAATCTGCCATGTGGCAGCGACCCATTGCCCAATTTTTTATGTTTTTTTTCAAAAAAAAAATAAAATCGTTTTTTTTTTTGATTTTTTTTTTTAGTTTTTATATTTATTTATTTTTTTACTGTTTTTTTCGTTTTCCAAAAGAAATACTTAGTATAACTAAATGTAACAATTGCGTTACTTATAAAGTAACATTGTTTATAAGTAAACGTAACACCAATTTTACAAAAAAAAAAATAGCTCATTTTACTCATCTTTCAACTGTAATACTAACTATAAATACGTATAATACTAACAATAACTAAATGTAATTATCGTTATACTGAAATGTAATAGTGTTTTTCCAGAATATTTTTCTCTTTGAGTATTTTGATTATATTTTTTGTAAGAAAGTAACATTTGAAAAATAACAACTTATATACATGAATGTAATTATGTTTTGTACAAATAAATGTAACACTTTAGTAGATGATATTGTAACAGATTTCTATAGATAATGTAATACTTTTACATGTGTCATGATAAATTGGACTCATTGTAACTTATTATTTGAAAACATATGGATATACTATTTTACAATGTTATTATACAAGTAAAATGTAGCATTCGCTTATAAAAAAATTTACTTTCTTAGTTTTACAATGTTACTAACACAAGTGTTTTTAGTTCTAAAGTGTAAATGGTTGTATTATTACTTTTCTATACATATGTGTTACAATTATGTATAAACACTGTTACATATAAGTAACACGTTCGTTACATTTTAGTTATCATAAGTATTACGTTTTGCAAATGAAGAAAACATAAAAAAAAAAATCACTGTCACCTTTAGTAACGACCCGAGCCCGAAGGCCCGACCCACCACATAGGTACCTCACACTAGCCCACCAAGCATCTCCTCAATTGGGTCAACTACAGCCCATCACAGGCCTCCAAAAGTCCAATGGATGATTTGATGCTTAGTAGGAGTGTATGGGCCTTCTATATATCACACTCAATTCCCACATATTTCCGATGTGGGATGGGGGATATCACAACATACTTTACCCCTTAAAGAAAGTTTAGTCCTCTAAACTAACGTGCATGTAACCCTTTCATCATCGTATTTGGTGGTTGTGAGCGCGCGCGTCCTTTCCCGGGCCGTTGGTTTTTGGTTTAAGGGTTTGGTTTCAAGGACTTGATTGTTGCTCGATTACGACCGTGAGATTCTTGAGTTTGGGGGTTAAGTTATGGATTGGAAAGGTTAAGTAGCACCCAATCCACCCGATCTAGGATCGGTCTTGCTTACGAAATCATTCTCATCGTCTTGAAATTATGCAAAACATGTACGAAAGTAGCCAAATAAATAATTTCTTATTTATTTGGAATGTCGGATCATATGCTTCGAGACCATCTCCATGAATTGGAGAGGCTCTAGGCTGATCATTTTGATAGAATCACACTACTTCAAAGCAAAGAAGGAGATGAGAAGAGAGGAAAACAAAGGAGTTACCTAAGCGTTCTTCGAGAATCCTATGGATGGCCTTTACAAAAGGCCTTGATGATCCATCCAAAGAACTTGACTTGAATTATGTTATGTAGTTATGAATTTCGTGGGTGAGGGAGAGAGGCTGATTATGGGAGTGTTTTGATCAAACATTGAGTTTCTTTTTGGGTTGCCAATGATTGATTAATCATGATTACCCCTGATTTGGTTAATGGCCTCTATATTTATAGGGTTTAAAAACATAGAGGTCAAGTCAAGGAGGTAAGTTTGGATGGGAATCAAAGACTTAATTCCCAAGAGGTTGAATTTGGACACTCAGATCGTCCTTTCCATCTTTCCTGAATTAAGGAGTGCTTGCCAAGAAACGGGGTTGAAATCAACAAGGAAACTGCTGAAAACCCGTCTGTCAAGGGGGATGTCTTGTACGAGACATTAGATGTCTTGTATGAGGCATCTTGTGTTTGAATCACAATTTTGCCCTCTGCAGAAGTTTTAACGTTCATTTTGGCCCCTAACTAACGAAGTCAGACAGAAACTTAATGAGACATGTCAAACTTAATGAGTTTTGACCCAAATCAAAGGTGAGACATAGAAGTAGTGTGATTATGAATGAACGTTCAAAATGGGGTGTCTACAGAGCCCCTCGGTGACGATACTTATGAATGAAGTAACATCATCGATACAAAAGACACCATTTAGAACTTTGGGTATGGTCGTGCTGAAAAGCTGCCTACGTATTCCCCGAAAGGAAATCAGACCAAACGTAGTTCGACTCCAAAAAACACACAAAATGTTCACTTGAGGTATTTTGAAAATCATTTTGAAAACAATACTACAGTAAGTAAAGTTTAGAGTTTAGAGAGTAACCCATACTGAGGAATCAATGTCCTTTACCCAATTCTGAATATACCCTATTATTGATGACGAACCGTCTCCAGTTGCAATCCATACTGAGGAATCAATGTCCTTGACCCAATTCTGAATATGCCCTGTTGTTGATGACGAACTGTCTTCAGTTTTGCTGGTGCCGGAATGACCATAGAGGTGCTTACTTGTGTGCCTCAGTGACCAAAGGGTGCTTCGATGTGAATCTTATGTTATTAGCTTTTGCCTTGATAACAATTATGGGATTCCAAATTTGGAGACGCCAATTACTCAGACCATTCTTATCCTTTCAACGCGACTTCCGTTCCGTTGAAAAATGAATCCTATGCCATTAGCTTACGCCTTGATGGAAATTATAGAATTCTAAGTGGTATGAATCCTATGTTATTAGATTACGCCTTGATAACAATTGTGGGATCACTGGGATTTGGAGACACCAATTACTCGGACCTTTCTTCTCCTTTCAACGAGACTGTCTTTCCGTTGAAAAAGTGAATCGTATGCCATTAGCCTTCACCTTAATGACAATTATGGAACCCTAAAATGGTTGGGATCCTGTGTTATTAACTTATGTCTTGATAACATTTGTGGGATTTCCGGCGATTTAAATCCTGTGTCATTAACGTACGTCTTGATGACAGTTGTCGGATTTAAAGTTTGTTGATGCAGATTTTGTTGCTCACCCATGATCTTGGATGTGCGGTGAGAATAAATTCATACTGAGAAGCAAATTTATTTGTTCTAATTCTGAAAATATTATTTTGCTGACGACTCAATGTTCCATCTTGAACCGGGTTCAGATTCGACCTTTCAGTCAAAAGCAGGGCTTTTCATGAGATTTCTGTTAAAAACGGGGCTTTTCTAGAATTTCCCAAGAAAACAAGGTTTTCTAGGGAGGGGGGTTCGAAGGAATACCTCGTACGAGGTATGGATGTCTCGTACGAGGCACCCTTGTTTTTGCGCAGAACAGACGCATATCAGGCGTTGTTTTGTGATTTCAAAATCACTTTTCACATTTTATTTTGAGAGTTCTCCGACTTGAGGCGATTTTCTCCCCAAAAATCACTATTTTCTCAAGTTTAAGTGATCTCCAACCTCTTCTAATGGCCGGTGCATATCGTTCTCACAAAGAACACCTTTTTGGTAGGCATATGAAGGGAAAGGTGTGGAGAACGGATGAGTTGTGCCCGTTCCCCGAGGAGCTTATTTCTCACGCCGTTCGGACAAGGAGGGTAAGGATCTCTTCCTTTTGTTGAGTTTCCATGTCAATTTCGTTGTTGCATGCCTCAATTATATGGCTTTGTAGTTGATTTTGTCGACTTTTGTCAGATTTTTGCCTAGAATTGTCGTTGCTAGGGTTTACCATGCATGGCTGATCATTTGATGGGATTTCACCCTTGTTGATGTTGATAATCAATGTAGTATAGTAGTACATGATTTTAACTGTCGTTCTACGCAATTCTGCGATTTTTGGTAAAATGCTTAAATGAGGATTTTTACCGATTTTCTGACTGTCGCCTCTTTTGTCTTTGTTTTTGCATCCATTCAAAGTGGTCAACAAATGCAGGGGAAGCGTGAGAGCGGTCGCTGAGAAGTGGGAAACTCTCAATGGTGAGTTGAAGGAGGAGATTGAGAACATGGGGCTCAAACCCTTCTTTGATGGCTTGGTGGGTGAGCGGATGAACACCCACGTTCTCTAGGTTATTCATGAGCGCTGGTGGGATAGTACCCACATGATGCATATGAGGTGGGGTGAGGTTACCATGACTCCTACCGATTTTTATGCCATTACTGGGCTTCCCATTGCTGGTGATCCGATCGAGGTAGATACAAAATTTTCTCCTAGTAGTGATGATATGCGGCGACTGCTGGGCTTCACTGTATGTACCCTAGGAAAGGGATTCCCTCTCAAGGCCAGGGATAAAGTGGATGCTTATGTCACTGCCAATGCGGGTCAGATGGGATTTGTCAACACCCGCATCATAGCTATCCGCGGCTTTTTGTGGTGGATACAGACTTTTCTCCTAGTAGTGATGATATGAGACGCTGTTTGCCAACCATGCGTCGACTGCCTTATTCACTCTGCAGAGATGCTTGAGAGACATGTAGCAGGTTACTGATACTATGCTGGTCTGGCTCACTGTTACGTAGCCATGGATGAAGGTTCGTGTGATCATGTGAACGCTGGTATGGGGCGGCTATAGCCATGCTTGGGAGGTATAAGACTTACTTCTTGCTGTATTCCCCTTTTTGTTTCAGTCCCAATTTATTTTGTCTTGATGGTATGTTCATTTTATCTATTATATGTTGACATCTTCCATGTTTCTCCCATTTACAGGCTTGGGGTTACGCCATGTTTGGCCTCTTCAACTTTGATCTCCGGGACAATACAATCATGTTTCCGGATACATTGAGGTGGTGTCGGGGTAACAGGGATACCCATGAGGAGCAGGCCGAGGGGGAAGACTTGCCGGTGGAGCATATGCGGCGATACCTCGATGAATGGGTAGTCGTTCCTGAGGTTGCCACTGCTCTCTTCCCTTGGAGGAGCTTGGGGATTGATCATGCTTATGGGCAGACGGGTCTGAGATTGCTGATGATTGGCCTTGGTGGGGGATGCTTCTACTTGGGAGAGCGAGTCTCTCGCCAGCAGAATGGGGGTAGGCCGGATCTTATCGTTCCTTTGGACCCACCGGCTCACATGCTTAACTCCTATGCCATTGGGGATAAGGAGAGAGAGAGAGACCTTGTGATAGGTTAGGTCGCCTTCGACCTTATGTATCTCGAGGCGGACTACCAGGATTTCCTGACTCACCTTATGCCTCAACTGATCATGGAGGGTGACCAGGCTCAAGCTCGGGGGTTGTTCATGTCCTTTTCCGTCCACAGCTTGGACCAGCCTCATTTTCCTACAGTATGGCTGAGGGTGTAGAGAGCATCGAGGATCTTCCCGCTGAGTAAGATATGCTAGAGGGACTCGTACCTCTCGCTGATGCGACCATGGTATGATTTATGACATTCTTTCCGCCACTTTACCATTTCATGTTTCTGCTTATCTTTTTAACTGAGGATTTTGATATTTCTCCTTGTTTTTCTCAACAGGTGCCCATTGCAGAATACAAGGAGGTTTTCGGATGGCTTGCCCAATTCATGGCCTATGCCAAGAGAGTGAAGAGCGACACTGTGGGATCTTAGGCCGGTTGGCTCGCCAGACATCAAAGTCGGTCTCTTACGGGAAGAGACCTCGGACTGATGAGTGATGACGCGGCAGTGGCGATGTCTTTTTCCTCTTGATGCCAGAGTAGATAGGATCCCCCATCCCCTCTTTCATTTTTGTTGATGTAACTATTGCCTAGGCGTAGGCGAAGATAATTTTTCTTTCTTTTGGTTTGTACCTATGCAACAAATAGATCCTAGTTCTAGCACACATATTTGTTAATTTTAGTTTTATTTCTGACTGTTTATGGATTGATTCAAGCCCGGTTGGTCAACCGTGGGTTCTTTTATGAGATGGATTCACGTTGGGTCATTTGTATGTGATGATGAATTGTTTGGGTGAGTTTTTGAGGTGTTTGAGACATGTTTTAACTCGTTGGGAAGCCTGAATTTGAGCAGAATTGTTGCTGCCTAAACTGGGGAGATGCCTCGTACGAGACATCGATGTCTCGTACGAGCCATCCTATGAATCTGCGATTGTTTCTCGTTTTTCCTTGAGGATTTGGTGTCCAAACTTTTATATAAACACCTCTAGTCCATCCTAGAATGCCATGCAGCCTTAAATCAGTTCTGGGAACTCTCCTTTTAGATCTAAATTCTCAAACTTTTGCTCCCATTGGCCTCAAACAAGTCCGTCCCTTCATCAATGATTGTTGATGAATTCTCTCTAGACTCGGAGTCGGTGGAACGCTACAAGAATGACTTAGCGACGTTCTTTCGTTCGTTTGACAAATCTCATCAAGAGAGATTCGTAGAGATCTTTGGATTTAAGATTCTCTTTACCTTGAAGAACCTAAATCTGGATTGTGACCTTTTGAAGGGATTTGCACGCTTTTGGAATCCTTCGACCCACCTTTTCAACTTTTCTCTTAATGAGATGGTCCCTACTGTAGAGGAGATGGCGACTATCTTGGATATGCCATTAACCGGTGTGATCGTGGTTCCTAAGTATGATAAGGTACCGGTGGAGTCTCTCAGGGACTTATTGAGGATAGGCCTTCCCAAGGTGAAGGTTTATATCCACAACCGCTATGTTGATCTCCACGCTTAGCCTAGGAGATTTAGGGGTCGTGTGACACGTACTCATGGTGTGGATTCCCAATGTTGTCTCTTGGCATTGTGCTTGTTCCGAAACGTGATTTTTATGAGAAAGTGTGGCATGGCGGACACGGAGCTCGTGGAAATTGTTCTGTAAGCTAGAGGATGGGCCTTTAACATCGTTCCTCTTATCTTGGGGGAGACCCTTCATGGTCTTGATGATTGCACCGAACCGGCTCTATGACTCGGGGAAGTCCATTGTTGTTGACTATTTGGCTTAGAGAGCATTTCAGGTTGTTGAGCCCTCCGATCGAGTATTCTTCTTACACTTTTCATAGGCGGAGATTGCTAGTGAAAGACCTTATCATTGAAGAGTGGGCTCATCTTTTCGCGAAAGCGGAGACTGGTGACATTGCCTGGTGTCTACCCTTTTGGGAGGTGAAGAAGTTCGTGGCTAATACCCTTGGATACGACAGCGTTGTCCCTTCGGGTTTGAGAGATTCCTCCTTTTATTTTGCTCGAAGAGTGATGCGGCAATTCGGTCGGCAGTAGGACACTTTTGTGTTAAGGGGACACGCTCGGGACACTGCTTTCATGGACACAGAGTTTTCTACGAGCCTGACTCGTGCTTGGGGACAGGATACCACTATGGACCATTGGACCAATCTTCGCCATGATGGAGGGAGCATTTATTTATCGGATAAATATTTGGATTGGCTCCTCAAAGAACTCGTCCCCGATGTCGAGGGTATTGATGAGATTCGCCGTCTTCTGTTGGGGGACCAATTCGAGCCTAGCTTGAATTTGAGGAAGAAGGAAGCTAAGGAGAATCCTTCTAACGTCAGTGTAGATGCTACTCAAGACTTCTTGGATAGTGACTTCTATGAGAAGAGAGCAAATGGGATCCCTGGTTAAATTCAAGCTCTTGACAGGCCTCATGTGTTCACAAGATTGACTCCATTGGTATTCAGCAGACTTGATGTTCCTCCCGGTTTTGAGATACCTTTGTTCAAGAGGAAGACGGATGACAAGGCGAATCATGGTCAAGCCCCTACTAAGTCGAGGAAGAAATAGATCTTTAGGAGTATCGAGAGATTGCAATAGATAGGCCAATATTTAGATTTTTTTAGTATTTTATTTTGCAAGTTGGTAGCTCATGTTGGGAATTTTTCTATTGTTTTCTTGAAATGCATTCAATTAATTAAAAGAACGAGATTTTGATTTTTATTTATTGAATAGACTGGACCAAAAGGCTGCCTACGAACCTTTTACATCAATTAAATAAGGAGCTCAGGTCATCGTAGTTCTTGTTTAAGAAAGAGAAAAATGCGTGTCTGCTGCTGTTTGACTTATCTCGTACGATACATGGATGTCTCGTACGAGACTGTCCCCTATATATATATATATTTTTATTGCACACCCTGGATTTTTCCTAGACCGCCCTTTCAGGTTTACAATCTAGCGGGCTTCTTTTCTCGTGCTTTCTTCTCTCTTTATTTTTTGAACTAGGGGACGGAGCTATGAGTAGTACTTCTTCAGCTTGTCCAAGTTGACGGGCTTTAACAGTTGATCTCCATCTAGGTCTACGAGTTGTACCGCTCGTCCGGAGAAGATTTTCTTGACTATGTAAGGACCTATCCACCTCGGTCCCCACTTTCCCATGGGGTTGAATGGTCCAGGACGATGTTCGCGTAAGACAAGGTCCCCTTCTTTAATGTTTCTGGATTTGACTTTCTTGTTGAATGCTCGGGCCATCTCCGTTGATATGCCTGGATATGCTCGGTGGCTCGAAGTCGTCGTTCATCTAGCAGGGCTAGTTGTTCGTAACGGCTATTCAACCATGCGACTTCATTTATTTGGTTTTCTAGAAGAATCCTTAACGATGGAACTTCTAATTCGATTGGTAACACTGCTTCCATCCCATAGGCTAGGGCGTATGGAGTTTCAACGGTGGCGGTGCGGATTGAGGTACGGTAGCCCCAGAGTGAAAAAGGTAGCTTCTTGGGCCAGTCCTTGCCAGTCTTAGCCATTTTTCTGATGATGGTCTCTATGGTTTTGTTAGCAGCTTCGACTGCCCCATTGGTTTGTGGTCGGTACGATAACGACTGATGCCTTTCTATATTGTACTCTACAAGTAGTTGGTCACATTCTTTCTCAAATTACGTGCCATTATTGGATATCATCTCATGAGGTACCCCATATCGGGATATGATGTTGGTCTTAATGAACTCAGCCACTTTCTTGACATTTAACACTTTGTAGGATTGAGCTTCGATCCATTTGGTGAAGTAGTCTACGGCGACCAATACGAATGAGTGCTCATTGTGACCTATCGGTGAGACTTTGCTAATGATGTCTATTCCCCATGTAGAGAATGGCTAAGGGGATGTCATGGGGTATAACACGGACGGTGGTGCGTGTTGTAAGTTGGCGTGTATCTGACACTTGTGGCATTTCTTAACCATGTCGGCGCAATCGGCTTCCATTGTAACCCAATAGTACCCTAGTCGGATAATTTTCTTTTCTATCATGTTGCCATTCATGTGGGTTCCACAGACTCCTTGATGGACTTGGTCCATGATTTCTATGGCTTCATGCTCATCAGCACAGAGTAGACACTGCTTGTGATGTTTCTTATAAAGGCGATCACCTACAATCATGAATTGGGCAGAGAATCGTTTGAGAGCTATCTTTTCCTTAGGTGATGTGTCCAATGGGAATGTTCCGTCTAGGAGGAAACACCACACATCTTAATACCACGGTTTATTGTCCAAGGTATTGACGAAAACAGAGTCACACGCCTCCTTGCAGACATGTAGGTCTATGATCGAGTGATAAGCGGGAGTCGTTCGTCTCGTGACTTTGAATGTTTTTACTTCAGTCCAAATGGCATGACTGTAGAAAAAGGTGCCCCACGGTGTTGTGAAGGCAGTCTTGTGTTGATCCTTTTCGGACATGAGAATATGATTATACCCAGTAAACCCGTCCACAAATGAGCGGACCTCGTAGGAGGCAGTGGAGTCGACTAACATGTTGATGTTGGGTAGTGGGAAATCATCCTTCGGAGAAGCTTTATTCAAATCCCGAAAGTCCACACAAACACGGACCTTGCCGTTAGCCTTTCTGACTGTCACAACATTGGCTAGCCATGTCGGATACTCAATAACTTTGATGAAGCCCACACTAAGAAGCTTCTCTATTTCTTCTTTAACTTGTAAAGACCATTCTGGCTTGATTTTTCTGAGTTTCTGCTTTGTCGGCTTAGCGTCGTCCTGATCGGAATCCTGTGCTCGGCGACCTTTCTGTCTAAACCCGGCATGTCTTTGTATGACCATGCAAATACATCCACGAACTATCTGAGTAGTGCAGTCAATCTGTCTTTCTCTTCCCCCTTGAAGAAGCTTCCGATCTTGGTGTCTTTCGGCTCCTCATCGGTACCCAGATTAACAACATGCAATTCTTCGTCAGCCCCTGGACCATTTTCACCACGACTATGGACCTGTTGAGCAAGTTCATTTAAGTATGTTTCATCATTATTTGAATCGTTATTAACAAGTTCATTAGATTCATTATTAGTTAATTCATCATTTATGATGTTTGCAATCTCGGGGTACTCAGAAAGATCAAATTTTTCATTGGCAAAGAAAGGGAACACACGCTCTGCTATTACCTCCATATCCTCTTGGGTAAGGGTATCGGAAACACACTCGGACTCGAAAGTGAATGTTAACAAGTCTTCCTCTGTAACTTTGTGTGGGATGCAACCCATTTTCTTGACCAAGAATTCCTCGGATACCACGGGCCCTTTATTGAATACCAGTTGTTGATCGGCTCGGAGCTCAGCTTGATTTCATTGATGGGCCCACTTCTTGTGTCGTTGCTGTCGGAGATGGCATTGACTTGGTACTCATCCATGATGGAAAATTCCTCGAACATGGAGGCTAGATCAGTTAACTCCTCCCCCACGGTAATCTCTGTCTCGGACTTTATGGTCACTTTCTTCCCCCACCATTCTCGGGGTGACATAGGAGTTGGTTCCTCTACGGATTTCTGGATCTGACACTCGGCAAAGACTTCAAGACCAGGCTTTCTGATGCCTTTGCAGTTAACCCATGGCTCGGGAAAGATTATGTACGGGACATCTTCCCCCTGGAGGACAAAGTAGCCATTTAGTGTCTTGCGGTAAGGCCTCAAATTGGGAATCTCATAGGAACGGCCTTCTCTGCGAGCTCGGGCCTTTTTATTCTTGACGGCTTACTCGTACTTCAATTCGCCTTTGGAAGGCTCATATCCCAAACCAAACTTGTTCTTGACAAATGGGACCTCTATAGGTTGCATTTTTCCTTGTTGATATTTCCCTAGGCCTAAACCGGGGAAGTAATTCATATTCCTCTTCATACGGAGGACTTTGTGGTTGTCGAGGGTCCATGATCCGTTTCCCCCTTGTTTGTCGATGGCGTTGACTGAGACGCCGGAGAGAGTAGATTCTTCTAACCCATGCTGAACTTGATGGACGGGTTCCCCATTACTGTGGATAGTGACATTTTCTGCCATGACGGTCACTATTTCATCTCCATTTCTAAACTTGACACACTGATGGAGAGTCGAAGGGACGCCATTGGAACTGTGTATCCATGGTCGACCCAAAAGCAAATTGAACGAAGAAGGGACATCGAGTACTTGAAACGGGACGGACATAACCATGCTCCCAAACTCAATGTCTATTTCCACCATACCCATGACTGTGCGGGCCGTGCTGTCGTAACCTCGGATTACTTGAATAGAAGACTTTAGATATGAACTCTTAAGCCCTGGTATGCCTATGATTCGGCCAGGCATTAAGTTGAGTGCGGAACCCCCATCAACCAAGACTCTTGAAATAGGTCTCCCCCTTGCTCTTACTTTGAGATAGATGGCCTCATTGTGATCGGACCCAAATGGTGGGAGGTCCATATCGGTAAAAGTGATGACATTGCCAAAATGTATGTGGCCTATCATTGCAGTAAGGTTCTCGGGAGTTGTATCAGGAGAGACTGTGTGTCGTCGAGATTGCTGATAACAAGATCTCGGTGCTTCTTTGAGGACGCAATGAGGTCCCAAATGGATATATTGGCTTGAGTTTTCTTGAGTTGAACCAGTAAAGGGTCTTCGGGAGTGTCGCGAGTTTGCGATCTTTGAGAAGAGGTGCTTGGTGCAGAAGTAGTGGGGTTGCTTGCTATGACTCGTCCGGATCGAGTTAGCATATTGACATTCCCATTTTGCTTCTTTTTCCTATTTTCTAGGACTTCCCTCATTACTTCATCAGAAGTCACAACGTAGCAAGAACTTGTTGGTAGTGGTGCCCTAGGCACGTTTAATAAACGTTGTGATTGTTATCATTTATTTCATATCAATAAAGAGATGTTTTGATTATTATTGTTGTTCATGTTTACTTATAATAATCTCCGTCCCTAGTACTTATTGAGCACTAGTATAAAGGCTAAATGATCATGGGATGATCATGTTAGATTTATGGGTACTTGTTTGGAACAAGGTACTGGACATGACCCGCTATATGAGATTTATGTCATGGTCTATGTCGAACATATATCTCATATTAGTTATGTCAATTGAACCCTTAGACATGAAGTTATTATAGTCTTCCACTTGATGAACATTGTGTTTGACATATTCAAACGCTACCTTAACACGGTAGTTATAAAGGGTATGATTGGCATAATCGGATTCCCGTTGGGAAGAATAATAAGCTAAATGAATTTGTCCCTCCACGGAGAGATGTCAAGCTTGGGCCTCTCGTAGGAATGATGTTGATGAAATGTTCGGCCGGACTCAAATGAATTGATTGGATCAATGTCATTTGGATTATCAACATATTCGGAATCGAGAAAGTATTGAACAAAACAAGTTGACTCTTTGACCATGACTTGTGTTCAATGACATCGTGGACAAAGGGATTGTTACATATTCTAAAGGAATGCGAACTTGTATCTAGTTACACTATTTGGGTAGGTATGACGGTTTGCTAGAACCTAATCATATCTTATGAGTTCATGTTTGAGCCCATTGCCAACTTAGTGTAATCCTAGAGGGTCACACACAAATAGAACGAATCATAAAGGACTAAATGGGAATTATGGAAAAATGTCAGGTTTTGGCTTTGGCACGACCGTGCGCCTTTAAACGGCACGACCGTGCCATAAATCCAAACCAAGGAAAAAGGCTCGGTCCGTTTGGCACGACCGTGCCAAATATAGGGGCACGACCGTGCCAATATTCGGGGAAGGTCTGGGAGGTTCGACCCATTTGGCACGACCGTGCCAAATAAAGGGGCACGACCGTGCCAGAATTCCTGGCAGAATAAGGACTTGCCTTAATTAAGGTGACGGGATTTAGGAATCCTAGGTCATTAAGAGTTAATGACTAGGTCCTATAAAAGCATCTTTTCACCAGCCATTAAACATGGAATTCCTAATTCATTGAGAGAATAATATTCTTGATTAGATCAAGAAATTCATAGTTCCATATAGTCAATATAATTGTGAAAACGTGTTTCACAAATTTTGGTCTAGCAACCAAGATCAAAGAAGTTCCTTTGATATTTGTTCAAGGTGTGGATACCGCTAGAGGGTGAAGCTCATCATCTTCAAAGTTCGTGTTCGTACTTTCTTCGTGATCAAGCTTCAAGTTTCTCCACCAAAGACCAAGGAAGATTTAATAGCCATCAAGGGTTAGTTTTATCCTATATTCATGTTATTGTATTTGATTTAATCATATGAACGGATCTATGGGCTTTGGGTTTCAAAATTTAAATTGCTATATTCCGCTGCGCATGTTACTTGGAAACCCAACAGTGGTATCAGAGCCCCGTTCATGTTGATTATTTCAATACTAAGATCATGTTGTGTATATAAATTGTTTATGTGCCTAGCATGATATGAATATTGGATTACGTGATGTTTATGTGTTATATGATTTTATGTGGTTTATTGTTTTAGAAACTTTAATCGCACTATTCAATCGCAATAAAAATTATGGTGGATTTAAAATTATTTGGATTATCAATTTTTGAATGGATCAAAGTTTTGATATTCTAGGGATTCAAGAATAAATTGGTTATTCAAGGTTTTGTTGATCATGGTGATTGGATCACCAAGAACACCAAATCCTTATTGAATCGGGAAAAACAATTTTGAGACAAATTTTGGAACTTTAAAATTTTGATTTTCGGAAGGGTCCGACCGGACCCATACCTTGACCCGGCCGGACCTAGGGTTTGGCGAGGGGAAGGGCTTGGGTCTTGGGTGTGGATCTTGGGTTTAAATTTCCTATTTGTTTTAGTCTTGTGAGTCTAAGATTGGTTCAAGGTTTGGATGGCTAATCTACGTTCATCGAGATTGTGTTTCCCAAACTTGATCGCAATCGAAGTTTCAAAGATAAAACGAAGTTAGAATTATGAAGAGTTCATAATTGCTAAAATTAAGAAACAAAGTTCTTGATTCAAAGATTGGAGATCCATGTGGAATTGTGAATGCAATTGGCCTACGTTCATCGAGACCATCTATTGCTTAGTTTCGGCCACATGGACTACTTTCGTGGTTTCTTGAATTAGTGCGGAATTGTGGATGCCATATGGCTTAGTTTCGGTCGCACTTCTTGTTGTCTTGATTTGGAGATGATAACCAAAGTTAAAATAGTCTCATCCTCATAATTATAGAGAAACTAATGACACATAAATATTATGCTTAAATTAATGGAGATTAATTTAGTGGCTAAACTTGATGTGTAACATGTTTATATTATGTGCTCATAAATGTGTTATATGCTATATGTGATGAACCTTCAAAGAAAGTTTTAAGTCCTTTTGCCATGCCATGATTAAAACACTTGTTTATACATGAGTAATTTTATGTGGGCTCGCCAAAGCGAGGTGCATTGATTTTATTCATGTTTGAGCAAGATGAGTGAATAAGAGTTTCCTATGCGTTTAAAATGGTTGGACTTAATTAAGCGTCAAAACAGTTTTGGGCTTAAGGCAAAGATGAGATTTAACATGCTTTTTGAAATTGGATTTCTTAAAGAATCTCATGAAAAGAACTGAGAGTCATATGAGATATGATTGATAAGAGTTGTCTACCTAATTGATTTAATTTTGAGCGGTGCGCCAAAGCGTACTCAAAATTAGATTAAAGCGGGATCTCAACCCATTTAAATTATACTATATATTGGATGTATAAAGAAGGTTGTATAATTTGGTGGGAGTATTTTGTTTTAAAATACATTAATTATCTCTTTAATGAAAATCGGTACTTATTAACTTTTGGAAATTTTGCATATTTGTAGATAATGACTAATAACACTCAATCAATGTCGTTGCGATCGATCCTTGAGAAGGATAAGCTCGAAGAGAATGGTACTAACTTTATGGATTGGATCCGTAGCATAAGAATCGTTCTTAGGCAAGAAGATAAGTTATACATTCTCGATGGGCCTCTCCCTGCTGAACCACCGCCTACTGCCCCTAGGGTGGAAAGAGACAATTACAAGAAACATCGTAATGATTCTAGAGATGTAAGTTGTCTCATGCTTGCTGCTATGTGTTCAAAACTCCAACAAAGTTTGGAACATTTGGAAGCCTATGAGATAGGCGTGGAGTTGAGAACCATGTTTCAAGAACAAGCTAGGCAAGAGAGGTACAAGACCATTGTTGCATTCACTACTTGTAAAATGAATGAAGGGCAACAAGTGAGTCCTCACTTTCTTAAAATGAAAGGTTATGTAGAGCACCTTGAGAAACTTGGCTATCCAATCCCATTGGAGCTAGCCACGGATCTCATTCTTAATTCATTGCCTAAAAGTTATAATCAGTTTGTGATGAATTATAACATGCATGGAATGGATAAGAATCTCTCTGAGTTGCATGGGATGCTCAAAACTGCAGAGATGAAAATTTTGGAGAAAGGTTCTCCCGTGCTCTTGGTTCATGATGGGAAGAAGCCTGGTGCCAAAGGCAAGGGTAAGGAAAAAGTTGTCAAACCCAAAATAAGCAAGGCAAAGGTTGCCAAGGCTTCTGAGGCAAAACCCGATACACAAAAGGATGCAATTTGTTTCCATTGTCAAGAAATTGGTCATTGGAAACGTAATTGCAAGGCTTTCTTGGAAGAGCAAAAGAAGAAGAAGGGAAGCAAGGCTGCGTCGACTTCAGGTATCTATATGATAGATATTCTCCTTTCTACCACTGATTCTTGGGTATTGGATACCGGATGTGGTTCTCACATTTGTCTAAATGTGCAGGGACTAAAGAATAGGAGACTGCTTAAAGAAGGTGAAGTAGATCTACGCGTGGGAAATGGAGCAAGAGTTGCTGCATTAGCCGTAGGGACTTATGAAGTCACTTTACCTTCCGGATTAATTCTTGTTTTGAACAATTGTTATTATGTTCCGGATTTAAGCAGAAATATTATTTCAATTTCTTGTTTGGATAATGAAGGTTTTAAGTTTCTTATTGAGAATAAGAAATTTTCTATTTATTTAAATGATGTGCTTTATGGTATTGCTAATTCATTTAATGGCCTTTATATCTTGGATGTCAAGAATGAAAATAATGTCTATCATGTAAATAAGAAATCTAAACCTAATGATGTAAATCATACTTATTTGTGGCATTGCCGTCTTGGTCATATTAATGAGAAGCGTATCTCAAAACTCCATGGGGAAGGACTTTTGGGTTCATGTGACTTAGAGTCATATGATACTTGTGAGTCGTGTCTTCTTGGAAAAATGACTAAGACACCTTTTACCAAGTTGGGTGAAAGGGCAAGCGACCTATTGGGGTTGATACATTCCGATGTATGCGGACCATTAAGTAGCAATGCTAGGGGAGGATTTCAATACTTCATAACCTTCACTGATGATTATAGTAGATTTGGGTATGTTTACCTAATGAAACATAAAAGTGAAGCATTTGAGATATTTAGAATATTTCAAAATGAAGTAGAAAAACAACTTGGCAAAAGTATAAAAGCACTTCGATCAGATCGAGGTGGAGAATACTTAAGTCAAGAATTTGATGATCATCTAAAGAATTGTGGAATAGTTTCACAATTGACTCCACCGGGAACACCACAATGGAATGGTGTGTCCGAGAGGAGGAATCGGACTTTGTTAGATATGGTTCGATCAATGATGAGTCAAGTTGATCTTCCAATATCCTTTTGGGGTTACGCTCTAGAAACCGCTGCTTTCACACTAAATCGTGTTCCAACTAAATCGGTTCAAAAGACTCCATATGAGATGTGGAGCGGAAAGATGCTTTGTCTATCTTTCATGAAGATTTGGGGTTGTGAAGTTTTTGTCAAAAGAATTATCTCAGACAAACTTGCACACAAATCTGATAAATGTATTTTCGTGGGATATCCTAAGGAAACTAAAGGATATTACTTTTACAACCGAGAGGACAACAAAGTATTTGTTGCCCGAACTGGTGTCTTTCTAGAGAAAGAGTTTCTCTCCAAAGAAATCAGTGGGAGTAAAATAAATCTTGAAGAAATTCGAGACCCAGAAACTAACATTGAACCAATAGTGGAACAAGAACAAGAACCACAAAGAGTTGTGGAACCTGTTTAAAGTACACAAGCAACTCGCAAATCTAGTAGGTTACGATCCGAGCCCGAGAGATATGGATTTCTCGTAACGGATAGTAATGAGGTAGAAATCATTGAGAATGATGAACCATCAACCTACCAAGAGGCGATGTCTTCTCCTGATTCGGACAAGTGGCTTGGAGCCATGGAATCCGAATTGCAATCCATGCAAGACAATCAAGTTTGGAATTTGATTGATGCGCCCGAAGGTGTAAAAACCATAGGATCCAAATGGGTCTTCAAGAAGAAGACTGACATGGATGGGAAGGTGCATACTTACAAAGCTAGACTTGTAGCGAAGGGTTATAGGCAAGTTCATGGTATTGACTATGATGAGACCTTTTCACCCGTAGCAATGATCAAGTCTATAAGAATTTTTCTTGCCATTGCCGCATATCATGACTATGAAATATGGCAGATGGACGTCAAAACCGCTTTCCTGAATGGAAAACTCCAAGAGGATGTGTATATGACACAACCAGAAGGTTTTGAACAAGATTCTAAGGTATGCAAATTGCAAAGATCCATCTACGGATTGAAGCAAGCTTCAAGGAGTTGGAATCTCCGTTTTGATGAATCGGTCAAAGAGTTTGGTTTCATCAAGAACGAAGATGAGCCTTGTGTATACAAGAAGATTAGTGGGAGCACAGTGCTATTCCTTATTTTATACGTGGATGACATATTGCTCATTGGAAACGACATTCCTACACTTCAGTCTGTGAAGACTTGGTTAGGAAAGTGTTTTGCAATGAAAGATATGGGTGAAGCCGCATATATTCTTGGCATTAAGATCTATAGAGATAGATCAAGGAGACTGCTTGGTTTAAGCCAAAGTACATACATTGACAAGGTCATTAGAAGATTCCATATGGAAAATTCTAAGAGAGGGACCTTGCCCGTGTTACATGGAGTTTCTCTAAGCAAGACTCAATGTCCTAAGACAAACGATGAGCGTGAGAAAATGAATGATGTTCCATATGCTTCGGCAATTGGGTCCATCATGTATGCCATGATTTGTACTAGGCCGGATGTGTCTTATGCTTTGAGCATGACAAGTAGATACCAATCCGACCCTGGCGAAAATCACTGGATAGCTGTAAAAGCGATTCTTAAGTACTTGAGAAGAACTAAAGACTCGTTTTTGGTCTATGGAGGAATGGAAGATGATCTCGTTGTAAATGCTTACACGGATGCAAGCTTCCAAACCGACAAAGATGATAGCCGATCGTAATCGGGATTTGTGTTTATGTTAAATGGTGGAGCTGTAAGCTGGAAGAGTTCCAAGCAAAGTACAACCGCTGATTCTACAACAGAAGCTGAGTATATTGCTGCATCGGATGCTGCAAAGGAAGCTGTTTGGATTAAGAAGTTCATAACTGAACTTGAAGTGGTTCCTAGTATTGCTAGTCCAATAGACCTTTATTGCGACAATAATGGTGCTATTGCTCAAGCAAAGGAACCAAGAGCACATCAGAAATCCAAACACATACTTAGGCGTTTTCATATCATTCGAGAGATCGTTGATAGGGGAGATGTAAATATATGCAGAGTACCTACTGATGACAATGTTGCGGACCCGCTAACAAAGGGACTTCCACAAGCCAAACATGATGGTCATGTTAGGTCCATGGGTATTAGATACATGGGAGATTGGGCCTAGGGCTAGTGGGAGATTGTTGGTAGTGGTGCCCTAGGCACGTTTAATAAACGTTGTGATTGTTATCATTTATTTCATATCAATAAAGAGATGTTTTGATTATTATTGTTGTTCATGTTTACTTATAATAATCTCCGTCCCTAGTACTTATTGAGCACTAGTATAAAGGCTAAATGATCATGGGATGATCATGTTAGATTTATGGGTACTTGTTTGGAACAAGGTACTGGACATGACCCGCTATATGAGATTTATGTCATGGTCTATGTCGAACATATATCTCATATTAGTTATGTCAATTGAACCCTTAGACATGAAGTTATTATAGTCTTCCACTTGATGAACATTGTGTTTGACATATTCAAACGCTACCTTAACACGGTAGTTATAAAGGGTATGATTGGCATAATCGGATTCCCGTTGGGAAGAATAATAAGCTAAATGAATTTGTCCCTCCACGGAGAGATGTCAAGCTTGGGCCTCTCGTAGGAATGATGTTGATGAAATGTTCGGCCGGACTCAAATGAATTGATTGGATCAATGTCATTTGGATTATCAACATATTCGGAATCGAGAAAGTATTGAACAAAACAAGTTGACTCTTTGACCATGACTTGTGTTCAATGACATCGTGGACAAAGGGATTGTGACATATTCTAAAGGAATGCGAACTTGTATCTAGTTACACTATTTGGGTAGGTATGACGGTTTGCTAGAACCTAATCATATCTTATGAGTTCATGTTTGAGCCCATTGCCAACTTAGTGTAATCCTAGAGGGTCACACACAAATAGAACGAATCATAAAGGACTAAATGGGAATTATGGAAAAATGTCAGGTTTTGGCTTTGGCACGACCGTGCGCCTTTAAACGGCACGACCGTGCCATAAATCCAAACCAAGGAAAAAGGCTCGGTCCGTTTGGCACGACCGTGCCAAATATAGGGGCACGACCGTGCCAATATTCGGGGAAGGTCTGGGAGGTTCGACCCATTTGGCACGACCGTGCCAAATAAAGGGGCACGACCGTGCCAGAATTCCTGGCAGAATAAGGACTTGCCTTAATTAAGGTGACGGGATTTAGGAATCCTAGGTCATTAAGAGTTAATGACTAGGTCCTATAAAAGCATCTTTTCACCAGCCATTAAACATGGAATTCCTAATTCATTGAGAGAATAATATTCTTGATTAGATCAAGAAATTCATAGTTCCATATAGTCAATATAATTGTGAAAACGTGTTTCACAAATTTTGGTCTAGCAACCAAGATCAAAGAAGTTCCTTTGATATTTGTTCAAGGTGTGGATACCGCTAGAGGGTGAAGCTCATCATCTTCAAAGTTCGTGTTCGTACTTTCTTCGTGATCAAGCTTCAAGTTTCTCCACCAAAGACCAAGGAAGATTTAATAGCCATCAAGGGTTAGTTTTATCCTATATTCATGTTATTGTATTTGATTTAATCATATGAACGGATCTATGGGCTTTGGGTTTCAAAATTTAAATTGCTATATTCCGCTGCGCATGTTACTTGGAAACCCAACAGAACTATCAATTGCATTCATAACTTTGGAGCCCTTATTCACAATTGGGATTGAATAAGTGGTCTCCTCAAACTCACCTAACTCTATTACATGGACATCACTACCATTAGGAACTATGAATTCCTTTTTGTCGATGAGGTCTTGGATGACGTTGCGGAGGACAAAGCATTCCTCAGTAAGATGGCCACTGTAGTGGTGATAGTCACACCATTTGTGATGGGCATGGTTGGTGATGGATAAAATCCACTGTGTAATAAAAATACTTTGCAAGTGTACAAGTGCCGAAGCAGCAGTATACAAAAGTAAGGGTCGAACCACAGAGACTTGTGGATAAACAAATTGATTTAATTAATGTAAAGAGTAACCAAGGGGTTTTTGATTTGATTTAATTCTATTAACTAAAAACTGAAATTAAATACTAAATTAACAAAGCAATGATCAACTAGCAATGATGTAAATAGATTAAAGAGATTCACGGGTTGGATTTCACACTATCATCATTCTATATTATTTTGAAATAAAGTTATTGATTCATTCCAGGGTTCGTTCACTTCTTGTAAAGATTGGGACGGTGAGGCGGCCGGATTGCAATCTTTTTCTCTCTATCTAATCACACTTCGCGGCTTGTACATTTTACGCGCAATCTTCCGGAGGCCATAACTTCTTCATACGAACTCCGATTTGGACGTGTAAACTATCGTTGGAAATCTCTTTTCGAGTACTATCCAATGGACTTGATTTCTCAGTGGTAACATCTCTTTATATTTATTTTATGGTCCGTTCTTTATCCTTCTTTTTCGCACTTTAACATACAAGAATCCGTGCATTCTTTTGCTCCTTCCCTATACTCATAAACACTCCAAAAACCATCAAAACACCCAAGGTTGAGCATCTAATAATTCATAAAAGTATATCATTATGATGGGTAAAAACACATCCATCAAATACCCCCAAACTTATCTTTTGCTCGTCCTCGAGTAAAACAAAATAAATATAAAACTATAAAACTACAAAAACTAAAAACAAATAAAAACAAATATTTTTGGGATGTTCTCAATTCATATGAGAGTAATTAACCAACAGTCTCAGGGTTCCTCACACAAGTGCCATTAAATAGGTACCATTGAAAAACCAAATTGCAACACATACAGACTACTAACTTGTTTGATTTTCCACCGCAGCATGATAGGATGAGTGAAGTGGTGATCAATGCGACCAAAATAAGATTAGCTTATGGGATCAATTTAGTTAATGCTCTAAATTCACAAATGAAGATGATGTTGCACGTTAACCCAATCAAGGACACTCATAATCATGTATACATAGTTATCAACCCAGTTACCGATATTGAACGAAAATATGGCATAAAGTTTAAGCACAACAAACGTGCAAGGCTAGGTTCACAGTTACAAATGAAGGTAAGGACATACGAAGTTAATAAAGTTGACTAAGAAGTCTTCTCCAATGTGTACATCCTCACAATATGTTAAACTCTCCGCTCACCCAATTCCCACACTATCTCACCCCCAAACTTGAACTTTTATATACTTACATGGGGTGAGATTTGTTTCCCTATTTCTGTGGCCTTTTCCAAATCATCACTTCAATACATTAAGGGGACAAGCATTTTCTCTCTCTTTTTTTAATAATCTCATATAACTTCTCATAAGACGAAAGTGTGCTATTTACATTTTTTTTTGCACACTATTTTTGTGCTTGCCCCTTTCCTTTCATTACATACTCCCTTTTCATATATTTGGTCATATACCATAATTCCCCAATCATTCTCCCAATTTCTAACCATAAATTCCCATCATTCCCTAATCCACTTCCTCGTCAAGGTGGGTCTAACCTATTCTTGGTGCAAAAGGGTAGGAAATCGGGTATCAAAAGAAGGTGAATGGCGGTCTTTAATGTGTCATTGTTATGTTTAAACCGCAAGTGCACGGGTTATTAATAGTATAGTATGTGCAAATACGGGTCGATCCCACGGAGACAACTTAATTCTAAAAATATTTTTTTGCTTTGGATAAAAGTAAAGAAAATAAAATGATTGGGGGTAGGAAAATTTGTTTGTCACTTAAAATAGAAATGATAGTAAAAGCTATTTATGTAGGAAAAACTCTTATTTTAAAGGAATTCCCGGGATTGGGACTCAAGTATTCATATATTCATCATTCATTTATGCTCTCTTTTAGATTAAGGGTTCATTTTTATACAAGGATGGTATGCTTAGCCTACACTACTTCTCACGATCAAGCAAGTAGTGTTTGTATTCTCATACTAATTATGTCCTAACTCTTTGAGAAATCCGTTTATGTTTTTCCCCCGCCCTGTCACAAACGGGCATTCCGGCTTATCTCTAGCTGACCATAATTAGTAAGAATCCATTAGGTTTTCTTATGAAAATCGGCACACTTTCCACTCAAGGAGCATCCCTAAGCCATTACACTACTCTCGTGAGTAATGAACTTAGTTTTGACTATATGGGTCCGCTAATCGAGATTCACCGCTAGGTCCTTCTCTCGATTAACTGGAGTTCATATAACCAAGGACGTCATCGTGGTTATAGGCGTTTTAGATTGATATAGTAAAATTGTTAAAGATGAAGAGAAATGAATTTAGAGAACATAAAATTATGATGAACATATGAACACAATGAGTATCCAACCCCAAGAAAGAGGGGGATTACTCACTAGCCATTAAATAAAACATCAAGAATAAGAATAAAGGATTAAGATAGAGAAGAGAATACTTATTCAGATTGGAGAACTTAATGATGGAAGAATACTTCTTTATTGCTTAGGAATCCTCTCTCAAATTCACTCAAAATTCTGGAAATGATAATGTATACTTAGAATTTCACTATAATAACTTTACAATCAATCTCTAAAAATATCTCCCTCTTTTCTAAGGCTGTTGTAGCCTTCTTATATAGGCCCTAGGACTGATTTGAGTGTCTGTTCCCGGATACATCCACCAAGAGGAGTGTCTGTTGGGAAACACTCTTTCAGAACAGGCGTCAAGATCCGGGCGGGTCTTCATAATGGTCCGGCCGGATCCAGTTGGTCCGACCGGATTTTCTCCTTGCCCCGGTCGGATCTTTGTCTTCTGGAAATTTGTTCTTGTATTGGTGAGGTCCGGCCGGGTCTTATAGATGGGTCCGGTCGGATCTTTGACTTCTGCATCTGATTTCTCCTTTTTAAATGTTTTGCTCCCGTCTTTCCTTCCTTTACTCCCTTTAGCTCAAAATAGCTCCAAATAGTACCTGTTTTCTGTCCACAAAACCCATACTACACCACGCACATTATATCCGTAAAAGTAAAGTGAAATAATGCAATATGAGACTCATTAATACTAAATTGATTCTAAAAAGACATATATTTAGACCTTAAATGACTATAAAATAGCCATTTATCAACTCCCCCACACTAAAACCTTGCTTGTCCTCGAGCAAGCTTACAATTTTGAAGAAGAGAGAGTGACAAATGACATAAAATTTTTGAAAAATCAAAGAAGGTTTCAATGCTCCCTCAGAATATTTGTTATATTGTATTGCCTTTACAAAATCATTTCCTTTTAAATTTTCCGTCCCAAGAAACTTGTGAGAAAGAACATAAGAGGATATTGGAAAGTAAATAAAGAATTTTGGATGTTAATATAACATGAATAAATACTATTGAACAAGAGCATATAGGAATAACTAAATGAACTTGTGGATTTCAAGTATGAAATAGAATTTAAGTTCACTCTTTGAGTGCTTTGTGAATAGGGTTTTTTATGCTTGGGAATACATTTCTTAAACTCATGATTTTATTCTTTTTCAAAGATATTCAGATTTTGTTATGCTCCTTGAATCACAAAAAATAAGGCGGATGAAGGTAGTGGAAAATTTAATTTCATTAAGTTTTAGAAGTGGCAATTGAGTTCTTTGTAAATCATCACACTCTATAATGATAAATTCATTTGGATATTCGAGTGGATGATATACAAGAAGATTGATTTATGTTATTAAGTCTTAAAAGTGGAAATGGAAAGCTTCGTGATTCTTAAAGATCATAACAATGTAGTAAATCTTTGGAAAAGAGTAGAAGTAAAAGTTTTTGAAATGTATATACAAGGATGTTTTATAACTTTTCACAAGTGTAATGTATTCAAACTTAATATCCACAATTTCATTAATAATGTAATGCTTCTATTCAAGAATATTTAAAAGTCTATATAAATTTTGAAAATTTTTCATTTACAATCCAATATGATCCTAAGTTCTTTGTGACAAATCTCTCAAAAAGTAAAGTTTAAGAGGAAATAATTTTACTTAGGCAAATTGTAAGTATAGATAACATTCTCATCAATGGGAGCATTGGCAAATTTTTTTTTTTTTTTTTTTTTTTTTTTTTAGAATACTTAACTAAATGCAAGCAACAAGCTAACTAAATGCAAAGAAAAAGAAAAACGGATATAATAATTTTATTATAATAATTTTATTAAAATCCTCCCCCCACACTTGAACTAAACATTGTCCCCAATGTTTTCATGAAAGTAAAAATTGGACAAGAAAGTAAAAATGGGGACGGGGGAACAAATAACTTATCACTGAAATGGTGGTGGTGGAGGTGGAAAGCCCCAATGATCAACTCCGTAATCAAAGATCTGATTAACCCTTCCCTCTAAGTGACCGACTCGACCCTCTATGTTACCAACCCGTCCATCCATGTTGGCTTGGAATTGGTTAAAGTTTTGGGAGAATTGTCCAAGTTGGTTCAGAATTTGATTGTTCTGTTGAAGGAGTTGATTTTGGTTGATCACCAAGTTGTTGAATTGCTGATAGAAATCAGGAGGCATTTGGTTGAAAGGGTGGTTTTGGGCTTGCTCCTCTTCTTCTTCCTCCACTTCCTCATTTTGTCCCAGGTTTAGCGGGAAGGTCCAAGTTTGTGGTTGGTTGAGGATGACAATGGGGAGGTTTGGGTTGGGCAAGTTGATGTAGGGGATTCTATTCCTTCCCACATAGAAAGCATAATGGCCACCCAAGTTACCCGAAATCATACTACAACCCCTCAAAGCTGCTAAGTTCAAGGAGGATGACCCATCTACCTTAATCCAATCTTTCATATTCTCCTCCGTGGCCTGAAAATGATGGTATGCCGCAAAGAGAGTTATGATTCCACCCACATGAATATCTCCCGTTTCTTGGGAGATTTGCTCCTCAATCCTTTCTATCACCCATCTCCCGATATTCACTCTAGTATACCCCGTCACGAAAGCCCAAAGTAAAAACAACTCGGATTTGTTCATAGCCCCTTTTTCCTCTTTTGCAAAGATAGCACAAGAATACATCCGATGGATATAACGGAGGACCGGGTGGATTATCTGTGAGGCTTTAGCTCTTTTGGTGATAAAACGGGGTTCCCCAGTTAATTGCTCCCAAAAGACATCCGGGTTGAAGTGTAGGGGATACTCATTGGTGACAGAATTTTGGTTAGGCCACCCTAGAATTTCATTTATCTCTTCTAAATCTAGGGTGAAGGGAGTGTTCATGAAACGGAATTGCAACTCTATGCTCTCACCCTCTAGACCTGCTTCTCCATCAACTACCCTCCTCGAAACTTTCTTTACCGTACTCAAGAATTCTAAGGTTAATTTCCTAAACGTATAGGCCCCTAACCCGGTAAAATGACCCGAATTCTGTTGTTGGTGCAATCCCATAATGTTGTCATAAATTCCCAGAGTCAACATTGCATCATAGCTTGGAAACTGAGTGGGTTTGATATCTCTACCCGACAACCATCCAAATTTTGTTCTTTCTGAAGTTCTCGCAAAAACTATCCCCATAGTATCTATTTTGACATTAACATGTGAGGAAGATGTTTTACTTTTCTTAGAGGGTTGTGTGCTAGACCCTTCCATAATTCCCTTGCCCTTATTTCCACCCTTTCTTCCTTCCATTTTAATCACTCACAATTCAATCCCTTTAATAATCAGAAACTAAACCCAGCAGAAATTATCACAAATAACCAAAAAGGTAACTAATGATGAACTTCAAATGAACTTTTAGTGAGAGAAAGTGAAAAATTTTGTTACCCGATTGAAGAAAATTCAAAAATTGGACTTGAATTCTCCCTCTCTGATCAAAAGTAGCTCCCGAATCCTCAAAAGTATGTATCTTGAACTTCAATTGCAACTTAACCCGGATTTGAAATTTTTGGGTCAAGAACTTAGGGTTTTGGATTTTTGATATTTGGGATAAATTGATGGTGGAATGAATGTTTGTGGGGTGATTTGAGAGTTGGGGAAGGATTTATAGATGAAGAAAATGGTGAATTTGGTCGGATTCTATGGTTTTGAAGTGGGTGGTCGCGGCTCTTGGAGAGGTTTTGAGAAAGAAGAAGCTGAGATGAAGAAGAAGATAAGAAAAATTGGAAAAGACCCGACCTTTTGTTGAATCGGTATGTCCTTCTATGCGACTGATCCGGGCGGGTCGCTCTGGGGATCCGGTCGGATTTATTATGGTCCGGTCGGATTATTTTTCAGACCCGGACGGATAATTTTCTCTGGAATCTCCAGAGTTGCTGGATCCGGTCGGGTGCTTCAGCTTGGCCCGGTCGGATCTAGATGATCCGGTTGGATTATATTGTTGACCCGATCGGATCTTCGAAAATTCTTCCTCTCTTTTTTTTTTTTTTTTTTTTTTTTTACCTACAAAATGTTAGAAAAACAGGACATAATAACAATAATAATAATAATAAAAAAAAAACAAAATAATCCATCGGTTACCACCCGATGATGCTTGTTTAACGTCTTTAGCTCGACGCCTTTTTGTTAATTGGAATGGCCATTGTACGGTATCGAGATGGCCTATTGTCTTTGACAATACGCCACTTCTTCTCCGGTGGATTGTTTAGGGCCCTATGATCAGTACATATGCGCCATCCATTCTTTGACGGGATTAATTTATGAAAATCTTTGCAAGCTCGTAATCCCGTTATTTTCTGTGGTGCTACTTTCTTTGGTTTTTCTATGATGTCATCTCCATCATTTTCATCATGTAGCACCCTCTTCCAGTCTAAATTCTTGGTACTTTCCCTTGCTTCCTTTATTTCTTTCAAATAATTTTCATAAGCTTTGAATTCATCTATATGATCCCTTTTGGAATCCATAGATTTTATGACATTAATTTCCTTATGATTTTCTTTTAAAATATCAATTTTTTGACAAGAGTCTTCAATGGTTGGGGTACTCCTCCAAAATTCCTCTTTTTGATCTCCAACATTTAAAGTAAGAGTACCCTTTTTCACATCAATTATGGCTCCCGCAGTTGCAAGGAAAGGCCTTCCCAAGATGACTGGGATATCTTGATCCTCCTCAATCTCGAGGATCACAAAGTCGACAGGGATGATTAGGCTCCCTATTCGACACGGCAAGTTTTCCATAATACCTATCGGGTATTGAATGGATCGGTCTGCCAACTGCAGAGATATGGTGGTGGGTTGGAGTTCCCCCACACCTAATCCCTGACTAACCGAAAAAGGCATTATACTAACGCTAGCCCCTAAATCAAGCATAGCATTATCCATATTGATCCTACCGATACTACAGGGGATAGAAAAAGTGCCGGGATCTTTGAGTTTAGGCGGAAGTTTCTTTTGTAAAATGGCACTAACATCTTCCGCCAAAGTGAAATTTTCAAATTCCTCTAAAGACTTCTTTTTAAAAATCATTTCCTTCAAAGGCTTTGCATAAGAAGGTATTTCTTTCTGGTCATCAGAATAAGGAACTCTAATATTCATTGATTTTAATGTTTCCAAAAATTCGGCATGTTGTTCATCAACCCCTTTCTTTATTAATCTTTTTGGGTACGGTATCGGTGGTTCAAAATATCTATTGTAACTAGTCTCATTTTCAGTCTCAACTTTTGGTGGGGTTGGACTTTCATTTTCCTCTTCTTTATTTATTGAAACTATTACATTTGCATGCTCGCTAGGCCTTTGAGGTTGACCGGGAAGACTCCCTTGTGGTCTTTGCGGCAGGTTGGCCTGTTGAGCTTGCTGGCTCTCTAACATTTTGTTATGAGCAGCTAAGTTATCAAACCTAGCATTCAAAATTTTAAAATTTTCCCTAAATTCATTATTGATTTTCTCTTGGTTCTTATTATTTTCAATCATATAATCCATAAGAAGATCTAATTTAGATTTAGGGGGAGGGAAAGCATTATTGTTGAAATTCTTGGGTACAAATCCCGGTGGTTGTGAGGAAGGTTGTGGGTTTAAAACATTGTTATTTCTATAGGACAAGTTGGGGTGATTTTTCCATTCGGGATTGTATGTGTTTGAATACATACCCCCTCGTTGTCCATTAGAAACAAAATTAACTTGCTCACTAGAAGTAGTGTCAAGTAAATCACAACTTTCGCTACTATGTGAGTTTGACCCACATAGTTCACATAAAACATTAATGTTAGCCACGGAATTTGTATTCAAGCTATCTATCTTTTTGAAAAGAGTATCAAATTTTGAAGATAGAAGAGTGACGACATCAACATTATACTTACCTGCTGATACTTGCGGTTGGTCCCTTTCATTGGACCATTGGTAGTGGTTCAGGGCAATGCTCTCGATCAAGTCATATGCCTCGTCCACTCCTTTATTCATGAGTGCTCCTCCCGCAGCAGCATCTATGGTCTCTCTTGTCTTGAATGTGAGACCGTTGTAGAAGGTGTGCACTATCAACCACTTTTCAAGCCCGTGGTGTGGGCACATCCTTAGGAGTTCTTTGAAACGCTCCCAAGCATCATAAAGCGACTCATCTCCATTTTGACTAAAATTAGTGATCTTGGTCCGGATTTGAGCGGTTTTTGAAGGAGGGAAGAAACGTCCAAGGAAAGCCTCTTGAACTTGGTCCCATGTTGTTAAAGAGTTGTGTGGGACCGAGTTCAACCATTGTTTCGCCTTATCCCTTAATGAGAATGGGAATAGGCGCATCCGTATTGCCTCGGGTGTGACTCCAACAATCCTTGTAGTATCACAATACTCCAAGAAAGTTTGGACATGGAGGTGCGGATCTTCAAGTGCCGAGCCACCAAATTGGTTGTTCATAACCATATGGAGAAGTTGTGGCTTTATCTCAAATGTGATTGCGTCGGCATTTGGTACTACTATGGGCGTCCTAGAACCCGGGGTGCTTGGGTTAACAAACTCCCGTAAGGTCTTAGGTGGTGGGGCATCGCCCGAATTTTGCCCGTCTTCGTTGTTTTCTCTCACCATTTCTTTCTCTAAAGTTTCTCTCAAACTTCTAAGTCTTTCTCTAAGGTATCTCTCAGGTTCCGGATTGTATTCAACGTAATTGTCACCTCTCCGGACTCTTTTCATAAACTTTGGAAAAAATACTTTAAAGAAGAATTCAAAGAAAAATACTTTGAAAAAAAAGATGATGAAATAAATAAAAATAAAAAGAATAAAAACAGAAAATTGAAAAGCAAAAACTCTTTTTTTTTTTTAAATTTAACCGTTGTCCCCGGCAGCGGCGCCAAAAACTTGTTATGTTTAAACCGCAAGTGCACGGGTTATTAATAGTATAGTATGTGCAAATACGGGTCGATCCCACGGAGACAACTTAATTCTAAAAATATTTTTTTGCTTTGGATAAAAGTAAAGAAAATAAAATGATTGGGGGTAGGAAAATTTGTTTGTCACTTAAAATAGAAATGATAGTAAAAGCTATTTATGTAGGAAAAACTCTTATTTTAAAGGAATTCCCGGGATTGGGACTCAAGTATTCATATATTCATCATTCATTTATGCTCTCTTTTAGATTAAGGGTTCATTTTTATACAAGGATGGTATGCTTAGCCTACACTACTTCTCACGATCAAGCAAGTAGTGTTTGTATTCTCATACTAATTATGTCCTAACTCTTTGAGAAATCCGTTTATGTTTTTCCCCCGCCCTGTCACAAACGGGCATTCCGGCTTATCTCTAGCTGACCATAATTAGTAAGAATCCATTAGGTTTTCTTATGAAAATCGGCACACTTTCCACTCAAGGAGCATCCCTAAGCCATTACACTACTCTCGTGAGTAATGAACTTAGTTTTGACTATATGGGTCCGCTAATCGAGATTCACCGCTAGGTCCTTCTCTCGATTAACTGGAGTTCATATAACCAAGGACGTCATCGTGGTTATAGGCGTTTTAGATTGATATAGTAAAATTGTTAAAGATGAAGAGAAATGAATTTAGAGAACATAAAATTATGATGAACATATGAACACAATGAGTATCCAACCCCAAGAAAGAGGGGGATTACTCACTAGCCATTAAATAAAACATCAAGAATAAGAATAAAGGATTAAGATAGAGAAGAGAATACTTATTCAGATTGGAGAACTTAATGATGGAAGAATACTTCTTTATTGCTTAGGAATCCTCTCTCAAATTCACTCAAAATTCTGGAAATGATAATGTATACTTAGAATTTCACTATAATAACTTTACAATCAATCTCTAAAAATATCTCCCTCTTTTCTAAGGCTGTTGTAGCCTTCTTATATAGGCCCTAGGACTGATTTGAGTGTCTGTTCCCGGATACATCCACCAAGAGGAGTGTCTGTTGGGAAACACTCTTTCAGAACAGGCGTCAAGATCCGGGCGGGTCTTCATAATGGTCCGGCCGGATCCAGTTGGTCCGACCGGATTTTCTCCTTGCCCCGGTCGGATCTTTGTCTTCTGGAAATTTGTTCTTGTATTGGTGAGGTCCGGCCGGGTCTTATAGATGGGTCCGGTCGGATCTTTGACTTCTGCATCTGATTTCTCCTTTTTAAATGTTTTGCTCCCGTCTTTCCTTCCTTTACTCCCTTTAGCTCAAAATAGCTCCAAATAGTACCTGTTTTCTGTCCACAAAACCCATACTACACCACGCACATTATATCCGTAAAAGTAAAGTGAAATAATGCAATATGAGACTCATTAATACTAAATTGATTCTAAAAAGACATATATTTAGACCTTAAATGACTATAAAATAGCCATTTATCAGTCATTCTTTCATTCATTATTAGGCTCAAAAGGGTGTTCTAGCGATGATTTTATTTAGTGACTAGATAGACAAAACAAGGCCAACAAAAGGGCTTGGAAAGAAATGCCATAAATACTGAATAACCTATTGACTTGTTATTGACAACTATGCAACAATGTTCTAGGGTCCCCGAACATACACCAAGTGATCCCATAAATTATTCCTAAGTTGGTAACATGATCATGGAAGTAATGTAAGTGAGAGGTGGTGCAATCATGCCTTTAGTAGTGTTAATGCAGTCCCAACTCTAAGTTAAACAATGGCACCCGTACTGGCTAATAAAAACAAACCCTCGGATCATCACCGACTATGGGCCAACATCCTAAAATATAAAGAGAACAAAATTTTTAAATTTTTTCTATTTTTTTGGAGGGTGACAACTATATACACTCCCCTATAAACCCACAAACTCGGAGAGATGCCTACCCCCAAACTCAAAACATGCTATGTCCTCATAGCATAAGGAACTAAAGAATGCTTTGGGTTCGAAGGATGACATAACACAACAAAATGATAAAATGAAAGAAAAATAAATATTACCTAGTTGGGTTGCCTCCTAACAAGCGCATTTGGTTAAGGTCGTTAGCCCGACCGTTGCCCAGTTTGGATTTCACCTTGCTTCCTTTGGCCCACTTTGCATTCTCGCGGGTCCTTATCTTCAGCTCGAGCCCCATGTACATTCCCTTTTTATTTTATCATTTAGTACCACAGGGAATTGTTGGCATCTTCGTTTCTTGGGATCTTCCACTTGTGGCCTCTCACCACCTTTTCCACTATTACAAGAAGGAAGGGGTACCATAAGGATCACCAAGTTCTCTTCAATATAAAGGTCCTCATCCTCGTTGGGAACTTCCCTACTAACCCACTTCTCACCACCATATAAGGAAAACTCAATCTCCTCAATAGCTAACTCATGCCATGTTTTCTCCACCTTCTTTGCCTCCTTCGCCTTTTCCACACACCCTATACACCCACTTGAATTATCAAAATGTGATTCATCTTCAGAGTCAACATTGGATATTTCATAGACAAAATTTTCCTTTTCATCCTCAAAAGATTTCTCTTCAAGTGACCCTCCATTAGAGACAACATTGGAGATTTCATAGACAAAATTCTCCGTTGCATCCTCAAAAGGTTTCTCTTCATGTGACTCATCCGGAGAGGAAATATTAGAGATTTCATAGACAAAATTCTCTTTTGCATCCTCCACAGTTTGCTTTCCATATTGTGGTGGTGGTTTAAAATATGGCTCCAAAAAATGAGTCATAGACACACTCTTCCCCGTCAGCATTTAGATACCAAACCAGGGTTGAAGGTTTCTCTTCCGACTGTGGTGGTGGTGGATTATTCACATAGTTTGGCTCACAAGTGGGATCATAAACTACCTCATCATTGCCCCATACTATGTCTGAATGATTTCCCCATCCTGGATTAAAAGAGTTAGGAAAATAGTCGTATTTCGGTGACCATGGTGGGGCTAAATTCCTTTTTTGAACCTGTGGAGCATACTCAAAAAAATAGGTCCTAGACGGATAATCATTAGTAGCATGATAATAAACACCACAGTTAGCACATCCATGTTGAACATTATAATTTACCGACTTTATCTTTGCAAACAACAAATCTAAATTCTCAGATAATTTGGCTAATTGTCGGTCTAATTCTTGTTTTCCTAAGTCATCATTGGTGTTTATTCCATACATCCCTCTAGAGCAGCTCACACATATATTTAGATAAACAAAGAAATAAAAGAATTAACTAAAAAAATAATAAAAACAAAAAGAAAACTATTTACACTATCTACACAAACTTGTTAACCTAATCAAGTCCCCGGCAACGGCGCCAAAAACTTGATGGATAAAATCCACTGTGTAATAAAAATACCTTGCAAGTGTACAAGTGCCGAAGCAGCAGTATACAAAAGTAAGGGTCGAACCACAGAGAATTGTGGATAAACAAGTTGATTTAATTAATGTAAAGAGTAACCAAGTGGTTTTTGATTTGATTTAATTCTATTAACTAAAAACTGAAATTAAATACTAAATTAACAAAGCAATGATCAACTAACAACGATGTAAATAGATTAAAGAGATTCACGGGTTGGATTTCACACTATCATCATTCTATGTTATTTTGAAATAAAGTTATTGATTCATTCCAGGGTTCGTTCACTTCTTGTAAAGATTGGGACGGTGAGGCGGCCGGATTGCTATCTTTTTCTCTCTATCTAATCACACTTCGCGGCTTGTACATTTTACGCGCAATCTTCCGGAGGCCATAACTTCTTCATACGAACTCCGATTTGGACGTGTAAACTATCGTTGGAAAGCTATTTTCGAGTACTATACAATGGACTTGATTTCTAAGTGGTCACATCTATTTATCTTTATTTTTTGGTCCATTCTTTATCCTTCTTTTTCGCACTTTAACGTACAAGAATCTGTGCATTCTTTTGCTCCTTCCCTATACTCATAAACACTCCAAAAACCATCAAAACACCCAAGGTTGAGCATCTAATAAGTCCTAAAAGTATATCATTATGATGGGTAAAAACACATCCATCAGTTGGGATGCATCATCTTGGGTTTATACCCTTGGAGAGTAACTTTCCCCTTGGCCTTAAGAGCTTCAAAAGCCTCGGTGAGAGTCATGCCTTGGAGAGGAGTGTAGACACGATCATCTTGAAACTTTTTGCCTTGGGACGGAGGAACCTTCTTGTAATTCCCCTTGTTGGCAGTGACGGCATTAACTGAAGCCTCCTTAGTTGAGTTGGAGGCAGCCTTGTAGCGGAAACTAGGAGCAGTTTTCTTGATCTCCTTGCGCAAGTCGTCCATTCGGACCCCTGCCTCATAGATTTGAGAAAAATCTGCATAGCAAGCTCCACTTAGGTGAGTGCGGAGATCAATCTTTAGACACTTGATGAAGATGTCCATTTGCTCCTTATTGTTAGGCCTCTTGATAATTTCAGCAAGCTTGTCATTCCACCTCCTTGTGAAGTTAATAAAGGACTCATTGTCCCTTTGGGTGGTGTTCTCGAGCTCTTTCTTGGTCGGGCGATGAGTGGTGTTGCCATGCTATTGACTTTTGAAGGCAAGCATGGCAGCATCCCAATCGAGATGGACTGTGAGCGGGCGGGTTGCATACCAATCTTTTGTTGCTGAAGTCACCGGACATTGATGCTGTTGGAGCTGTTGGCGTGATCAATTCACGAACTAGCCGGTTTCCTGAATCTCGATGGACATGGTAAGTACCAATTGGACCTAAATTGCAGAAGAGGTCCTTGTCAGTCTTGAGTAACATTTCTGGTCCATGTAGAGGTTTAGAACACACAGTGGGCACACGACTTAAACCAGATAAAGAAATGTGAATACCCCTTTCCGAATACGGGCGACGCAGGGGAAGTCTTTCTTTTTATTTATCTTTATTTATCTTTTCTATGGGATTATGATATTCAAGTTGGCATTTAACTTTATTAAGAGTCGCCACGTTGTTTTTATTGAGCTAAAACATTGAGAAACAGCTAACAGAGAGGGTTCGGGGGTCAAGTTACGGCAAGAGAAGAATATCAAGTTATCACTCCTATCGCCCAAGCAGTCGGACTTTCTATCATGATGAATGTGTTAGTAGTGTGTTAGTGATTGAGACCGGATCCGAAAATTGCCTACGTTCTTCTCGAGATGAGAAGCTCAGATCAGCGTAGTTGGTAAATAATCGGAATAGAGAGAAGAAGCGGGATCATGCATAATGAAGGGGGAGGAGAAAGAATCATACAAGATGATCACATCCTAGAACAGTGATTATACCATTGATAAGATCAACGTGTAGTCTTCATATTCATCCTTGGAGAGTTATTGATCATGGGAATATTTACCTAAAGTTTAGGGTTTAGAAGTAGTTCATAGATCTCGTTGATCATCATCGGCTATGCATTGTAAGTAGGGATTAAAACATTAGATCTAGTATGTTAAATCTAACATAATAATAAGAACATCATGAAACATGTATGAAATAACACATAAGCATAAAGATCGCTACCCTAGATATAGAGCATATTATGAATTCTAGTAAGAACATAAAGTACTGTAGACACCCCGATCTCGCACCCCTAAAACCAACCATTTGATTCGGTCTAAGCGCGATATTTGACCTAAAACCCTAGATTTGACCGTTTGGGATTACCGTACGCCTTATCGGTGCATCGGATGCAAAAACCGAGTCCGAATTCATGATCAGGGCTCAAAACCGAATAAGCAGGCGTATTCTTCGAAAATCGAGCGTCGGGACCCTACGGCGTTCCCCGCACCCCTAGAAAGCCTTTTACCGATCATCCCTTGCATTTAAAATTATATTATTTTATTCCTTACTCTTTAACATAATCTAGATATGCCATCTTGACCAGAAAATTGGGAAGAGCAACTTTTGTGTTGAACCCGTGGACAACCGGGACACCAGAACGCGCACGACGGAGCAGTTGCGGAGCGGGAACACGGAGCCGGAAATAATGACAAATCATGCACAAAATTCGGCACACATGGCTGCAATTGAGGGGTCACATGGGCCAAAAAAGCAACGAAAAATGGACAAGTGGCAACAAAAGATGGGATGTTATACCCCCAAACATCAAAAGAAAGTTAGGAACTTCGACAAGTATGATATCCCCCAATCTGAAATGTTCCATCACTTGGTTGAATGTGGAATGTTAAGCCCCCTCGAGGATTATCAGCCACCACATGTATTGCCCGAAGATTGGGACCATTCTAAGTCTTGCAACTATCACAAGTTTACGGGGCATACCACAGATGAATGTTTCTCACTCCGTCATGCTATACAGGATCTCTTCGACCTAGGGGTAATCAAGAAACCCCTGAACCAGTCTCAGTGACGTGTTGTGAAGGTTATCCTAGGGGCTCACTGAGCCCCAAGGAAGGAGGTCTCTTTTGTTAGATGATGGCCGTAGTTCATCGACATGAGAAAATGTTCTGCTAATGATGGAAGTTTGCTGTCCCGAGGGATTGTGTCTCCTTTTGCTGTGAATAGGGCACACCGCCCAACTCTAATCCCTTTCGCTTTTGGGCCCGTCCTAAAATGCGCTCACACTTCTTTTGCTTTCCAACTCCATGCTTGCGTGTCATCTTTTCTGTAATATATCTATTTGCTTGCTTGTCTTGTACATACGTTTTCAGTCAACGAACTTGCGTTATAATCAAGTGCTTTCATAATCACGTATTTTGTAAATTTGGTCCCACAAATGATTAATCGCACTTAATTAAAAGCAAACGATAATAAATGGGACTAATTTTAGACTGCGATTAATTGAGGTGAGAACTAGGGTTGACAGTGCTCAACGGAATTCACAAACGAAGGCAATCAACGAAGTTCACGAAGGTGATCGACAAAGTCATCCGACGGACGAAGATTTCAGGGTGCAATCAAGGGCATAATCAAAGAGGCCAATCAAATGGTAAAGGCCTAAGATTATCATAGTCATGCCAACATAAGTGTCGGCGATTTTCCTTTAATGTATGATGCATTGTAAATTCTCGCATATTGTATGTTTATGTTTTTATTGTCGTATTCCGCACGCTATGATGTTTCTTCTTGAAAAAAAAAAAAATCGAAAGAGAGCAAAAAAGGGGAGGTAAAAAATAACAAGAAGAAGAAGAAGAAGCATTATTAATTTATTTTGGTACAAATTCCATTCTCTTTGTTATTTAATTCAATTGTTTTAGAAAGGATATTGCGACACTACAAATTCATGTGTGTGCCGTCAACGATGGAAAATGGCATTTCATTCTGAAGACTTCATCGCTCGTATCAAAGTCAAGACAGGGACCGAGGGTCAGACCATTTCATGTGACACAGTTTCAAGGAGCCCCGCGCACGCGAGGCAAATCTGCACTAATGAGATCTCGCTCCATCAACTTTGGGCAAAGCACCATCAACGACGACAACGGGTGGCTTTTTTTGGAGACCAGCGTGCTCTACCAATTCCTTACACTGAGGGAGCCCAAGAACCAAAAAATCGTGCAGCCACCAATGGTGTGATCAATATCAAGAAAAGGAGACAACGAAGACGACATGGAGAGCACCGCGCATATGAGGCTAATCCACATTGAAGAAGATCTCGATCTCTTGAGTTTGGGAAAGCACCATCAACGACGACAACTGGTGTCTTTATTGGAGACCAACATGCTCTGCCAAGCCCTTACACTGAGGGAGCCCAGCGGCCAAAGGTCATACAGCCTCTAATCAATATCAAAAAGTGCAACAACGACGACAAGGACCTCTCACCCACGAGGTCAACAGGCGGTGCTAATTACAATTGTTTGGTGGTGTTCTCATCTCAATTTGTCACGGTCTAATTTGAGTCCAAATAAATCTTTTCTAAAAAATAGAAATTAACTTTTTGATTTTGAAGCACTTGACCATTAATGCGAATTCTAATCTTGAGTCATTGATTTCGAATGTGAGCAATTTCCTCGAGTCTAGGGGCTTCCCCCTACTCTTGTCCTTCCGTCAATTTTTTCTGCGCAAACACAATGTCAAAGATCCCACGGGATCTTTCTTTGCTTTCCCAAAACACTGGCCTTGTGCCTTCCCCAGTCAATTCCTGTAATTTGTCACAGCAAGGGAGGCAAGGGAATGTGATCCTCTGACTCTCAAAATCCAAAATCGGGAAGTATGCTCAAATGAATGAATGTGAACTGGGGCTGCGCGTCAGGATTCAGAAATGATAGATGGGTTCCCCGTTAATGGAAAGCGTCTCAGGGGTAGGACAACTCTCACAGATAGTTGGTCCTTGGAAGTTTTAACATAAAAAATCATCAGAATTTGTGAGACAACCGTCACAGATAGTTAGGTCCCTTTCAAGAAAATCATCGGAGGGAAGTTTTTCAGATTAGCAGTTTGGGCCACAAGTCACAAAGCTCAATCACCGGCAATACTGGGGGCTGTGTATAATTGGTTAATTCTCGAAGGCAGTTGATTTCCCCATCAAAGCGTTGAATGGAAATGTGACTATCACAATGTGTGAGTTACTCCCAGTAGCGAAACATCAAATCTGCAACAACTCTCATAGACACTTAGGTCCCTTATGTGTGGATCATCAGAACACAGCGCCATCTCGGATTGATAGTATGGCCCGCAAAGCTCAAAGCTCGTTTCTTCGGCAACATCAGGATTGTGCCCCGCCGAACAACTCTCAGAGACAGTTGATTCCTCAAAGAAGGAGTATTGAATGTCAGAAAACGTGAATTATGATCAGCAGCAAAGCATCGAATGTGGGATGACTCTCATAGACAGTCGGTCCCTTAATGTGGGAATCAATAGAAACAAAGTGCCATCTCGGATTGTCAGTATGGCCCACAAAGCTCAAAGCTCTTTCTTCGGCAACATTGGTATTGTGTCACGTCGAGTAACTCTCAAAGACAGTTGACCCCCTACCGATTGGGTATCGCATGTCAGGAATTGTGAATTGCTTCCGACAGAGAAGCATCGAATGATTGAAAAACTCTGAAAGACAGTTGACTCCCTACCGATTGGGTATCGCATGGCAGAAATTGTGAAGTACCTCCGACTGCGAGACATCGAACATTTGAATAACTCGCAATGACAGTTAGAGCCCCTAAGCCAGAACATGAAGTGGTCTCGATACGACAGTTTGGATCAACATGAGATTCACCCTTCAAGTGAAATAAGAGCTTCATATGCCAGATTCAGGGGCTTGTCCTATAACATGACTGGGGCTTCCGTAGCCACCATCTGAGGTTGATCTTTGAATGACACTGGGGCTTCACCAGCAAGAATGTTGAGGGTTGATATCAGGAAGAAAAAATGGGGTTTCTACAGCCAACATATGGGTCAATTGAAAGCAATCCACCAGGAGAGACACCGTCGAGTAAACTTGATCAAATGGGTGTAGGGAATTGACCTTTCGAGTACTCGCGCTATGCTTTCATTTCCACTCCACCATATATCTCCACCTCGACCCTCATTTCCCGCAAAGATTAAAAAAAATAAAAAAAATATACATAAAAATGCACAATTCCTTCCTTTTTCCGATTCTCCCTCTTTGCACATAAACATTTTGTTCATTTTATAAAAAGCAAAGGCTGAAATGCAAGCAAGGCACACGTGTCAAAAGAAAAAAAAAAGAAAAAAAGAGAGTGTTTTCAATTCCGAAAGAAAGATGGAAAGATTTAAATTTCAAAATCATTTGTAAAGGAAATCCTCGTTTGAAGTCCTTCAATCATCAATGACAATGAGAAGTTTTTGAAGTGAAAAATGCGCGCTATGATATTGCATACTTGTGAAAATCTTTTGCAGGTGTCCGAATCTAATCCCATGCAGGTACCCCATCGCAAGAAGGGTCATCTCCAATAAATCGTCTATCAACAAATTGTGTTTTTCGAGTTTTTCACAAACTCGAACTACGTAAGGTCTGATTCCCGAAAGGGATACGTAGGCAGCTTGCTTCGGCGAGTCCGACCACAAACACATCGAAATGATGGAAAGCGAGCAGTTCTCAACGTGATATGTTCTTTATCTCTCGATCTTTTAATCATGATGATTTGGTTGCGTGTATGACACACTCTCTGCACATGAATGTCACGATATATATGTATGCTTGTGAAAGGTCTTATGCAGGTACTCAAATCTAATCTCCGAGGCCAGGTCACGTCCAAACCCCTCAAGAAAGGTCTTCTTCAACATCACACCACATCTGTTCCAATCAAATTGTGTTTTTTGAGTTTTTCACAAACTCGAACTACGTAAGGTCTGATTCCCGAAAGGGATACGTAGGCAGCCTGTCACCTCAGGTCCGACCACAGACGCATCAAAACGTTGCAATGGAGATCTTGGCACCGCAAGTCCGGCCACAAACGCATCGAAATGTTGAAATGGGGGAGCTTGTCACGTGAAGCCCAACTAAACACATCCAAATATTCCAAGAGAAGCTTCTCCACATCTTGCAGAAACTCGAGATGGCCTCCCGTCAAATCCAAAAGGGTCCCAACATGAATGCATGGTAATTGGATTGTTCTCCTCAAGCCAAGAATCAAAAATCTCATCACACAGCAACTACAAAGCCAGAGTATCCGCACATGGTAGCAGCTTGCAGCGTATCCTTGATCTATCAAATTTGAATGTGTGTGGAATTTTAGATTATCTTGTTCCTATCATGCCATTATCATATCATGTCATATACGATGTTGCACCCCCATCCCAAGCATGTCATTTTCACATCGATACACTTACCATGCTAACATCGTAATCGCAGCCACAATCACGTCAAATCTAATCATAATATTTGGTAAAAACGTGAATTTACAAAAGAAAAGAAACTTGTGGACCTACATCACAATCAAAAATCAAATGCAATTGGCACTAGCATAAGTACTTTTGTGGCTTGCAAATGTTTATGCTTGAACAGGTGCGCTCCCCAAACTTATCAACTCCGTTCTTGCCCGACAGTGGTTCATTGTAAGGCGAAGCTCAAAACTCATCAGGCATCAATCTCAAAGCTAAAGGATCGGTGAAAAATCACAACGTGCAGCGTATCCTTGAATTTCTTTCATGATGTTTCTCTTGATTGTTGAAATGTCTTGAATTTCAAAAAAATTGGTTACTTCCGGTCTATTCGGGCACCCGAATTTGACCTTTTCAAAAAATTTGGTTACTTCCGGTCTATTCGGTTACACCCGAATTTGACCTTTTCAAAAAATTTGGTTACTTCCGGTCTATTCGGTTACACCCGAATTCGACATTTTCAAAAAATTTGGTTACTTCCGGTCTATTCGGGCACCCAAATTTGACCTTTTCAAAACATTTGGTTACTTCCGGTCTATTCGGGCACCCGAATTTGACCTTTTCAAAGCATTTGGTTACCTCCGGTCTATTCGGTTACACCCGAAATTGACCTTTTCAAAACATTTAGTTACTTTGGTCTGTTTGGCACCCCCGAATTAGACCCCTCTAATGACATCTCTTCGACTGATAGGCCGACGAACCCCCTAGAAGTCCCTTCAATATCTTTGACCAATAGGCTGACGAACCCCCTAGAGTCCCATCAATATCATTGACTGATAGGCCGACCAACCCCCTAGAAGTCATCACTCTCCATTTCAATGATTTGTTTGCCCAGGTCTGTTCGGTCACCCCCGAATTCGACCCCCTCGAATTATGTTTGGTGAGCTCTTGGTTCGCTCGAAGGCTCGAGTTGAATCTCCCCGTTGAACTACGTGACTGGTCTGATTCCCATGCGGGATACGTAGGCAGCCTGTCACCTCAGGCACGACCACCCCTTCTTTTCGAAATGCTTGGTTACCCTGGTCCTTTCGGATTTATCTGAATCTGACCCCCTCGAATGTTTGGTTACTCTCTGGTCCACTCGAACGCTCGGGTTGGACCTCCCTCAGAACTACACCCCGACATGATTCCCGAAAGGGATACGTAGGCAGCTCGATAACAAGAGTTTCAGTCGGACGTTCTATCGAATATTGTGTTACCTCAACCTCCGGCTCAGAGATGTATGTGATCTCACCAACCCATAAGCCGTTCACCCATTCCAATCCCCAGCAAAGAGAATTCGGTTTCTCAATGCATCCCCAGCATCCATCCGAACTACGATTGGTCTGATTCTCGAAAGAGATACGTAGGAATCTCGGGTTCCCGAGTTCGACCATTTGATTGTGTTTGCTTGCTTGCTTGAGTAGAACTACGGAGGCTTGATTCCCGCAAGGGATACGTAGGAAGCCCTACTTTGGGCTCAGCCGTCGAACCCTAGACGAGATCGGTTGTCTATATTGGATCGTCGAATCCACTTTACATCACAAGTGAATTCGACGAGGGGCTCTGTAGACACCCCGATCTCGCACCCCTAAAACCAACCATTTGATTCGGTCTAAGCGCGATATTTGACCTAAAACCCTAGATTTGGACGTTCGGGATTACCGTACGCCTTATCGGTGCATCGGATGCAAAAACCGAGTCCGAATTCATGATCAGGGCTCAAAACCGAGTAAGCAGGTGTATTCTTCGAAAATCGAGCGTCGGGACCCTACGGCGGGCCCCGCACCCCTAGAAAGCCTTTTACCGATCATCCCTTGCATTTAAAATTATATTATTTTATTCCTTACTCTTTAACATAATCTAGATATGCCATCTTGTCCAGAAAATTGAGAAGAGCAACTTTTGTGTTGTACCCGCGGACAACCGGGACACCGGAACGCGCACAACGGAGCAGTTGCAAGCTGTTGCGGAGCGGGAACACGAAGCCGGAAATAATGAGAAATCATGCACAAAATTCGGCACACATGGCTGCAATTGGGGGGTCACATGGGCCAAAAAAGCAACCAAAAATGGACAAGTGGCAACAAAAGATGGGATGGCTTATCAATATTGCACAAGGACAACACCATCACTTTTGGCAAGTTTTTCCACCACCTTTTTGCATGATTTCGGGCCATCAACTCACCCCCCATACTTCCCTTAGTCCTAGGGACATTATGGTCCAAGAAAACTTACCTCCCACCTCCATATACTCCCATGTTGATCCAAGAAAAGGGGACTCATTTCAACACACACATGACACTACACACATTCATTCAACTACACACATTCCATACACTCTCTCCATACACTTTCTTTCAACCAAACAACCTCCATCATCAAACCACCACTACCACCACAACACCACAACCCCTCCACCACTAAACCAACACTCCAAACACTTCAAAACAACTACTCAAACTCAAGCAAACCACAACAACAACAACCACAACAACAACAACAACAACCACAACAACAACAACTTCAATCAAAACAAACAAAAAGAAGCCTTCCCTTGGAAGCAAAGGAAGCACACCACCCCCCTAATCTAGGTAAGTTTACTTCTTGTAAATCATAGATTTAAAACATGTAAGTTTTATATGAATTTGTGGGAACCTAGTCAACTAATGACTAGGTCTCCCTTGCTACATATGTAATCTATGTTTTAACTTTGTAAATAAACATGTTTAATGTATGATAAATGTTCATATCTCTGTCCTAATATGTACATATATGTTTTAAGTTTATTTTGGTGTTGATTACATGGCTCAAATCTTAAATCCATGCAAGATATGGCTCTCTTACCTAGCTTGTGCATAATCTGCCCCCTTGCTCGTCTTTCATGATTATTCTCATTTTTGCTCTTTTTTGTTCATAAATAGATGCATGATAATGTTAATAACACATCAATAAACAATTTCCCTAAGTTTAATGGGTTTATTCCAAGTTTATGCCATGTTTTGATACCTATCTTCATGACATGTCTAATCTGTCCAGTATGTTCTGTTTGCATCAAGCCTTTTGATGTGCTTTCTACTCTATCTTACCTTCGTTTCTGGATCTAACTCAAAACATCAAAGTTGTTCCTTGCATATTGAATATGATGCTTGACAAGTTTCGTGGTTTACATCCATGTCTAGGTCATGTTTTGGTAGGAATTTTCGTAGTACAGAACTGCTGCCTTGCTTGCTGCACTCTGGATTAGTCTGAGTTCTTAAGTCCAAAAACCTACCAAAACTAGATTTTCAAGTCTAAGTCAAAACATGAAATTTGTTCTCAAAAGACTAATAAAGATTTTCATTTCTTGAAATAATTTTATGACCTAAGTAAAGGCCCCTTTCCATTTTCTAAATCAAGTGTCTGCTCTCAGACTAACATTTCCAGAATCTGACATGAAAATGTCAGAGGTCTTTTGATGTACTTAAACTCGTTTTATTCACGAACTGTTTTTGGTACATCATATTAAATATGTGATCTTCAAGTTTCATGTTTTGAGTTTTCTCGGATTCATAGGTTATGATAGTGTAAATTGTCCATAAAAATCTGATATGCAATGCTTTGCTGTGCTGGGCTGATTTTATGTTAATGTTTTTGGCATCTAACATCTTGGGAGTGAATCCCAATCTTTAGATCTCTTTTTGGATAGGTGTTTCACAGGTATAATCCATGGCGACGCACAGCAGCCCCGTGAATCTGGAGGATCAATCTTGCACTCGGATATTCTTTTCATGGGATTTATCCCATTTTTTGTATATATGTATTATTTGTACAATTTTCCCCTTTCCCCTTTAATTATCTTACTTGTCTATTTGATTCAAATCCTTTTCGAAAATCAATCGGGAATCCACCCAAACCGGTTCCCGGTTGTGATAAAATGAATCGACCTAGACTAGGAAGACTCCTTATACATAAAGCACACATTTTTCCAATGGTAGGGCATAAAACACATCTATCAAAAGGCAAATAAAAATGAAGCGTAGGCGGAAGCATGCTAGAGACCGAAAGGGCGAGCGGAGTGCCTAACACCTTCTCCTCTCGTAACATAGCCCCCGAACCCACTTTTTCAAAGCAAAGGTTTTATCTCTATTTTCCTTAATAAAATGAGGTGGCGACTCTTCTTTTTTCAAAACTTGAGTAGGGAAACCATTTTGAGAAACCGAGCGGATTCCAGCCGCGTTTCGCACGGATCCTTACACGGGTACGGGCGCGGGCTCTCACAGTGGCGACTCTGCTGGGGAATGTTTTTCAAAAGTGGGCTAGACTCAAATGTGTGCTTCCGCCATTGCTTACCTTTGCCTAGTATATACATGTTCTAAACTTTGTTTTGCAGGTTTTTACCTTCTCTTTTGTTTGTGTAAATAAAAAGAAAACAAAAACAAAAAAAATACGTGCATTTCTTTCTTTTTCTCAAAAAATCATTTTTCGAAATTAGAGACCTCACACACGATGCACGTTTTCAAACTTGCGACTTAGAAACCATACAAACCTTAGGGGGTGTAGCCAGGTGAGTGAAGGGGGGTCACCGATCCTCCGATAGGGCTCCCGGTTGACATTCCCGCCCCAAAGCACGGCTACTAGTCGTCGCTGCGGGTGTAAGCCTCATTCAAGCCATCCATCAAAATCATCGATGTCCGAATTTTCAAAATGACACGTCCTCGACTTTAAGCCGGTTTTTGTCTAATAATTTCTCTTCAACCCTATGCATTCCTAAAAGGTTATAAAGAACCTAAAGTTTTGATATTTTGGAACGATTGGGTTGACCCAAAATTATCAAGACCTTCACATAGACCGTAACCCGAATGGTGGATCCCAGAAAGAGTATAGGCCCTTCGCTAGGGGTTTCGGACGGCCATTAGTACAGGTGAAAAACGTTGGTCCTATACTTTGGAGACGGTATCCACTATTCCAGGATTTAATCATTGAACGTGTGAAAACAAAGCGAGGTGCTTGTCCGGCTTCCTAGGTTTTTATGCGTTGCTTGCGCTTCAACCTTTCTCAAAAATGATTTTGTTCCTTATACTTTTCTTCTCTTTGTGCTTCTATTCTTGTACATAAAAGAAAGCCCATTTCAAAAATTTAAAACATTCTTTTTCCAATCCATTTTTGTAGAGGGAGAATCTCACTTCTTTTTCTAGCGCGACATTCAAGGTCAATTCCAGACATTACTTTGATCAAGGTCTACTCCGGATTCTCTCATCAAGCATGGCCAACAGCGGACAGAAATCAGGAAATGGAACTAGGGGCTTGTCCAAGTTTAGACCAAGCCCAGAGTTTGAAGAATGGTTCGATAGGCGCCTAGAAGCCCATACAAAAGTTCTGCTGCGAAACCTACACATGTTCCAACAAGGGGTGTTTGACTGCATGGATGCTTTCATGACGAATCAATCAAATCAAAATCAAATTTGGACAGCAAAGCTGTATGGACCAATTGAAGCAACTCCACCTGGAAATCTCTATCCGAGTGCTCCTGTTTTTCAGACCCCGGCACGTATGTCCACTCACCCTAATGTCACAGTTGAAGATGACTGTCCAGAGTTGCCTGCTACCTGGGATGAGATTATGGCTCTAGAACTTGCTCGGCAATTGAAAGTCTCCCACAGGGAAGACCTTTCACCTGAAGAAATGAATCCCAAGAACTTTCCACGCCGTGACCCAAGAAAGGGGAAAGATCTGCTAGTCGACGATTCATCCACAATCAAGATCGATGCTATAGAGGTTCCTGTCATGAACAACGTCGAACATTCTGTACCAAGGGTGGAATGTTATACCCCCAAACATCAAAATAAAGTTAGGAACTTCGACAAGTATGATATCCCCCAATATGAAATGTTCCATCACTTGGTAGAATGTGGAATGTTAAGCCCCCTCGAGGATTATCAGCCACCACATGTATTGCCCGAAGATTGGGACCATTCTAAGTCTTGCAACTATCACAAGTTTACGGGGCATACCACAGATGAATGTTTCTCACTCCGTCATGCTATACAGGATCTCTTCGACCTAGGGATAATCAAGAAACCCCTAAACCAGTCTCAGTGACGTGCTGTGAAGGTTATCCTAGGGGCTCACTGAGCCCCAAGGAAGGAGTTCTCTTTTGTTAGATGATGGCCGTAGTTCATCGACACAAGAAAATGTTCTGCTAATGATGGAAGTTTGCTGTCCCGAGGGATTGTGTCTCCTTTTGCTGTGAATAGGGCACACCGCCCAACTCTAATCCCTTTTGCTTTCGGGCCCGTCCTAAAATGCGCTCACACTTCTTTTGCTTTCCAACTCCATGCTTGCGTGTCATCTTTTCTGTAATATATCTATTTGCTTGCTTGTCATGTACATACGTTTTCAGTCAATGAACTTGCGTTATAATCAAGTGCCTTCATAATCACGTATTTTGTAAATTTGGTCCCACAAATGATTAATTGCACTTAATTAAAAGCAAACGATAATAAACGGGACTAATTTTAGACTGCGATTAATTGAGGTGAGAACTACGGTTGACAGTGCTCAACGGAATTCACAAACGAAGGCAATCAACGAAGTTCACGAAGGTGATCGACAAAGTCATCCGACGGACGAAGATTTCAGGGTGCAATCAAGGGCGTAATCAAAGAGGCCAATCAAATGGTAAAGGCCTAAGATTATCACAGTCATGCCAACGCAAGTGTCGGCGATTTTCCTTTAATGTATGATGCATTGTAAATTCTCGCATATTGTATGTTTATGTTTTTATTGTTGTATTCCGCACGCTATGATGTTTCTTCTTGAGTGCCAAAAAAAAATAAAAAAATAAAAAAAATCGAAAGAGAGCAAAAAAGGGGAGGTAAAAAAAAAAAGAAGAAGAAGAAGAAGCATTATTCATTTATTTTGGTACATATTCCATTCGCTTTGTTATTTAATTCAATTGTTTTAGAAAGGATATTGCGACACTACAAATTCATGTGTGTGCCGTCAACGATGGCAAATGGCATTTCATTCTGAAGACTTCATCGCTCGTATCAAAGTCAAGACAGGGACTGAGGGTCAGACCATTTCATGTGACACAGTTTCAAGGAGCCCCGCGCACGCGAGGCCAATCTGCACTAATGAGATCTCGCTCCATCAACTTTGGGCAAAGCACCATCAACGACGTCAACGGGTGGCTTTTTTTGGAGACCAGCGTGCTCTACCAATTCCTTACACTGAGGGAGCCCAAGAACCAAAAAATCGTGCAGCCACCAATGGTGTGATCAATATCAAGAAAAGGAGACAACGAAGACGACATGGAGAGCACCGCGCATATGAGGCTAATCCACATTGAAGAAGATCTCGATCTTTTGACTTTGGGCAAGCACCATCAACGACGACAACTGGTGTCTTTATTGGAGACCAACATGCTCTGCCAAGCCCTTACACTGAGGGAGCCCAGCGGCCAAAGGTCATACAGCCTCTAATCAATCTCAAAAAGTGCAACAACGACGACAAGGACCTCTCACCCACGAGGTCAACAGGCGGTGCTAATTACAATTGTTTGGTGGTGTTCTCATCTCGATTTGTCACGGTCTAATTTGAGTCCAAATAAATCTTTTCTAAAAAATAGAAATTAACTTTTTGATTTTGAAGCACTTGACCATTAATGCGAATTCTAATCTTGAGTCATTGATTTCGAATGTGAGCAATTTCCTCGAGTCTAGGGGCTTCCCCCTACTCTCGTCCTTCTGTCAATTTTTTCTGCGCAAACACAATGTCAAAGATCCCACGGGATCTTTCTTTGCTTTCCCAAAACACTGGCCTTGTGCATTCCCCAGTAAATTCCTGTAATTTGTCACAACAAGGGAGGCGAGGGAATGTGATCCTCTGACTCTCAAAATCCAAAATCGGGAAGTATGCTCAAATGAATGAATGTGAACTGGGGCTGCGCGTCAGGATTCAGAAATGATAGATGGGTTCCCCGTTAATGGAAAGCGTCTCAGGGGTAGGACAACTCTCACAGATAGTTGGTCCTTGGAAGTTTTAACATAAAAAATCATCAGAATTTGTGAGACAACCGTCACAGATGGTTAGGTCCCTTTCAAGAGAATCATCGGAGGGAAGTTTTTCAGATTAGCAGTTTGGGCCACAAGTCACAAAGCTCAATCACCGGCAATACTGGGGGCTGTGTATAATTGGTTAATTCTCGAAGGCAGTTGATTTCCCCATCAAAGAGTCGAATGGAAATGTGACTATTACAATGTGTGAGTTACTCACAGCAGCGAAACATCAAATCTGTAACAACTCTCATAGACACTTAGGTCCCTTATGTGTGGATCATCAGAACACAGCGCCATCTCGGATTGATAGTATGGCCCGCAAAGCTTAAAGCTCGTTTCTTCGGCAACATCAGGATTGTGCCCCGCCGAACAACTCTCAGAGACAGTTGATTCCTCAAAGAAGGAGTATTGAATGTCAGAAAACGTGAATTATGATCAGCAGCAAAGCATCGAATGTGGGATGACTCTCATAGACAGTCGGTCCCTTAATGTGGGAATCAATAGAAACAAAGTGCCATCTCGGATTGTCAGTATGGCCCGCAAAGCTCAAAGCTCTTTCTTCGGCAACATTGGGATTGTGTCCCGTCGAGTAACTCTCAAAGATAGTTGACCCCCTACCGATTGGGTATCGCATGTCGGGAATTGTGAATTGCCTCCGACAGAGAAGCATCGAATGATTGAACAACTCTGAAAGACAGTTGACTCCCTACCGATTGGGTATCGCATGGCAGAAATTGTGAAGTACCTCCGACTGCGAGACATCGAACATTTGAATAACTCGCAATGACAGTTAGAGCCCCTAAGCCAGAACATGAAGTGGTCTCGATACGACAGTTTGGATCAACATGAGATTCACCCAAGAGCTTCATATGCCAGATTCAGGGGATTGTCCTATAACATGACTGGGGCTTCCGTAGCCAACATCTGAGGTCGATCTTTGAATGACACTGGGGCTTCACCAGTAAGAATGTTGAGGGTTGATATCAGAAATAACAAATGGGGTTTCTACAGCCAACATCTGGGGCAATTGAAAGCAATCCACCAGGAGAGACACCGTCGAGTAAACTTGATCAAATGGGTGTAGGGAATTGACCTTTCGAGTACTCGCGCTATGCTTTCATTTCCGCTCCACCATATATCTCCACCTCGACCCTCATTTCCCGCAAAGATTCAAAAAATATATATATATATATATATATATATATATATATATATATATATATAAATGCACAATTCCTTCCTTTTTCCGATTCTCCCTCTTTGCACATAAACATTTTGTTCATTTTATAAAAAGCAAAGGCTGAAATGCAAGCAAGGCACACGTGCCAAAAGAAAAAAAGAAAAAAGAAAAAAAGAGAGTGTTTTCAATTCTGAAAGAAAGATGGCAAGATTTAAATTTCAAAATCATTTGCAAAGGAAATCCTCGTTTGAAGTCCTTCAATCATCAATGACAATGAGAAGTTTTTGAAGTGAAAAATGCGCGCTATGATATTGCATACTTGTGAAATTTTTTTGCAGGTGTCCGAATCTAATCCCATGCAGGTACCCCATCGCAAGAAGGGTCATCTCCAATAAATCGTCTGTCAACAAATTGTGTTTTTCGAGTTTTTCACAAACTCGAACTACGTAGGGTCTGATTCCCGAAAGGGATACGTAGGCATCTTGCTTCGGCGAGTCCGACCACAAACACATCGAAATGATGGAAAGCTAGCAGTTCTCAACGTGATATGTTCTTTATCTCTCGATCTTTTAATCATGATGATTTGGTTGCGTGTATGACACACTCTCTGCACATGAATGTCACGATATATATGTATGCTTGTGAAAGGTCTTATACAGGTACTCAAATCCAATCTCCGAGGCCAGGTCACGTCTAAACCCCTCAAGAAAGGTCTTCTTCAACATCACACCACATCTGTTCCAATCAAATTGTGTTTTTTGAGTTTTTCACAAACTCGAACTACGTAAGGTCTGATTCCCGAAAGGGATACGTAGGCAGCCTGTCACCTCAGGTCCGACCACAGATGCATCAAAACGTTGCAATGGAGATCTTGGCACCGCAAGTCCGGCCACAAACGCATCGAAATGTTGAAATGGGGGAGCTTGTCACGTGAAGCCCAACTAAACACATCCAAATATTCCAAGAGAAGCTTCTCCACATCTTGCAGAAACTCGAGATGGCCTCCCTTCAAATCCAAAAGGGTCCCAACATGAATGCATGGTAATTGGATTGTTCTCCTCAAGCCAAGAATCAAAAATCTCATCACACAGCAACTACAAAGCCAGAGTATCCGCACATGGTAGCAGCTTGCAGCGTATCCTTGATCTATCAAATTTGAATGTGTGTGGAATTTTAGATTATCTTGTTCCTATCATGCCATTATCATATCATGTCATATACGATGTTGCACCCCCATCCCAAGCATGTCATTTTCACATCCATACACTTACCATGCTAACATCGTAATCGCAGCCACCATCACGTCAAATCTAATCATAATATTTGGTAAAAACGTGAATTTACAAAAAGAAAAGAAACTTGTGCACCTACATCAGAATCAAAAATCAAATGCAATTGGCACTAGAATAAGTACTTTTGTGGCTTGCAAATGTTTATGCTTGAACAGGTGCGCTCCCCAAACTTATCAACTCCGTTCTTGCCCGACAGTGGTTCATTGTAAGGCGAAGCTCAAAAACTCATCACGCATCAATCTCAAAGCTAAAGGATCAGAGAAAAATCACAACGTGCAGCGTATCCTTGAATTCTCTTTCATGATGTTTCTCTTGATTGTTGAAATGTCTTGAATTTCAAAAATATTGGTTACTTCCGGTCTATTCGGGCACCCGAATTTGACCTTTTCAAAAAATTTGGTTACTTCCGGTCTATTCGGTTACACCCGAATTTGACCTTTTCAAAAAAATTGGTTACTTCGGGTCTATTCGGTTACACCCGAATTCGACCTTTTCAAAAAATTTGGTTACTTTCGGTCTATTCGGGCACCCGAATTTGACCTTTTCAAAACATTTGGTTACTTCCGGTCTATTCGGGCACCCGAATTTGACCTTTTCAAAGCATTTGGTTACCTCCGGTCTATTCGGTTACACCCGAAATTGACCTTTTCAAAACATTCAGTTACTTTGGTCTGCTTGGCACCCCCGAATTAGACCCCTCTAATGACATCTCTTCGACTGATAGGCCAACGAACCCCCTAGAAGTCCCTTCAATATCTTTAACCAATAGGCCGACGAACCCCCTAGAGTCCCATCAATATCATTAACTGATAGGCCGACCAACCCCCTAGAAGTCATCACTCTCCATTTCAATGATTTGTTTGCCCAGGTCTGTTCGGTCACCCCCGAATTCGACCCCCTCGAATTATGTTTGGTTACCTCTTGGTTCGCTCGAAGGCTCGAGTTGAATCTCCCCGTTGAACTACGTGACTGGTCTGATTCCCATGCGGGATACGTAGGCAGCCTGTCAACTCAGGCACGACCACCCCTTCTTTTCGAAATGCTTGGTTACCCTGGTCCTTTCGGATTTATCTGAATCTGACCCCTTCGAATGTTTGGTTACTCTCTGGTCCACTCGAGCGCTCGGGTTGGACCTCCCTCAGAACTACGCCCCGACTTGATTCCCGAAAGGGATACGTAGGCAGCTCGATAACAAGAGTTTCAGTCGGACGTTCTATCGAATATTGTGTTACCTCAACCTCCGGCTCAGAGATGTATGTGATCTCACCAACCCATAAGCCGTTCACCCATTCCAATCCCCAGCAAAGAGAATTCGGTTTCTCAATGCATCCCCAGCATCCATCCGAACTACGATTGGTCTGATTCTCAAAAGAGATACGTAGGAATCTCGGGTTCCCGAGTTCGACCATTTGATTGTGTTTGCTTGCTTGCTTGAGTAGAACTACGGAGGCTTGATTCCCGCAAGGGATACGTAGGAAGCCCTACTTTGGGCTCAGCCGTCGAACCCTAGACGAGATCGGTTGTCTATATTGGATCGTCGAATCCACTTTACATCACAAGTGAATTCGACGAGGGGCTCTGTAGACACCCAGATCTCGCACCCCTAAAACCAACCATTTGATTCGGTCTAAGCGCGATATTTGACCTAAAACCCTAGATTTGGCCGTTCGGGATTACCGTACGCCTTATCGGTGTATCGGATGCAAAAACCGAGTCCGAATTCATGATCAGGGCTCAAAACCGAGTAAGCAGGCGTATTCTTCGAAAATCGAGCGTCGGGACCCTACGGCGGGCCCCGCGCCCCTAGAAAGCTTTTTACCGATCATCCCTTGCATTTAAAATTATATTATTTTATTCCTTACTCTTTAACATAATCTAGATATGCCATCTTGAACAGAAAATTGAGAAGAGCAACTTTTGTGTTGAACCCGCGGACAACCGGGACACCGGAACGCGCACAACGGAGCAGTTGCAAGCTGTTGCGGAGTGGGAACACGGAGCCGGAAATAATGACAAATCATGCACAAAATTCGGCACACATGGCTGCAATTGGGGGGTCACATGGGCCAAAAAAGCAACAAAAAATGGACAAGTGGCAACAAAAGATGGGATGGCTTATCAATATTGCACAAGGACAACACCATCACTTTTGGCAAGTTTTTCCACCACCTTTTTGCATGATTTCGGGCCATCAACTCACCCCCCATACTTCCCTTAGTCCTAGGGACATTATGGTCCAAGAAAACGTACCTCCCACCTCCATATACTCCCATGTTGATCCAAGAAAAGGGGACTCATTTCAACACACACATGACACTACACACATTCATTCAACTACACACATTCCATACACTCTCTCCATACACTTTCTTTCAACCAAACAACCTCCATCATCAAACCACCACTACCACTACAACACCACAACCCCTCCACCACTAAACCACCACTCCAAACACTTCAAAACAACTACTCAAACTCAAGCAAACCACAACAACAACAACCACAACAACAACAACAACAACCACAACAACAACAACTTCAATCAAAACAAACAAAAAGAAGCCTTCCCTTGGAAGCAAAGGAAGCACACCACCCCCCTAATCTAGGTAAGTTTACTTCTTGTAAATCATAGATTTAAAACATGTAAGTTTTATATGAATTTGTGGGAACCTAGTCAACTAATGACTAGGTCTCCCTTGCTACATATGTAATCTATGTTTTAACTTTGTAAATAAACATGTTTAATGTATGCTAAATGTTCATATCTCTGTCCTAATATGTACATATATGTTTTAAGTTTATTTTGGTGTTGATTACATGGCTCAAATCTTAAATCCATGCAAGATATGGCTCTCTTACCTAGCTTGTGCATAATCTGCCCCCTTGCTCGTCTTTCATGATTATTCTCATTTTTGCTCTTGTTTGTTCATAAATAGATGCATGATAATGTTAATAACACATCAATAAACAAGTTCCCTAAGTTTAATGGGTTTATTCCAAGTTTATGCCATGTTTTGATACCTATCTTCATGCCATGTCTAATCTGTCCAGTATGTTCTGTTTGCATCAAGCCTTTTGATGTGCTTTCTACTCTATCTTACCTTCGTTTCTGGATCTAACTCAAAACATCAAAGTTGTTCCTTGCATATTTAATATAATGCTTGCCAAGTTTCGTGGTTTACATCCATGTCTAGGTCATGTTTTGGTAGGAATTTTCGTAGTACAGAACTGCTGCCTTGCTTGCTGCACTCTGGATTAGTCTGAGTTCTTAAGTCCAAAAACCTACCAAAACTAGATTTTCAAGTCTAAGTCAAAACATGAAATTTGTTCTCAAAAGACTAATAAAGATTTTCATGTTCTTGAAATAATTTTATGACCTAGGTAAAGGCCCCTTTCCATTTTCTAAATCAAGTATCTGCTCTCAGACTAACATTTCCAGAATCTGACATGAAAATGTCAGAGGTCTTTTGATGTACCTAAACTCGTTTTATTCACGAACTGTTTTTGGTACATTATATTCAATATGTGATCTTCAAGTTTCATGTTTTGAGTTTTCTCAGATTCATAGGTTATGATAGTGTAAATTGTCCATAAAAATCTGATATGCAATGCTTTGCTGTGCTGGGCTGATTTTATGTTAATGTTTTTGGCATCTAACATCTTGGGAGTGATTCACAATCTTTAGATCTCTTTTTGGATAGGTGTTTCACAGGTATAATCCATGGCGACCCACAGCAGCCCCGTGAATCTGGAGGATCAATCTTGCACTCGGATATTCTTTTCATGGGATTTATCCCATTTTTGTATATATGTATTATTTGTACAATTTTCCCCTTTCCCCTTTAATTATCTTACTTGTCTATTTGATTCAAATCCTTTTCGAAAATCAATCGGGAATCCACCCAAACCGGTTCCCGGTTGTGATCAAATGAATCGACCTAGACTAGGAAGACTCCTTGTACATAAAGCACACATTTTTCCAATGGTAGGGCATAAAACACATCTATCAAAAGGCAAATAAAAATGAAGCGTAGGCGGAAGCATGCTAGAGACCGAAAGGGCGAGCGGAGTGCCTAACACCTTCTCCTCTCGTAACATAGCCCCCGAACCCACTTTTTCAAAGCAAATGTTTTATCTCTATTTTCCTTAATAAAATGAGGTGGCGACTCTTCTTTTTTCAAAACTTGAGTAGGGAGACCATTTTGAGAAACCGAGCGGATTCCAGCCGCGTTTCGCACGGATCCTTACACGGGTACGGGCGCGGGCTCTCACAAGAACACGTTATGAATCATATGAATATAGGTGTATAAACATAATGAAACTAGCATAAATCAGATCTAAACTAAGAAAACATGACAAATTCTCACCAATCTTGACAAGAACGAAGTCAAATCTCTTGTGTGGATTCGCTGAACCTTCGAGATTGCTAGAAAGGCTTAGAGAGAGAGAGAGTTCTGCCGTCAGTTTTGGCTATAGAACTCGGGAGAGAGAATTGTGTGTTTTTTAATAATGAACTGAGGTCACCTATTTATAGGAAATCTTGACCCGGAGGAAGTGGCCGCCCGGCCGGTCCAAGAGATTGATACAATTATCGAGGCTTTGATCAATCTGGACTCTGGAGGATGATTAGATAACGTCTATCTTTTCAGCCTCATCCGATTAGGTCGTCAACATCTTCTTATCTGGGCTTTTCGGGAAATCCTGGATAAGTCCTACGCAATTCATAAATACCTGGGAGGTCCCTATGAGTTCTAGAATGCCTAATAACTCATTTTCAGGTTGGGTACTAACAGTATCCCCTCGGCGAAGTTTCTTGCAAGGCATGGAGGGTCGTCGATTAAGAAAAGGAACCGATCTGATACATGAGTTCCAAATCGAGAGAGGAGTGAGAAAGAAGGTGACCAAGTTAGTCGAGTGGCTGAACCTTTATCAGGCTACCTACGTATCCAAGTGGAATCAAGCCAATCGTAGTTTGAGACTTGCGGGGAAGGAAAGAAATGAGACATCGTCTTTTTTTTGCTGAGGATAGACAAATATTCGTCGAGCAATAAAGTCACGTGGACCCTACTGGGGAGGAAAGAAAAAGAAACAAAACATCGTTGAGCAATAAAGTCATTGCGGATGGACTTTACAGAAAAAAATCATCGTAGAACAAATAAATTCGTTGCAGATGGACTTTACTTAGGGAAAGAGGAGAGGTCATAAGCACGGTTTTGACAAGAAGTTTTGGAATTGAGAACAAAAAGACGGATGAATTCTAACTTCCTATAGAGCGTAGATAATCGCATAATTTATCAGTAATCCATGATACTTTGAGAAGTACAGTTCCTCAGCATCACAGAATCAGGTAACAGGTAACGTTGATTGTCTAGAGCTCACACAGTGCTACGCCTATAATTTTCTCAACGTGAAGGGCTTATGAATGATTCGACATTCACTTATAAATTGATTTGGTAATTTTTAAGGTCTTCCGGACCAAATTGATTTTCTCAACATGAAGGGCTTATGAATGATTCGACCTTCACTTATAATCTTTTGGGCTTATGGATGATCCGACCTCCAATTATAAATTGATTTGGTAATTTTTAAGGTCTTCCGGACCAAATTGATTTATTTTGGAAATTTACTAGAGTCTTCCGGACCCAATTGATTAATTTTGGAGATTTACTAGAGTCTTCCGGACCCAATTGATTAATTTTGGAAATTTACTAGAGTCTTCTGGACCCAATTGATTAATTTTGGAGATTTACTAGAGTCTTCCAAACCCAATTTATTAATTTTGGCTTAACAATAAGCTGAGGGGGTAAACTGTAAAATTTCTTGCCTGGGGGAATAACTTGCCACGCGGCGAAACCTTCTGATTCGCTGATTTTCGTATGCGAGGATCGCTGATGGATGCGCAAGATGGAGGGATGAGATTGTGCCACGTCGCCTGGAGACACTGGCCGCGCGGCTAGTCCCTTCGATGGACAGACCCTACAAACAGCCGCCGGCTGTCTCTTTCTTCTTCACTTTTCCTTCCTTCTTGGTCGAATTTTGAGAGATAAAAAGAGAGCTTTTGAGATATTTCTTCTACATTTGAGATGGATCTCGAATTCATTTTTGGCGCGGAGAAACCGTATGAACAAGGTGGCGGTACGGGACCACAGTTTGAGCAAGGCGAAGGAGCGAACCCGCCTCAACAAGAGGGGCAACATCAACTACGAGCGAGGATGGCTTCTCGCAACTTCTGTCCCGATGAGTGGCATTTCACAATGGGACAACACTTCGACTTATACGCGGGCGCCGACAAACATTGGTCTGGCGGGAGACTGAAGAAGACGAAGGAGGTACCGATCTCGCTTTATTGCTTTCTTTGGGTATTTTATGTCTTTTATTTCATACTTGCTGTATTGTTTTAAGACTGCATTAAATTAAATTAATCGTTCGTGATTATTTAATTTTCTGAGATTGTTGGTTATTTTGGGGACGGAAAATATATGCGCAAGTAGATAAAATAAAGTATGCATGTACACTTTAATTTATAGCACATAATCTATATTGCTAGTTGGGTAACGTACCTTTGCTGTGTTTACCTGCAGAGGATGAAATCTCGTGGGTCCACGAGGGCAGTAGCCGAGATGTGGGGGAGATTGCCGCCGGCTGGGACGGTGAAGGAGAGGATCCGGACTCTGGGCTTCGGTCCATTTTTTTATGCTGTACGGGCTATAGAGGGGACCCAGAAGGTGATGGGTCTGGTTGAGGCGATGAGGGAGTATTGGTGGGACACCACCCATACGTTCCATTTTAGTTGGGGAGAGGTGACTGCTACTCCGACCGACATTACTGCTATCACGGGGCACATGTTTACGGACGTGGAGCTTCCTTTTGATGAGTCCTTAGCTACGGACCCGCACCGTCAGGTGGAGCTGATTGGGATACCCCTGGGCAAAGGTGTCAAGGGAAATGGTTTTGAGGCGGGTCGTCTGAGGACCTTGGTGGAGGAGGCTATCTAGGGTTTTGTTGAGGGTATCCATGATACTGAGTGCCTGGTGCGGGCCATCTTGTGGTACTGTTTGTCGCAAATCTTATTCCCGAGTGCGGGGACCTTTTGTCGGTTTTCTCTGTTGGGTGCTCTGGCTGATTCGGAGCAGGCGAGTCAGGTCTCGTGGGGCGGAGCCGGGATGGCGGAGATGAACCGGGCCCTTGATGTCTGCTCGAGGTCTAGTACCTTGTCTTTTGACTGCTTTCAGTTTGCCTTTGAGGTATGTCTCTGACTCGATCCTTTTCATTCCATGTCTATCTTTAGTTTAGCATTGTATAGACTGAAATGTTGCTTTTCCATAGGTTTGGGTCTACGAGCTATTCCATATTGCTCCTTTTGCTGTGCAGGGGGTGAAGGAAGTTCCGGTTATGAGGTTCTGGGCAAAGAGCAACCAGTTGGAGGGCCGCAGCAAGGCCAGGAAGACTCCCGATCTGGGGATTTTCACTGCGAGGTTGAGTGGTCCTTTGCATGAGGACTTCCAGTTCTTCCCTTGGTCGGATCAGGTGCTGCCAGGGGTTAGTCAGGCTCAGGATTTTACAGCTTCCCACTGCTTTTTGACGGGGTTGACTGAGAATGCCATGTATCTTAGCGAGAGAGTCTGCAGACAGCATAGCAGACATCCTATGTTGTGGGCCCCGAGTGAGCCTTCGAGGGACATGCTGTATCCGGCTAGGTTGCGGAGGAGTCGTGACTACCGGGTGAGGACTCCGGCCCATTTGTACCAGAGTGGGGCTGATTATGAGTGGTTCGTGGTGAACGTGTTAGTGAGCCCATGGGCTTTAGCGAGGAGGCACGCTGGTGCCTATCCGGCTAGCTCGAGTAGGGGAGCTATACATGGTATGGACATGCCGCGGTTCCTGGACAGTATTCGGATGCAGCGGGGAGGTGTTGAGGTGGACATTGACCTGACTCTGACTGAGGCTGATGAGGTTACTGGGGCTCAGTTTCCTCCGCTAGGAGCTACGGTATGATACCTTTTGATTTCTGTCTTGCACACACACACTTTAGACTTGTATCTGAACTGTGCTTATCTGTCTCAGGTGACTCGGGAGGCTTATATCCGCTCTGTTCGTCGGGGCAATATTTTTGAGAGGCTATTCCGGAGCTTGGCCACTGCTTGCACCTGCCGTCGTGATGACGTGGTGCTGCCTCAGCGTAGAGAGAGATCCCCTACGGAGGCTGAGAGTTCGAGGTCTGTCCGGAGTAGGAGCTCGGGAGCTGGTGTGTCCCGCCTTATGGAGCAGGGTGGAGAGGATGATGATGTGGACATCAAAGATTCTGACTCAGACTAGATGTAGTCCTTTTCTTTCCTGCATTTTGTCAGAGAGAGAGAGAGAGAGGGGGGAGGAACAGATAAACATATTTATGTACAATATTTCATTTGCCTTTTTCTATGTAATTCATTAGTATTTTGTTTACATGTTTTTTTACATTTAGTACAATGCATGAGCCCTAGGGGTAAGATGGGGATTACACACTGTCGGGTAGTTCCACCTTCTATATCGGACCTCTTTTGTGCCTTGTGACCTTCGAAATGTCTGAAATGGGTCCATTCCGGCATTTGTTGGGGACGGACTTGCAATCTGTCTGAACTGGCTTATGTGGCCGCATGGCCAACCATGGGGAAGGACTGGCTGCACGGCTAATCCCTGGTCTAACACGATTTTTGTCATATTTTTCCTTGTATAATCAGGACTTGAACTCCCTACCCTATTTAATCAACAGTCTCGCAGAGAGACGAGGCAGACATCAGTTTTTCTTCCTTTTTCTCTAGATTTGGATCCTTCCACGATTTTCTGATGGACAGACACCCTAGGATTTCTGAGGAGAGACAAAACTATTTCATCAAGAGTTTGAAGCTCTGGGTTGGGAAGCTTTCGAGGACAACTCATGCAAAATTTGATAGGAGATTCGGGATTAAGTGCATTTGGTCCTTGTGTAGGGTTAAGTCTGATGAGAACATGATTCGTGCTGCTGCTAAATTCTGGGACAACGAGAATCATGTCTTCAACTTTCCTTACAATGAAATCACCCCTACGTATGAATATTTTATGGATCTTTGTAGTGCGACAGTTACGGATAGGGTAGCCATGCCGCAGTCTCAAGTGCCTTCAGAACTTCGAATTTCCCAACTACTGAGGATTTCTATCGAAGATGCTAGGGGCTTGCTGTTGGATGGTGATGTTCACCTCTATGGGCTTCCCATCAGGTTTATTAATAGCACGGTAGAGTCTGACACGGCTTTCGATTGTGTGGCACTCTGTCTATTTGCTTCGGTACTATTTCCGCCTTACGTAGGAGTAGCTATGATGGGTTGTCTCGACATGGTGGGTCAGGCTCGAGCCAATCGCAGTATTGTCCCTTGCTTGCTTGGGGAGACCTTGCATGGTATTGGAGAGTTGGCTTCGGGAGCTTGAAAGATGACCAGAGGAAGTACCCGACTGTTAACCTTGTGGCTGCAGGAGAGACTTCGAGTCTTGGATGAACCTGTTGGACCAGTATCACCTTGGATTTGTCCGAGCAGGCGCGTGGAGCAGCGATTTGCAGGTATGGCTCGTTCTGTATGGGTTACATATCTAGCACAGATGAGTACTACTCAGATTAAGTGGATGGTACCTCACTGGGGGGTGATCAGAGCACAGTGGTCTCAGAGTGGTCTCTGCATGATTCGCGTCCCTGCCTTTGGTGAAACCACTTATTACTATGCAGTGCGGGTGTGCCGTCAGTACAGGATGCCTCAGATTATACCTTCATCATGGGATGAGACTTATATCCGAGTTAATGTTAAGATGTTCTCTATGAGTGCCGGGGTTGCAGTGATCTTGGAGTGATGCTGGTCTTATGCTCTCATGCCTAGCACTCTTTGTATACAGTGACCACGTGACATACTTCTGTCTTGAGAATACTTAGACTGGTACCAGACGACTCTGGGGAATATGTGATAGACTCTGAGACGACTGAGACGTAGGGTAGTGGTACCTTATGTCTCGAGCAGACGCTTGAGGGAGGCTGAGAATGTGCAACGGGAGGTGGAAACCGAGTTGGCTCAGCTAGCACCTACTGAGAGGAAAAGAGAGAGAGAAGGCCCAAGTGGGGTGACTCAGCTTAGGAAGGCTTTATTTGAATATCCTACTAGACAGGCTAGACGCGGACGAAGAGACAATAAACCGAAGATGGATGATGAAGAGGAAGAGGAGGAATGACTCCGAGTATCCAACTACAGTCGTTGCAGACACATAGTTTAGATTTTAGTTTATTTAGTTTATTTAAATTTCAAAGCAGGTTATTTATTCGTAGGTTCTTTCGAGCTTAGACTCATCAAATAAATGTTAACATGTACAGACTTGTGGAAATAGAGATTTCGCTTTAGTTATAAACAGATTGTTTACTTTTCTTGAAATTTTGCTCAAACCAGATTTAGATTTTTATTTATTTTTGAGACCGCACCATTGAAGGCTGTCTACGTTCCCCTTTTACAAGTAGGGCTAAGGGGCTCAGGTCACCGTAGTTCATTTCTGATTGTAGAAAATGAAGATAGAAGGGGGGAAGTAGAGATGTCGTAATAATTTTATTTTTTATTTTTTTATATTTTTTTACAAGGGGGATGGCCGTTGTAGAAGACCGTTGATGGAGAGTACCGATGATGAAGAGTACCATTTGTGGAGAAAGACCGTAGTGGTTAGTTGTAGTAGCGGCGGAGCATGCTGATGTTGACTGGTTACTTGAACTGATTGCCATCCAAATCTGCCATTCTAACTGCACCTCCGGAGAAGATCTTTTGTACGACGTAAGGACCAGTCCATGTGGGGGCCCACTTACCTAGGGGGTTGAACTTATTTGGGAGGCGTACTTTGAGCACCAAGTCTCCTTCTTTGATGTCTACCGGCTTTACTTTCTTATTAAAGGCGTCTGTGGTCCTTCTCTGATAAGCTCTGATGTGTTACATGGCTTTGAGCCTTCTTTCGTCCAAGGTAGCCAATTGGTCGTAGCAACTGCGGAGCCATTCTACTTCATTTACTTGATTTTTGAGCAATACCCTTAGGGACGGAACTTCTAGCTCGATGGGGAGCACTGCTTCCATACCGTATATAAGAGCGTAAGGAGTTTCACCGGTGGCGGTGCGTATCGACGTTCTGTAGCCCCAGAGTGCCAAGGATAACTTGTCGGGCCAATCCCTTCCTCTTATGGCCATTTTTCTGATAATCTGCTTGACGGTCTTGTTAGCTTCTTCGACTGCTCCGTTCGTCTGAGGATAATACGGGGAGGATTTCTTCCTTTCTATTCTGAATTCGGTGAGTAAGCGGGCTGTCTCTGCTCCGAAGTGGCTACCATTGTCTGATATAATCAAATTCAGGACACCATAACGACACATGATGTTTTCCTTGATAAACTGTGCTACCTTCTTGGAATTCAGTACTTTGTAAGACCGTGCTTTGACCCATTTGGTGAAATAGTCTACTGCCACCAATACAAACACATAACCGTTGCTGCCCGCAGGATGGATTTTACCGATGATATCAATGCCCCATGTTGCGAATGGCCAAGGAGTAGTCATACTTTAGAGGTCGTGAGGCGAAATGTGGTTCAAGCTGGAACATACTTGACACTTGTGGCATTTTCTGACCCATTGGATGCAATCTGTCTCTATGGTGATCCAGTAGTAACCCAGGCGAGTAATCTTTTGTCGGAGCATTCTTGCATTCATATGCGGACCGCATAACCCATTGTGTACCTCCTCCATGATGGTTTTAGCTTTCTTGCTTCCCACACATAAAAGTAGGATACCGTCATAGTGCCTCTTGTATAGAGCATTATCTAGTAGTACGAACTGCCCTGCTAGCCTCTTTAGTGCTTGAAGGCTCTTGGCTTTAACGTTTGCTTCGAAGGAGGTCTCCCCATGCTTAAGGAACTTGTAAATTTGCGCATACCACTGATCTTCAACTGCCTTTGACTGAGTTTGGATTTCACAACAATATGCAGGATTTTCTCTTCGGCCAACTCAGAAAGGCTTGGCTGATTTCCCTTCCGGGATTTCTACCAGTGACGCCAAGGTGGCGAGTGCGTCGGCGAATCTGTTTCTGTCTCATGGGAGATAGTGAAATATGACTTCTCGGAATTGTCCAATTAATTCATCCATGTAAACTTGGTATAACTGCAAGTAGGGGTCCACAATCTTCCATTTCTTTGCCGTCTGGTTTATAATCAGAGCCGAATCACCGTATACTTCCAATTCTTTTACATTTCTTTCTATGGCTACTTCTAAACCTGCTATGCATGCTTCGTATTCAGCAGCATTGTTGGTGGTTGTAAAGTTCAACTTTATTGCTATTGGAGTATGCTCGTCTTTAGGGTCAACTAGAAGAAGCCCCACTCCGTTGCCTCTTTTGTTTGTGGCCCCATTGAAGAATAGCTGCCACTTGTCCGTAGCTTCCATTTTGAAAATACTATCGTCTGGGAATTCGGGGTCCAATCCTCGTTCTTCGGTACTTGGAGAATCTGCTAACTGGTCTGCCATAGCTCTCCCCTTAACTTCCTTTCTTGGAACATAGGTGATGTCGAATTCTCCCAGAAATACTGACCACTTGGCATGTCTCATGGATATTGACGGTTATTGAACAAGTACTTGATCGGGTCCATTTTTGATACTAGCCATATGGGGTGAGATACCATGTAATGCTTGAGCTTGGAGACTACCCATACCATAATTTCTTGAATCTTTCTTGTCGACTTCTATTCCGCGTTCCGTGACCATGTATCCCAGCACTTTTCCTCGAACAACCCCAAATGTACACTTAGCAGGGTTCAGACGCATGGAGTGTTCCCTTAGTCTGTTGAAGAATTTCCGTAAGTTAATTAGGTGTCGACCATTGGAACCTTTGGAATGTATGATCATGTCATCTACGTAGACTTCGATCTCCTTATGAATCATGTCATGAAAAAAATGAGTCACAGCCCGTTGATAGGTAGCCCCAGCATTTCTAAGCCCGAATGGCATTGCGGTGTAGCAGTACGTTCCCCATGGCGTGGTGAAAGCAGTCTTTTCTTGGTCTTCCTCGGCCATCTTGATCTGATTATACCCGGCGAAACCATCCACAAATGACTTGACTTCGTAGTTAGCTGTTGTGTCTACTAACATGTCGATGTTGGGAAGCGGAAAATCATCCTTAGGACTTGCTTTGTTGAGATCCCGGAAATCCACGCAAACTCTGACTTTGCCATTAGCCTTCTTTACTGTAACGATGTTTGATAACCACGTCAGATACTCAATCACCCTTATGAAACCTACTCTGAGTAGCTTCTCGATTTCTTCTTTTACTTGCAGGGACCACTCTGGCTTGATGCGGCGAAGTTTCTGTTTTACCGGCTTGGTGTCTGGTGCTATCAGAATTCTGTGCTCTACGATGGATTTGTCCAGCCCTGTAATATCTTTGTAAGACCATGCAAATACGTCAACATACTCCTTGAGCAACCTAATCAGTGCTTCACGCTCTTCGTCTTGAAAGAAGCTACCAATCTGCATTTCCTTCGGCTCGTCGTCTGTCCCCAGATTCATACATGTTAACACCTCATCGGCAGCTTGGGTTCGACTTTCCCTTTGATTCATAACTTGCTCTGAGATTTCTCGGATGTATTCATTATTAAGTATGTCTGTGTCTATATCTTTTAATGAATCGTTATTAACTATTTGTGTATCATTAGATTGATTAGTTAATTTATCATTTATAAGAGCCGCTATAGCGGGATACTCGGAGAGGTCGAGATTTTCATTTAGAGCGAAGGGGAAGATAGTCTTGGCGACTATTTCATAGTCTTCTGACGTGAGGTCGTTAGACTTGGAAGAAGACTCGAATTCATAGGTAAAGATATCGGCCCTAGACAACCTAGACGACTTTGGTGAGTTAATAGGAGACTCGATAGGGGAGGTTATAGGGGGAGCAGTCAGTCCAAGCTCCTCGATCATGAAGTCTTTCGTCGCTATGGGCCCTCCGTATGTACACCAATTCTTCAGTTTGTCAACCATTGGTGAGACCAACGTCCTTAGATCAACATTGTTAGTCTGGTCTTCGATCATGGATACGAAGTTGTCAGAGGATGATGAGCATGCAGTGTTTAGATCAACATCGGGTGCCTCGCCATCTGCCACAATCATTTCAGTTAGATTGGTAAGGTCTGTCTCGTTTCTAACCCTAATGAGAGCTTCTCTAGGTACTTGACCACTATGTATGAGTTCTTGAATAAGAGTCTTTAGAGCGAAACAATCTTCAATGTCATGACCAGTGACTTGGTGGTAATCACAAAACCTTTCTTGATTGCCGTTCGGGCGGGGATGATATCTTTCTAACGGTTGAATCATCCTCATTTCTATCAGGCCGTTGTACATGAGATCCAGGGTGATTTGTAATTGCTCGAAGACGTCCATCATCTCTAGCAAGCCTATCTTGTCGGCATCGACCATATTCACACCTCCATTGTTTGGTAGCGGGTTTGCTATGGTGTTCGGACCTTTGGCCTTCTCAATCTTTCCTTCGGCTATGAGCTTTTGGATGACTCACTTGAGATGGATGCAATCGTCGGTGACGTGTCCGATGTTCTTATGATACTTGCAGAACTTGGTTGCATCAAGAATGGTTTTCTTGTTGAATGGTTCATAGTTCTCAAGTGGCTTGATTAAACCCTTCTTTATTAAAACTTCGAACACTTTGCTAGTAGGCATGCCGAAGTCATCGAAGTGATCTTCTTTCCAGGGAAAGCTGCTTGTAACTGCTTGGACATCGAAGGCGGAGTTGTCTTGGACCATGCTCACTTGACCAGCGACCTCTTTAGATCTAGGAGCGGTACTTGTCGGAGCTTTGTAGCGGAAGGAAGAGTTTCCTATTTTGGCAGTTTCTTTAACAACACCAATAATGCCGGCTTCGTGTCTGACCCCATCATCGACTATTTCCCGCAGATCGGGAGAGTACCCATTACCAATTGCCACCCTAAGCTCGGGCAACAAGCATTTGAAGAATATTTTCTTTTGTTCCTTTGCCTTAGGAGGGTATTGTACCTCTGCTAACTTGTGGTTCCACCTCCTGTAGAAGTCATATATAAGCTCACCGAGCCTTTGCATGGTGTTCTCTAAGTCAGTACGGTTGACGTGCCAATCTAAGTTCGACTGATACTTCTCGCAGAAAGTAGTGGTGATTTGTTCCCATGTCTCTCGTTCGGAAGGATCCAAACTCAAAAACCAACAGAGAGCAATTCTGTCTAAACTGGTGTGGAAGACTCGGGACATTTGCTCATTGGTGCAGTCACGGGCTCTCATGGCTAGTACATAACTGTCGAGATGAGTCTTGGGAAAAGTAATACCATGGAATGTAGAGACCTTCGGCATCTTGAAGTCCCTAGGTAGAGCAACCACATTACTTGGCTCAATGGTCTTAACAATCAGAGCAGATTTCTTGGAGACCGTGTCGGATAGCTTGCGGATCTGTTCTTGCATGGAAATCACTAGAGGGTTGTTGGGTATGCCCACACATATCTCAGTTTTAATGTAATAGGATTTATTAGATTTGATTGATCCATCACCTAAGTTTTATTTCATGGACTTTAGACCCACATGTAAGAAGTATTTATACTTCATTTTTTAAGTTGTCCATTGTTATAGAATAGGCTTACAAATAGGGCAAGAAGATCAAGTTTCAAGAAAAATCACTCAGTGAGTTTGAGCCACGCTTATGCGCCTCCTGCACCACGCGCCTTCTACATTTGCGCCATGCGCCATTTAAAGCTCGCGCATAAGGATTTCTTCATAAAGCTATGTTACGCGCCTCTGCGCCCCTTGATTTAAGCGCACGCTTACTGTGTTCCTCTTGGCTCAATGCGCCTGTTGGCTCAAACGCGCCTCAAAGTGTTTATTCAAACTCAGTGGTTTATTGAAGACTCGAAGACTTGAAGAGAATTCAAATTACGCCAATGATCCAACGGTGGTTAAAAGATGCATACGCGCCTAATCTATTGACACGTGTCCATAACGGTCACATTTATGTTGAGTGTCAAAATGGGCATAATATATGCATGCTCCAATCAACGAGCGACAACTCATCTTATCCACAAGGATCTCCAACGGCTAGTTTTTTGAAGTTCACTATAAATACCCCATAACTTCAACATTTTGAAGTTGCTGAGTTTTGCTAAGAATTTCAAGAATTTCTCTCTCAAAGCATTTGTTGAAGATTTGAAGATTGCCTTCGTTTTTCCAGATTTCTCAAGAACATCTTCATACCTTCATCCTTAGCCCAGATCTTCAAGCTATAACACTTTAGTTTCTTGTGCTCTCCATCTCAAAGATCTAAAGAGCCTTGATACTAAGAACACACACGCACCTCTTTAAGATTGATCATTTAGATTCTTCTTTAAGAGATACACCGGTTATTGTTTTGGATTTGTTCTTTCATAGTAATAGATCTTGAGTTAGTGTATAAGCTCAAACATTGTAATTTGTAACACTCTCTCATTATATAAGATCTCCATTAGAAATCCAAGACTAACCATCTTGGTAGAGGACGTAGATCTTTCATTGATCGAACCTCTCCAAATAGCTTGTGTTATTATCTTGTCATTTCTTTCAAGTTATTATTTTCACTCACTATTTGCTTGTTTACTCATTGTAGATTGATTGAACTGAATTGTGTTGTGTTTGTTATATCATTTGCCTTAGTTCTTTATTTCAACCACTTTGAGCCAAAATACTTAGAGTGTGTGTGCGCCCCTTTATCACACTTTGCGCTTATTTTTCATTACTAAATTCCGCTGTGCATTTCACTCACTCACTTAGGCGCATTTCATAACGCTTACTTGATAAAGTGCGCATTTGCAATTGAGTTTTTCAAGGGTACGAAAAGAATTTTAAAACAGCTATTCACCCCCCCCCCTCTAGCTATTTTTCATACCCTTGTTGCCCTTTGGGACCAACAAGTGGTATCAGAGCAAACACCTTTATAAAACATTTTTCGTTTTTCAAGCTTAACAGCTTGGGTGCCGATTCTAAATGGCAAACTCAAAACCTATGGCAACTGCAAACTACACTCACGTTCCGGTCTTTGATGAAGTTCATTTTGACGTGTGGAAATTCAGCATATTGACTCATCTCAACTCAATCGATGAAAGGCTCCATGACACCGTCGTTTATGGACCTTATATTCCGATGAAGGCGAATCCAAATCCACGCACCAACGCTGCCCAACCTACAGTTCTCAAACCAAGGGAAGAATGGACCGAGGAAGAAATTAGAAGAGTTGCAAATGATGGCAAAGCAAGAAACATTCTTCTAAGCACTCTAAGCACGGCTATGAAACAACAAGTCATGCATTGTGCTACTGCTAATGAGCTATGGGATGCTATTGAAGAGCACATAGAAGGAGACACGGTTTGCAAGGAGAACAAGAAATACGAAGTTCAAAAGAGGTTCAACAATTTTTCTCAACTCCCCGGTGAAAACTTAAGGCAAACTTATGAACGCTACTGTGAAATTATCAATCTATGTATTTCACTTGGCATGAAGTTTACCAACAAAGATTTGAATGTAAATTTTCTACAAGCTTTTGGATCAAGATACCTACATAAATCTAGCGCTCTTGAAGACGCTGGAACTTTAGATGTTTGGAGTTTAAGGAACCTATATGCAAATCTCAAAGTTTACGAACTCAAACTCCAACGAATCAACGAAACTGAAGGAAAGTCAAAATCTATGGCTATGATGGCGCACAGAGGAGCTGCGCCTACACCTGCGCCTACTCCTGCGCCTGTACAAGACCAGAAAAGCTCCGATCCCAAAATTTCTACTTCTGAGCTATTAGACATGGATGATGAAGACTTCGCTTTATTTGTGAAGAAATTTCAAAAATTCAGAAAATTCTCAAGACCCGGCTCAACCAACAAATTTCAAGGATCTACCAGCAAAGCTCCTCAAAAGTTTTCAAGGAGCAGTGATTCAAAAAGAAAAGAAGATCTTGTTTGTTTTAATTGTAGGAAACCCGGACATTTTGCATCAAGCTGCCCGATTCCCAAATTTGAATATATGCAGAAGAAAAGCAGCCATACTCCCAAATTCACTCCCAAGTTTACTCGTCACAAGGGAATGGTTGCTGAAGAAGAAGCTCCAGCAAATGAGCACAATACTTGGATTGAAACAGACTCCTATGAGAGCGATGAAGATTCCGATGATGGACTCGTTTGTTTGATGGCAAATGATGATCAAGTTGATGATTATGATTCGGATGATGACTTCTCCAAGGATGTTCCCGATATGAATGCCTTGAATAAACCTATCAAGAAATCTGCAGGTTTTCAAGAAGTGAAAAAGAAGAAAGGACCAACCATTAGCGAGCTCGTTGAACAAGGATTTCTCACTCCGGCTCAAAACGATGGTGGATTGTTATTCTCACGATGTGATCTTGGAGCAAGGAACAAATTGAGAAAAGGAGCATACATTAGACCACAGGTTGAACCAACTGCTCCAATCTCCAAAATCAATGATGAAGTAATTGCTGAACAAGAAAAATTGTTCAAGAAGGCTGAAAAGGTAATTACTAGATTTGATAGTATGAAGGAAGCTTTAGCACTATCATGTGATGAAATTTCCCAGCTTAAGACCGAGAAATCTCTACTTAAATCTGAACTCACCCTCCTTAAGGAGCAGATAAAGAGCATGACTCCTCTTACTGTTAAAAATACTTTTCTAACAGAACAGAACTCACTTCTTAAAGTTCAAAACGATGAATTGGTTGCTCAAATTACTGATCTTAAAAAGATTACAAATGAGTGGTCCAATTCTCGTGTCACTATGGAGACTATATTTGAGTCCCAAAAAGTCAGTGGTGATAAAAGTGGCTTGGGATTCTCATTAACTAGTGACAACCTTAAATGTGATGTCTGTGCTGAAAGAGATAGTGAATTTACCAACCAACAAACTTTTGAAATTCCCAAGGAAAAACATTCTAATTCAATGGGTAAAGGACAGGAAAAAGTCAAGAGACAAACATTCCATTATGTCTACCCAACGAAGCAATTTGGGAAAGCCAATGGGAAAGATATAGCTACAGATGAGCCATCTCCTAGCAAAATCATTCTTGAAAATAGGCGCGCTCCTTCTCCGAGTGCTCATTATGCACCTAAGAGCCACGCGCCTCATCGCCGTGCGCCTCCTAGCCCTATGCGCCCACCGAGAAAAAGCGCTCCAAAATTTCAAAAGAAAGATTTTGTTAAGGCTAGTTCATTTGACCCAAAGAAGAATGCCATCCCCAAGAAAAGTAAAGAGTTTGTGAAAACTCATGTGATTGGTGGCTTTCATCATTGTTCCATTTGTGATTGTTCAGGACACAAGGCCGTGGAATGCCTTTTGCGATTCACTCCCAATGCCAAAGGACGTAAAAATCCTAAGGTCAAGCAAGAGTGGGTTGTCAAAAGTTGCTAACCCTAGGACCCAAAAATAATAAAGGGGACCTGCTTAAATGTCTATATTTCAGGTTCTTTGTTTCATGGCTGGATCTTCAAAAGCTAGAAATTATGAATGGATTCTCGATAGTGGGTGTTCAAGATACATGACTGGAGATGAATCCTTATTAGAAGATGTCCATGAAGAAAGAGGTCCCTCCGTAACATTTGGCGATAATAACAAAGGTCAAGTTGTAGCATATGGAAAGCTCAAGAAAGACAAAGTGTTCATTGAAAGAGTCTCACTCGTCGAAGGGCTCAAGCACAAGTTATTATCCATATCTCAATTCTGCGACAAAGGATTAGAATGCCATTTCACTTCAACGCAATGTCTTATCAAGAATGGCAAAACTGGAGCTATCTTACTCACGGGATATCGTAAGACAAATATTTATACTATTGATTTCCATAGTATGAACTCTAGTACTAATCTTTGTTTTGTAGCAAAAAGTGTGAACGAAAATAGTTTGCTGTGGCACAAGCGCTTAAGTCACTTGAACTTCAAGTATCTATCTAAACTCAGCAGGAATAATCTTGTCAAAGGACTTCCCAAGGTTGCTGATCATCATGACAAAAAGTGCGCCGCATGTCAACTTGGCAAACAACCGAAGCAGTCATTTTCAAGCAAGTCTAATCCTTCAACTACAAGATGTTTGCAACTGCTTCACATTGATCTATTTGGACCAGTTTTCACCGCAAGTATTAGAAGAAACAAGTATACTCTAGCTGTGGTGGATGATTATTCAAGATATACATGGGTAGAGATGATGATTACAAAAGATGATTGTTATGATATTCTCACTACCTTATTTCGACTGCTCCAAACCCAAAAAGAAGATGACATCGTTAGTGTTCGATCCGACAATGGAACAGAATTCAAGAACAACGGTGTTGCTCGATATTGTGAAGATCATGGGATAGATCACAACTTTTCAACCGCCGGAGTCCCTCAACAAAATGGCATTGTTGAACGAAAGAATAGAACGTTGATAGAAGCGGGAAAGACGATGATAGCTGAAGCTAAATTGCCTAAGTACTTTTGGGAAGAAGCTATCAACACTGCATGTTTTACTCAAAATCGTTCCCTCATCAACAAACTTCACAACAAGACTCCGTATGAACTTTGGCGTGGTAGAACTCCCAACATTGCATTCTTCAAGATCTTTGGTTGCAAATGTTATATCCTCTACAACGGAAACGAACATAGAGGTAAATTCGATGCCAAAGCCGACGAAGGTATTTTTGTTGGGTATGCCAAACACTCTAAAGCTTTTCGAGTTTTTAATAGAACTACATTAGTGATAGTTGAATCTGTACATGTTACATTTGATGAACATTCTCTCCTTGAGCCACATTTGGCTCCAAATGTTGCTGATGATTCTATTGAGCTAAATGATACAGGTGCTCCTATTTATGTTGCGCCCACTCAAGATCAGAATCTATCAACACAAGGAAATCCATCTACATCAAATGCGCCTAATTCAATGTATAATGCGCCTGGTGAATCATCTATTGCGCCTCACTCAAATGATGCGCCTCATGATTCCTCTCACGCGCCTATTTCTACTGCTGCATCTGGTGTAAACCCAAATTTCAATTCTGAGCCAGTTCAACCCCCAAATTTCAATGACTTTGAATCTGGTGAAGATGTACCAATTGAAGACCTTCAAGTTTCTACGACTCAACCTAACTTACCCCCTGAAATTTGTGAAGTTAGAGGTTACCCAATTGCTAATATCATCGGTGATCTACAAGTTGGTGTTCGTACAAGGAGAGCTACAAACTTTGATGCTTACACTGCTTTTATCTCTCAAATTGAACCGAAGAAGGCTGATGAAGCGCTCCAAGATCCTAATTGGGTTGTTGCAATGCAAGAAAAACTCAATCAATTTGAACGATGTAAGGTCTGGACTCTAGTTCCAAGACCAAATGATCATGGAGTGATTGGTACGAAATGGGTGTTTAGGAACAAGATGGATGAGAATGGAACCATCACGAGAAACAAAGCAAGATTGGTTGCACAAGGCTATAGGCAAGAAGAAGGAATTGACTATGATGAAACTTTTGCGCCCGTAGCAAGACTTGAAGCTATCAGATTATTTCTAGCTTACGCCGCTCACAAAAACTTCAAGTTATATCAAATGGACGTGAAGAGCGCGTTTCTAAATGGTGAACTCCAAGAACAAGTCTATGTTGCTCAACCACCTGGGTTTGAAGATTCTCAATTTCCAAATCATGTGTACAAACTCCAGAAAGCTTTGTATGGACTCAAACAAGCACCAAGAGCATGGTATGATACACTATCAAAGTTTCTCATCGAAAAAGGCTTCACTCGCGGTAAAATCGATACAACTCTTTTCATTGCCAAACATAATGGTCATAAATTACTTGTTCAAATTTATGTTGATGATATTATATTTGGTTCTACTAATGAATTGTTGTGCAAGCGTTTTGAGAAACTAATGAAGAGCAAGTTTTAAATGAGCATGATGGGAGAACTCACATTCTTCCTCGGGCTTCAAATCAAGCAAATGAGTGAAGGCATTTTTATCAACCAATCCAAATACACAAAGGACTTAATCAAGAAGTTTGGACTTGAGAACGCTAAAGCATACGATACTCCAATGGCCACCGGCAACAAACTCGACAAAGATTTAAAAGGTAAACGTGTTGATCAAACGCTCTATCGAGGTATGATTGGCTCACTCCTTTACCTTACTGCTAGTAGGCCTGATATTATGTTTAGTGTTTGTGTTTGTGCTCGCTATCAATCCGACCCTAGAGAAGCACACTTAATTGCTGTCAAACGTATTATAAGATATCTCTCTGGCACTGTTAACCTTGGACTTTGGTACACCAAAGATTCGAACTTTAAACTTGTAGGTTATTCAGATGCGGATTATGCAGCGTGCACAATTGATAGGAAAAGCACTAGTGGCACCTGTCATTTCCTCGGATATCGACTTGTGTCATGGGCAAGTAAGAAACAAGCTTCTGTATCTGTTTCAACAACAGAAGCCGAATATATCGCTGCGGGAAGTTGTTGTTGTCAAATACTTTGGATGAAGCAGCAATTGGTGGACTATGATATCATCGAAGAAAATTGTCCCATCTACTGCGACAACACATCAACAATTGCGGTTTCTGAAAATCCTGTCATGCACTCAAAGACCAAGCACATCGATATCAAATATCACTTCCTCAAAGACCACGTGGAGAAAGGCAATATTCATTTGGAACACGTGGGAACCGACTATCAAATCGCCGACATTCTAACGAAAGCACTACTCGAAACGGTTCATGTTTTTGAGAGGTGAAATGGGTATGCTTGAACTCAACTAAATTCAATATAGTTTTGTCAATACTAATGATTTTATGTTGTGTTGAGTTATGAGTATATTAGGTACAAATGATTAAAATCAACTTTTCAAAGTTTCAAGGAAACTATGCGCCATCTATGCGCCTTACTAACTGCGCGCCCATCTCTCATTTTCTGCGCGCACAATATCTGCGCACCTATCAATCTATGCGCTCCTAGCATCCAAGCGCTTCAAACATTTATGCGCCCTTAACTATCCTTGTGCGTCTTGCTGAAGTAATGCGCCTTGAGTAATGCGCCCCTTCATGCGCGCATTAACTATTGCGGCTCAATCAATTCTCAAAATTTAATTTCAATGATTGAACGTATTAAATACACAAGTACCAGGTATGTTTATTCTGGGGGCAACTCCCATTTAGTCCCTCATTAGAATCTAAATTACCACCTAATCCAAGGTATTTTCAATATTACCACCTAGTCCAAGGGATATTAAAAGGGCATGAATACCCTTACTAAATGACTGAAAATTACATGATTACCCCTCCCCCCTCAACCTTTCACCTTCTCACCGGTCAACAACTTTGACCGACCGGCCACCACCTCCGGCCGACCACCACCTCCGGCCACCTTTTCCGGCAATATTTTCCGGTCACTTTTTCCGGCGACCACCTCCGGCCACCATTTCCGGCGACCACCTCCGGCCACCATTTTCCGGCGACCACCTCCGGCCACCATTTTTCGACCACCATTTCCCGGCCACTATTTTCGGGCCACCGTTTTCCGGCGACCACCTCCGGCTACCGTTTTCCGGCGGCCACCTCCGGCCACCATTTTTCGGCGACCACCTCAGGCCACTATTTTTCGACCACCATTTTCCGGCCACCACCTCCGGCCACCATTTTCCGGCTACCACCTCCGGTCACCATTTTCCGGCGACCACCTCCGGTCATTATTTTTCGACCACCATTTTCCGGCGGCCACCTCCGGCCACCATTTTCCGGCGACCACCTCCTTCCACCATTTTCCGACGACCACCTCAGGCCACTATTTTTCGACCACCATTTTCCGGCCACCACCTCCGGCCACAATTTTCCGGCCACCACCTCCGGTGAGTATTTTTTGGGTGCCATAATCCGGCGACCACCTCCGGCGACTATTTTTTGACGACCACCTCCGGCCACCATTTTCCGGCGACCACCTCCAGCCACCATTTTCCGACCACCATTTTCCGGCCACCACCCCCGGCCACAATTTTCCAGCCACCACCTCCGGGTGAGTATTTTTTGGGTGCCATAATCCGGCGACCACCTTCGGCGACTATTTTTCCGGCAACCATTTTCCGGAGACAATTTTTTGACAACCACCTCCGTCAACCATTTTCCGGTGACCATCTTCGGCGATCAAATAACTGAGAACTTATTAGTAAGTTCTCAGTTGTCATCTAAACAACTCCGGCGACCAAACAACTGTGAATTAATCAGTAAGTTCACAGTTGTCAATAAAACTACTAAAAACACGATCGAATCCGGCGACCAAACAACTGTGAACTAATCAGTAAGTTCACAGTTGTAGGTGTACAATTGTAAGTTCGCAAATATAAGTTTCGCAATTGTAAGTTCGCAATTGTTCGAACAAGTTCACAGTTGTAAGTTTACAATTGTAAGTTCACAAATGTAAGTTCGCAATTGTAAGTTCGCAATTGTTTCAATAACAAGTTCGCACTTGTTCCAAAAACAAGTTCGCAATTGTAAGTTCGCACTTGTTCCAAGAACAAGTTCGCACTTGTTCGAACAAGTTCACAGTTGTAAGTTCACAATTGTAAGTTCGCAGTTGTTCAAAAAACAAGTTCAAAGAACAAATTCATTGTTTTTTTCAAAAACAAGTTCACATTTGTTCTAATAACAAGTTCCCAAGTTCGAAGAAATAATGTAACAATCAAGCTCCCAAGATCTCTAACAACCTACACTAGGCCTCTAATAAAAAAAAGTCAAACTTGGTTCAATCAATTGATCAAAGTAACACAATCTTCATAAGCACCTTGTACATTCAAAGCACTAACTAAGAAAATTCATGCTAAAGAACTAATAAAACCAAACTACATCATTCAACATCTTCATAGACAAACTAATCAAAGGGATCCAAAAGATTTAACATGACCATTAACCTTATACTCCATTATGAAAACTTAGAAATAATGTAACTGTAACTATAAATCATTAACCAGATTTCATTAGGACCAAATTAAGTTACTCTCCCAAACCTCAAGACACTCTGCAACTAATTATCAACAAAAAAAATTCAATCGATTACACTTTGATGAAGCTTCGAGCTAGGTCGCCAAAACTGGGATGAGGCCAGAGTTTCCACAACCATGAATCTGAAATCCTAAAAGATACAACCATGAATCGATTACACTTTGATCTGGTTTATGAATATAAGCCAAAAAGACGGATGAACATTACCAAATCTGGATGAATCTTACCGGATCTGGACAGATCTGGATCTGGAAACAACGTTGAAGGGAGAAAGACCAGGATGGCGGAGGGAGGGGTGCGGCCATGGTCAGAAGTGAGATGCTCGGAGATGAAGACGTAGCCGGAGTATTTCAATGGATCGGGGATTAAGTGGCCCGATTATGACGGTAATGGTGAGGCTGTGGATGGCTGGTGGAGAGCGAGGTCGCCGGAGGTGGGGAAGCAGAGTAGACGGCGGAGGAGGGGGAGCAGAGGGTCGCCGGAGGTGGGGATCTGCAGAGAGAGAAAGAAGTGAGAGTGTAGTGTGCGTGTGTGTCGATTGAGAGGGGGTGAGGGGTCGCCGGATGAGGGGGTGGGGGGAGCCGGAAGAGGGGTGGGGGGAGCCGGAGGTGGGTAGGATAGAGAGAGAAAGTAGTGAGAGAACGACCGGTGTGTTTTGTGCGTAAGAATGAGATGGGAGGGGAGGGGAGGGGGTTTTGTTTTAATAAGGGGTAATTTCGGGATTTTGATATATTGTTGGACCTGATGGTAATTTATTTTAATTGTTGGACCAGGTGGTAAAGCAAAATATTGGCTTGGACTAGGTGGTAGTTTCACTTAGAATGGGGGATTAGGAGGTAATTTTCTCTTTATTCTGTTCATTTATTATAGGAATCTATGTCTTTTGAGATTCCTTTAATTGTTCAAGGGTACTTGTGCAATTAAATTTTTCCCTCGTTTTACGCTTTTCAAAAATTTTTATTTTCTGGGATATATTTCTTGCACCCCAAACTTACACCAAAATAGATGTTTTTGGTGTTTGTGCAAAAATTAGTCAAAATTGCTCATACACTTAAAGGGAACGTGGAGCAGTTTTTCAAAAACCTAAATGTCACATCATGACACTTTAGGTCATTCAGCCATTAATGCCCTTCAAATCCCAAAAATCCCTCATTAATGAATGTCCTTTTTGTCATGATGAGCCGCCGTTTTTCAAAATCCCTCATAAATGCCATCCTTTCAACTTCCCATCTTTTTAAATTTTTGACTGTATTTTTTCCATATCTGTGCAAAATTTTAAACCTAACCTATATATTCATCATCACATTCAATCCCTCCTACCAACTCTCCTCTCTCTCTCTCCCCGTCTCACTCTATCTCTCTCCCCGACTCTCGTGTCTCTCTCTCCATCTTCATTTTTCTTCTTCATTTTCTATATATACATACGTTTATGGGTCCTAAGAAAGCATTAACATCTACACAAGATGAAATGGTATGAATTCTAAACCCTTTAACTCTTTAAGTTTCTGCATTTTTTTCTCTTTTCGTCATTTTTTTTTGTTCCTCGTTATTTTTCAAACCCGGATTCGTTTCTCCTTGATTTTTCTTGTTTCGATGATCCGTTTTCTATATCGTTTGTTGGGTTGTGTTCCATTCATGATTTCGATTCTTTTAAATCCAACATTTCAACGATCAATACTTTCTTTGTTACAAATCTGAATTTTTTGGTTTCAAAATTTTTCAAATTTTTCGGTCATTCTTTTGTTCATTGTGCTTTCATTATTTATTTGTTCATGTTTTTGTTTACATATTTAGATTCCTTGTTGTCATGCGGTCATTTTGATATATTATTTGTCTATTTTGGTGAAGTTTCATGATTTTCGTGTTCTTGGTGTTCTTCGAGCATTCAAGGGTCGTTCTTCGTGTTTTTCGTCATTCTTGCATGTTTTGGTCTCTTAAAATTTTCTATCGTGTTTTCAAAAATTTGCACTTTTTGATTTTCATTTCTTTCATTTGAATGCTTGTTGTTTGTTTTTCTTACTAAGTTAAAATTTTCACGTTATGCGCCTATGTACTTCTTTATGCGCCTCTACTTGTATATGCACTTAAATCATTCTGCGCCTAAAACCTTATGCGCCTACCTTCGTACTTAGTCAAATTTCATTGTTTTTAATTTTTCCTTAGTATTCACATAGAACCATATTATGCGCCTTGTAACTCTATGCGCCTTTAGTGTTTCATGCGCCTAATTCAATCATGCGCCTTGATTCTCTATAATTTTGTGCGCTTGATTCAATTATGCGCCTATCTATTCTTTATGCGCCTATGTTACTTTGATCATTTTATGTTTCTATGCGCCTATGTCACTTCTAACATCAATCATTTTTTTTAGGACCTTGCAAATTTCAAATTAGAAGAATCTCTTGATCTATTAGAGTTGTCTGGTGAAGTAATTGGGCGAGAAATCATAGAGACTCTGCGCGTAGCTGGTCTGCTCCCTCTATTCACCATGGACCAAGCTTTTTATTCTGCGCTCCTCGTGGATGAGTTCTTTTCCACTACTGTTCTAGTGGAAATTGATGTAAATGGGCGCACTCACTACCGGATTGAGGCTCGCGTTCAAAATGTTGACGTCCATATTTCATCATCTGTGATTCGACACTTGCTTGGTTTTCCATCTACGGGTGAAGATCGCATTATTGGGCGTCCGATGACTTTCTCTATTGATGATCAGAACAGGATGGCTGCCTCACTTCTAAATATTCCCACGCTTCAAAATAATATCAAAAACACTGAAATTCGAGATGGTGGAGAACTCTTGACTCACATCGCGCACTTGGTGGGAACTTCGATTGTTTTCAAAACCGGGAACGTGAACCGATTCACGGTGGAACAATGGGAATACACAGCTGCCATCATGGCCAAGGAAAAGCTTCATTGGCCTCACATTCTGTTCAAGACGTTGCGTGAGCAGATTGATAAATTTGTGAAGAACAAAAGTGATGGAAAGACCCGATTCCGCTCACACTGCCTTCTTCTCACAAAACTTTTTTTAACTTACCCTGAGTTAGTTAAGTTTTTGCATGAGAATCCTGAGTACAAGATCAATGATGTTCCAATGTTTGGTAAAGCGAATTTGGACCTCAAGAAGCGCAGAAAGAAGCCTACAAAGCGCGCCAAAGGAATTCAAATCAAGACTGTTGAAGGCTTAGTTGATGAAGACATAGAGTCAGATGATGCGCCGGTTCTTAAAAGCGCACCATTAATAAAGAGCGCAGTGAAGGCAAGCGCTAGACAAAGCGCTGATCCCTTGCCAGGCGCAGAGAAAAGCAAAGGAAAACGGGTAGTTGATGACCCTCCTCGTGCGCCTATCAAACGTACCAGATTCGAAACTGATGAAGAGCGAGATCTAAGGCTAGCGCAGGAAGCCAGCAGACTTGAGGCTCAAAGAAAAAGGGATGAAGATTTTCAAGCCAAACAAGCTGCTGAGTCAGAAAAGTTAGAGCGCATGAAAGGCGCTGGATCAAGCACTGATATTGAGAAAGGGCCTTCTGTTTCCGCGCCTACCCAGCGCGCGCCTACTCAACGCGCCCCCACTCCCCGTGCGCCCTCGTTCAAATTTTAACGGACCAACGTGTCAAGGGTACAACTCCTCTCTGATTTTTTTGGCGATGATGTTTCAGACTTAGAGGAACCAGTTCAGGGGGAGCAAGAGACCATCCCTCAGCGCACTCCTTCTCCAGTTGCGCCTCCACCCAAACCAGATCAAATCACAACGGAAACTGTTGATGTTGAAACAGTTGTTGTTGAAACTGTTGATGTTGAAACTGAAGATGAATTTGAGTCTCCTACTCATTCACCTCCTCTTGCGCCTCCATCTCCTATTGCGCCCCTTCAAGATTTTGCGCCCCTTCAAGATGATGCGCCCCTCTCTGCCCCTGCGCCTCCTCCATCTGCTCCTGATTTGAGCGAGGTACTTTCCACTCTTCATTCTTTGCAGCAGGGGCAAGCAAATTTAGAACAAGGACAGACGCATATAAAGTCTCAATTTGAGCTTCTTACTTCCTTACTCACTGATCAATCTGAAGAGATCGCTGCCATTAAGGGGGAGATGAATTCTCTCAAGGACAAACTTTCTGCTCCTTCTCCTCCTCCGGCGCAGACTCAGGTTCAACCTCATACTGATCAGGCGCAAACCACCACTTCTGCGCCTACTTTCATACCTCAGTCTGCTGCGTCTCAATCCAACATGAACGTGCTAGTATCTAAGTTGGATGTCCTGAAAGAATTGGTCGTCACTCATTTCACTGCTGCTCACTCAAGCTCTGACAGACGCTCCGAACATATTTCTTCTGATATTATCACGGCTCAAAATGCCATTGAAGCTCACATTCAAATCTTAGAAGAAAATATTTCACAGCAGCAGCAAATCACTCAGCGTTCCATTGATGAATACCAAAACATCAATGTGAATCACTTGAGTTACATTAGAGACGGTATCACTGCCACTCACTCCAGTGTCACTGACACTCAGGGCTTAGCGAACCGTAGTCATCAGCTCGCTAAACAAATTCAGCGTTCTGTTTCAGAGATCGTTGAAGGTTTGAAGGAAGATGATATGCCTCCTAACCCTTAGTTTCTATTATTTTTTTTGTAAGTTTTTAGAACCTCTTTGTAATAGAATCAACTCGTGTTAGTGATTTTGTGCTTACGTGTTTTAGCACCTTTTTGCCTTTGTTCTATTCGAAACTTGTAATTTGTAACTCTTACACCCCAAGTTTTAATGAGAACAATGCATCACTTATTATCAAACCTTATTCACTCAAACTCCTTGTTTGTAGAACAATGAATATTGTTTAAATTCATATGCATCATATTGAATTGTTTCATACTTTCATGCATTAAGTTTAAACTTGGTTTAAACACATTTCAAAACTAAAAATCATATATCATTTTGAATGTGTTAAACTGTTGTTTCTATCTTTCCATATGTAATTCTTTATTCTCATTGGAATAGATTAGAAATCTATATTTTGGACTAGTGTGTGCATTAACTTGAGACATGAATTACCAATTTCATTCATTTGGACATGTTTTTATCAAGTATAATGTTTTTCCTTGATATAGTAGGTAATGGCATCAATCAAATAGGGGGAGATTGTTGGGTATGCCCACACATATCTAAGTTTTAATGTAATAAGATTTATTAGATTTGATTGATCCATCACCTAAGTTTTATTTCATGGACTTTAGACCCACATGTAAGAAGTATTTATACTTCATTTTTTAAGTTGTCCATTGTTATAGAATAGGCTTAGAAATAGGGCAAGAAGATCAAGTTTCAAGAAAAATCACTCAGTGAGTTTGAGCCACGCTTATGCGCCTCCTGCGCCACGCGCCTTCTACATTTGCGCCATGCGCCATTTAGAGCGCGCGCATAAGGATTTCTTCATAAAGCTATGTTACGCGCCTCTGCGCCCCTTGATTTAAGCGCACGCTTACTGTGCGCCTCTTGGCTCAATGCGCCTGTTGGCTCAAACGCGCCTCAAAGTGTTTATTCAAACTCAATGATTTATTGAAGACTAGAAGACTTGAAGAGAATTCAAATTACGCCAATGATCCAACGGTGGTTAAAAGATGCATATGCGCCTAATCTATTGACACGTGTCCATAACGGTCACATTTATGTTGAGTGTCAAAATGGGCATAATATATGCATGCTCCAATCAACGAGCGACAGCTCATCTTATCCACAAGGATCTCCAACGGCTAGTTTTTTTAAGTTCACTATAAATACCCCATAACTTCAACATTTTGAAGTTGCTGAGTTTTGCTAAGAATTTCAAGAATTTCTCTCTCAAAGCATTTGTTGAAGATTTGAAGATTGCCTTCGTTTTTCCAGATTTCTCAAGAACATCTTCATACCTTCATCCTTAGCCCAGATCTTCAAGCTATAACACTTTAGTTTCTTGTGCTCTCCATCTCAAAGATCTAAAGAGCCTTGATACTAAGAACACACACGCACCTCTTTAAGATTGATCATTTAGATTCTTCTTTAAGAGATACACCGGTTATTGTTTTGAATTTGTTCTTTCATAGTAATAGATCCTGAGTTAGTGTATAAGCTCAAACATTGTAATTTGTAACACTCTCTATTTATATAAGATCTCCATTAGAAATCCAAGACTAACCATCTTGGTAGAGGACGTAGATCTTTCATTGATCGAACCTCTCCAAATAGCTTGTGTTATTATCTTGTCATTTCTTTCAAGTTATTATTTTCACTCACTATTTGCTTGTTTACTCATTGTAGATTGATTGAACTGAATTGTGTTGTGTTTGTTATATCATTTGCCTTAGTTCTTTATTTCAACCACTTTGAGCCAAAATACTTAGAGTGTGTGTGCGCCCCTTTATCACACTTTGCGCCTATTTTTCATTACTAAATTCCGTTGTGCATTTCACTCACTCACTTAGGCGCATTTCATAACGCTTACTTGATAAACTGCGCATTTGCAATTGAGTTTTTCAAGGGTACGAAAAGAATTTTAAAACAGCTATTCACCCCCCCCCTCTAGCTATTTTTCATACCCTTGTTGCCCTTTGGGACCAACAAGGGTGATTGGAGAAGTCTGTGCTACCATAGGCTTGAGTAGCGAGCAGAGCAGTGGAGATTGTAGGTACGGAGACACCAATGCTCAATGGTAGTGAAGGCGGTGGAAATTTGGTAGAGGACAAGTAACTACCTGTCAATTCTGGTGACGGCTCATACGGACCCTTGCTGGAGGTTGATTTAGTACCGAAATCAGGAGGAGGAACGCTTTGGTAGTTGGGCACCTTAAGAGGGATAGCATCATCATTGGTAGGGTAAGTTACTGGCACTGTCTCATCTTCGATAAGAATGGCCTCCCTATTATGGAAGCTAGTTGCTACACCTTTCTTCTTCATCTCAGTATGAAGATGATCTTTGAGCTCTTGGTTGACCCTTTCTAGAGACTTACTTCTATCCTCAAGCTTAGAGATCTGTAGCATGAGGTTGGTTAATAAATCATGGAGAGGTGGCGGAATGTCCGAGGGCTTGATACTGGTGGCGATCTCTGGATCGGTAAAAGGGGAGAATGGCGGAGTGGAGACACTAGGAGTAGTAGGCTCTGATGATGGAGACATTGTTGATGCAGAGACTTGAGACTGATCTTGCGGAAGGCTTGACCGTTGAAGATGACCAACGGAAAGGACCTAAACTTGCTTCTCTGTAGAGGTAGTAGATGAGAGGTTTAGGACCGGACAAGGCTCATGCAATGTATTTTGTTATTTTACAAAAACAATGTATCATTAGTCCAAATGGTTGGAAGGGGTACCCTTTTTGGGTTACTATCTACAAAACCTGGATCAGTGGAGGTCATCACTACGTCTATAGACCCCTCGTTTTTCACCTGTATTGCACCTCCCAAACGGACAATTTGGGCGAGGGTCCTATAGGGCAAGCGACTTCCACCGACCTAACGGATCCTAGTGACTAACCCTTGTTTAAAGGCATTTAACGTAACGTTTATGTTACTTCCGTTAAGTATTTAACGAGTTGAGATCCTTGTACAAAGTATCACTCGGCTTACTATATGGACACCCTTATAGGGAATTTCATTTTTGTTTGTGCTTTTTTTTTCTCTCGAAGGATCTCGACTCATTAAAGACATAACGGATGACGGCATGAACGACACGTTAATTGTCTATAAATAAAAGCTATTCAAACCAACCGGTCAACTTTGGAGTGTCCTAGACTCTGTGAGTGCATGGTTTCGAAATGAACAAGGGATTAACCTCGATTGCTTCACAAGTGAAAACAGTGAGTTAGATAGCCCGGGTGCCACGAAGATAGAGGCGACGGGATCACCAAAATCTGTGCACTCAGCGGAGTATCCAGTAGGGTGTGCAGTGTGACACGGACCTAGTGGTAGTGTGCAGACAAAAACTAGTTATTTTTTAGGGAGAAAACATAGAGTTTTTTGTATTTACATGTATGCAATGCAAAACAGTTAGAAAGGGTACAATAGGAAACAGTTAAGATATTAACGCACTAAAGTACAAGGGAAGCAAATATGTACAAGAGATAAAGTACAAGGGAAAAGAACAAGTAAGTACAATCATGATATTGACGAAAGTTTGACCCTCTATGTTTGAAGATGTTCAAAGCTTGTCCCCAGCAGAGTCGCCACTGTGAATACCCATTTCCGAATGCGGGCAACGCACATGAAGTCTTTCTTTTTATTTATCTTTATTTATCATTTCTATGGGATTAGGATATTCAAGTTGGCATTTAACTTTATTAAGAGTCGCCATGTTGTTTTTATTGAGCTAAAACATTGAGAAACAGCTAACAGAGAGGGTTCGGGGGTCAAGTTACGATAAGAGAAGAATATCAAGTTATCACTCCTATCGCCCGAGCAGTCGGACTTTCTATCATGATGAATGTGTTAGTAGTGTGTTAGTGATTGATACCGGATCCGAAGATTGCCTACGTTCTTCTCGAGATGAGAAGCTCAGGTCAGCGTAGTTCGCAAATAATCAGAATAGAGAGAAGAAGCGGGATCATGCATAATGAAGGGGGAGGAGAAAGAATCATACAAGATGATCACATCCTAGAATAGTGATTATACCATTGATAAGATCAACGTGTAGTCCTCATATTCATCCTTGGAGAGTTATTGATCATGGGAATATTTACCTAAAGTTTAGGGTTTAGAAGTAGTTCCTAGATCTCGTTGATCATCATCGGCTATGCATTGTAAGTAGGGATTAAAACATTTGATCTAGCATGTTCAATCTAACATAGTAATAAGAACATCATGAAACATGTATAAAATAACACATAAGCATGAAGATCTCTACCCTAGATATAGAGCATATTATGAATTCTAGTAAGAACATGAAGAACACGTTATGAATCATATGAATATAGGTGTATAAACATAATGAAACTAGCATAAATCAGATCTAAACTAAGAAAACATAATAAATTCTCACCAATCTTGACAAGAATGAAGTCGAATCACTTGCGCGGAATCACCGGACCTTCGGGATTGCTAGAAAGGCTTAGAGAGAGAGTTTTGCCGTCAATTTTGGCTGTAGAACTCGGGATAGAGAATTGTGTGTTTTTTCAGGCCGGTCCAAGAGATTGACACAATTATCGAGGCTTTGATTAATCTGGACTCTGGAGGATGATGAGATAACGTCCATCTTTACAGCCTCATTCGATCAGGTCGTCAACATCTTCTTATCTGGGCTTTTTGGGAAATCCTAGATAAGTCCTGCGCAGTTCATAAATACCTGGGAGGTCCCTGTGAGTTCTAGAGAGCCTAATAACTCATTTTCAGGTTGGGTACTAACAAGGAAAAGACTCTTTTTTTATTTAAGTCAGAGGGACGGAGTCCCTTTTGGGGTTTCTAAGAAAATAGTGGAATGGTCACACTAGTATATAGACCTTCTCGAGGTCCCATATACTCATCGGATTCCACCACGCTTGTGATTCCTACATGTGTCGGGATTAAACTAAATTAATGTAATAAATCATACATGCGGGGACAGATTTTTTATTTTCGTCCATAATAACCACTTGGGGACGGAGTTTTATTTCGTCCATAATAACCACTTGGCATGTATGTTTTGAAGACATTAGTTTAGGGAAATATCGGCACATGAAAACCGACTTGGTCACGGAGTGTTAGACCCTAACTAGAATTGTGTTGGCTTGTGCTCGGCTAAAGAGAGGCTTAAAGGTCACCCCCGGCATGTAGTCATGAACTACGCCACGGGCTGTGGTTTACCGCTTCGAGAGAGTCAAGGTCGGGTGGAGCTTGAAACTCTCTAGGACGGGCCTCGAAGGGTTTAGGGTTATGAACTTGTGCGACTCGATAGTGAGCAATTGATAGGAATTTTGTGCACGTAGTGTGAGGTCTAACATGTGACAAAACATTTTTACTTTAAAAAAAAAAAAACAAATAAGCACATAATTTACAACTCTCGAATCACCCGTATGACCGGAAAAAAACACAAAATAAATCAGTCAAATGGTCCAAATCAGTCCTGATGCAGGCAACTGTGCCCACACCCCATTCTTCTGTTCTGTTCTGGAAATTGTTCATGTTCTAGAAAACCACCCAGAAGCGTGCGCCTCTGGCTTGTGTTGTGGGATGCGCGCGCATGGCGCAGAGTCTATGGGAGGCGCTAGCTTCTGGGCGAACCTGTCAGATTGTCAGAATTTGGACTCAGGGGATTTCCCTGGTCCTGAATGTCTATTGGAACCCCTGCAAAGATGATTAGTGTAGAAAAAAGAAGAAGAATAGGAAGAACATATGGGAGGCAGGCGATTCTAGTCCTTGATGTGGGACGCGCGCGCCTGAGGCCAAGAAGGCCAGAGGCGCACGCTTCCCCCATCAAAGACCAGAATGCTCAAAAAAATGTAGACTTTGAACAGAAATGCAAGTTTAACCCTCAAACGTCCCCAGCGGAGTCGCCACTTTAGATACCCTGGGAGGAGCCCACTCGCTTGGCTAGAGAGGTGGATTGTCCTAGGATGTCTATTCATGTTTTAAGTTGTTTGAGTCGCCACCTATGTTTTAGAGAAACATAAGAAAAACCTAATATTTAGCCTATGTTTGATACGAAAACAGAGATTCTTGTTATGAGGTTCGGGGGTTAGGTTACAAGATGGGAAGTACTTAAACACCCATCTCGCCCAACTAATGTTGGTCTTGCTTGTTCAAAGTCTACATAAATAAAATGTTCTTCCTATTCTTAATAATGATAAAGGGGGGGTTTAAAAGGGGTGTTTAGAATGTAGGGAGATAACACCTTGGCCAACTTCAATGGAGTAAAGTGGCCTTTGGTGTCATGTCCCAAAATGGTTTTGGGGTGATTGCACGTTTGACAAAAGTGAAAGAAGAAGAGAAGAGATGAAGTAGAGAGAAGAGATAAAAAGTAGAGTTTACCTAAACTTCAAATGACTTCAAGTATTTCTTGGAGAATTCCTTGAAAATTATTTGTGTATAGTTTTCTTAATCATAAAAGTCCTCCTTTTTAATGGTGCATTAGAGGGGTTTATATGACGCGACCCCGACCCCGCGGGCAGGGAACTCGTGAGCTGGATGTCGACTTAATAACAAATACCATAATATAGAAGATAAAAATTCCTCTTAATACCAAAAGATATAGTACACAGATTTAGAAATCCATTCTTAAACAACAAAATATTGCAACTAGTATAAGCACCACAAGCTTATACCAAAATACAAAACATTACTACCCTTAATGACGTCTCAGTTTGGTAATACTATCCCCAAGGTTATACATTTAACAACAATGTAAACCGAATAATAACCTGCCCAAAAAGTCACGAACACACTCGACGCCCTTCTCGTGATCAGCGAGCCCTATCACTTTCCTCCTTGGGGGGGGGGGGTTAAGGAGAAACAAAGATAAAAAGAAAGGGGGTGAGATAAATCTCAATAAGCCACTTATGCAACTACATGACATGTTATGATGCAATAAACAATAATAAAACTCACATAGCACGTAGCAATTAGCAGTTAACTGATAGCAGCGGAACTAAACAAGTAACAAAGGATATAAGCCAAGGTTTTCCAAACGGATAAACAATTGCTGCGCAGCTTCAACCAATTCAACCAATCAACCAATCTTTGTAGTAGCATAAACAGCTGAAGATAACAACCCCGGTACCGGAAGAATGTAACAACGATAAAGTAACAAGGGGAATATGACACAAAGTCATAACCCAAACAACTAGCTAGAATACTCACTAAAGGGAGCTAGCTCATCCCAACCAAGGCCATCTGGAAGGGTAAAAGAGGAACCAATGGACGATACTATACTGGACTTGGCTAATGCCATTATAATATTATCCATTGCCTAACTCGAACACAAGTACCAGCTGGACTTTCAAATAAAGGCTAAGTAATAAAATACTACCTTAAATAAACAAGTAATGATTCCAAAGTAGGGAACCAAGACAAATAACCATCATAAAGGTAAATCAATCCAACATCACATTATAAAGTTGTTCCAAAATTCTCAAACAATACTTAGTTAAATTCCATAACACATTTGTTCACAAAGGAACCAATATCCAGCACTAGAGTGTTCCACGATATTAACTTAAGTTAACTAGAATGGTACCCCGAGCCTAGACCAAGCCGACTTCGAAAAACAACTAAAAATAAAGACCTTCAGTTCAGCCACTATGGGCGGTCGCCCAAAACCATCATGGGCGGTCGCCCAAAACCCTTGACTAACACCAAAACAACTGATGATCTGGGCGGTCGCCCAACCCAAAATTGGGCAGTCGCCCAAAACCCTTGGTTCAACACAATTTCAACTGATGGCCTGGGCGGTCGCCCAACCCACCTATGGGCGGTCGCCCAAAACCCCTGTTCTGCCGGAAATCGGCAAGGATGAACTAGGTTCTAGCCATTTCTTTACCAAAACTCAACACAACCAAAATCTAACACTCCTAACTAGTATATTAAGGTACTAGAACAACTTATAAGCCTAAAAGGACCCATATAACATCATCTAATCAACCCAAATTAAAAAAAGATTCAAACATCAAATTCTCACAAAAGTGGATAAAATGTCAATCAACTCCAAATCAAACAAAGAAGCAATATATAGCAAACATAGCATCATATAAGCTTGGTATAAACATTTTTAGCATAAATAGGGGAAAAGCAACTTACTTGGAAATTGTGAAAGGAGACGGAATTCGATTTTTCTTAGCTACAAATGATCCTAGCGGCGATCTAAACATTTTACATAAAATGAGTAATGAGAAATGATGAATAAATGAGGACCAAAAGAAGGAAAGAGGGAGGGAGTTTTCTTACCTTTCAACAATGGAGGGAGAGAGAAATGAGGGAGTGTGTGTGTGTGTAGTGTGCAGGAGAAGAGTGAGGGAGAAGGGAGGAGTAGGGAGGGAGTAAGTAAGATATTTTTTAAAAAAAATGTTTCACAAATAACCCTCTACTCCTACTTTGAACACCTAACTCATATAACACACTTTAAAATATTTCCCTTATCTTCACACTTAGCACATTTGATCACTTAAAATGCTAGACATGAAATATTATAAAACACAAAATGCACACATAAATTATAAAATAAATTCAATAAAATAGTGCTAGGGTTTCGGGTCGCGACATTCACTCCACCTAAAAGAAAATTCGACCCGAATTTTAAAAATGCTTACCCAAATTAAATAGCCACGGATACTTCCTCTCTATCTCTTCTTGAAGCTCCCACGTTGATTCTTCGACATTGTGATTCCTCCATAGCACTCTAACCAACTCTATGCTCTTATTCCTCAACTTTTGAACTTTGGTATCAAGAATCTGAACCGGTCGTTCCTGGTATGACATGTCAGGCTCTATATCCTCAGGTACCCTCGGTAACACATGAGATGAATCGTGCAAATACTTCCGAAGCATAGAAACATGGAAGACGTTATGCAACCGGTCTAAAGAAGATGGCAACGCAAGTCTATAAGCAAGAAGCCCCACTTTTTCCAAAATCTCAAACGGTCCTATAAATCTCGGAGCCAATTTACCCTTCCTCCCAAACCTTCGAATACCCACCTTCAGAGATACCTTCAAGAATACAAAGTCCCCGGTCTAAAAATTAAGATCCCATCTTCGGTGATCACCATAGCTCTTTTGTCGACTCTGGGCTGTCTTCAATCGATCCCGAATAATTCTGACTTTCTCAACTGAATCCTGAATCAAATCAATACCCCATATCTTCGCTTCCCCGATCTCATCCCAACAGATAGGTGATCTACACTTTCTTCCATACAAAGCCTCATAAGGAGCCATCTCGATGCTAGCCTGATAACTGTTATTATAGGAAAATTCCACTAAAGGTAAATACATATCCCAAGAATCAGAAAAGTCTACCGAACAAGCTCGTAACATATCTTCTAAAATCTGAATAGTCCTCTCGGATTGACCGTCGGTCTGAGGGTGAAAAGCTGTACTGAATCTCAAATCTGTACCCAAAGCTGCCTGTAACGCTTTCCAAAATCTAGAAGTAAACCGCGGATCACGATTTGATACAATGCTAACCGGAACCCCATGTAACTTCACAATCTCATTAATATAAAGGGTCGCAAGCTTTTCCACCGAGTATCTGATATCAATCGGTAAGAAATGAGCAGACTTGGTCAGTCTATCCACGATTACCCAAACACTGTCATACTTCCTACGGGTACGAGGTAGTCCCGTAACAAAATCCATAGTCACATGTTCCCATTTCCACTCCGGAATCTCTAATGGAGGAAGTAGTCCTGCGGGTCTCTGATGCTCAGCTTTGACCTGCTGACAAGTTAAACACTTCGATACATACTCAGCTATTTCTCTCTTCATGTTGTTCCACCAGAAATGTTGCTTCAGATTTTGGTACATCTTCGTACTACCGGGATGAATAGTATATCTCGATTTATGACCCTCATCTATAACTTGCCTCTTTATACCGTCAATATTGGGCACACACAAACATCCACGAAAGGTTAGCACTCCATTCGAACTGATAGAAAAATCCTCGAAGTTCTTCTCTTTCATTTTACCCATTATTTTCACTAACTCTGGATCTTCTTTCTGAGCTTCCTTTATTCTCTGAATTAGGGTTGGAGATACCCTAATGTTTGCAAAAGTAGCCCCATGTCTCGATTCACAAGGACACCAGTCTCGAACATCCTCAAGCATTTTCCACTCTCGAACCATCATCGATGCCACATAAGATTTTCTACTAATCGCATCAGCTACAACATTCGCCTTTCCCGGATGATAAGATATCTTACAATCATAGTCCTTCAAAAGTTCCATCCATCTGCGCTGTCGGTTATTAAGTTCCTTCTGGGAGAAAAGATACTTCAAACTCTTGTGATCCGTGAAAATCTCAAATTTTTCCCCGTAAAGGTAATGCTTCCACTTATGAAGAGCAAATACAATAGCTGCCAATTCCATGTCGTGAGTAGGATAATTCTGTTCACTCGGACTCAACTTCCTCGAAGCATACGCGATAACTTTCCCATTCTGCATTAAAACACAACCCAAGCCTTCCTTCGATGCATCACTATAAATCACTAGGTCATCGTTCACATTAGGCAATGCCAAAATCGGTGCAGTAGTCAACCTCTTCTTCAGCTCTTCAAAACTGTTGTTACATTTTTCGGTCCACTAAAACGGAACATTCTTTCGGGTCAACTGAGTCATCGGTGTAGCAATACGTGAAAACCCTTCTATAAACCTCCTGTAATACCCTGCTAACCCCAGAAAACTCCTGATCTCAGTCACTGTTTCTGGTCGCTTCCAATCAACAATAGCTTCTATCTTCGAAGGATCCACAGAAATCCCATCTTTAGAAATAACATGACCCAGAAATGAAACTTTCTCGAGCCAAAATTCACACTTACTAAACTTCGCGAATAGCTGCTCTTTTGCGAGTACTGATAAAACTTTCCTCAGATGTTGATCGTGCTCCTCTCGAGATTTAGAATAAACAAGTATATCATCAATAAAGATCACTACGAACGTATCAAGATAAGGATGGAAAATTTTGTTCATCAAGTCCATAAACACGGCAGGTGCATTAGTAAACCCAAACGGCATAACCAAGAACTCATAATGACCATATCGACTGTGAAAAGCAGTCTTCGGAATATCCTCCGATCGAATTTTCAATTGATGGTTCCCACTCCTCAAATCAAGTTTAGAAAATACCACTGACCCTTGAAGTTGATCGAATAAATCATCAATATGCGGTAGAGGATATTTGTTCTTCACCGTTACCTGATTCAACTTTCTGTAATCAATACACAACCTCAACGAACCGTCTTTCTTCCTTACAAACAAAACCGGTGCTCCCCACGGTGAAACACTAGGTCGAATAAATCCTCTATCAAGCAACTCCTGTAACTGAACCTTCAATTCTTTCAACTCTGCTGGAGCCATTCTATAAGGTGCTTTCGAAATCGGAGCTGTACCTGGTAATAGATCTATACAGAATTCTATCTCTCGATCGGGAGGCATACTGTACTCTGAAGAGAAAACATCAGGAAATTCTCTAACTACCCGAACACTCTCTAACCCAGGTGATTCTTTCCTGGTATCTAGCACACTCGCCAAATAACCCTCACAACCACGATGCAACAACCTCCTCGCTTTCACATAAGAAATTATACGAATATTTTTACCCAAAGGAATAGCCTCAAAAACAAACTTAGGCACATTAGGAATGGAAAAATTAACGACCTTCCTACGACAATCAACTGAAGCATGAAATTTGCTCAGCCAATCCATACCCAAAATAACGTCAAAATCTTGTATCGGAAGAACTACCAAATCCGCACACAAAACATGACCACAAATAAGTACATCACAAGCACGAAACACTTTATCAGTCATCAGACACTCTCCCATAGGAGTTGACACCTCTAACACATAAGGTGAGGACTCAGATGAAGCATTTAGCAAAGAAGCAAAGTGCACAGATATATATAAATGCGATGATCCTGGATCTACTAATGCACGAGCGCTCACACTAGACACCGACATAATACCTCCTATCACTGAAGGATCATCAGTAGCCTGCTGCTGGTTCATAGCAAAAACTTTGCCTTGAACCTTAGGCTTCCCTGTTGCATTTCTCTTCTGGGCCTGTGATGTACCAGCTCCTGTCCCCGATGGCTGATATTTGGGCCTAGGAAAATCTTTTATGAAGTGCCCCAACTGACCGCAATTAATACACTTCCCTTGCTTCTTCCAACATAGATCCTCAGAATGCCCTTCCCTCTGACAATAAGAGCAAAGTCTTCTATTCTGATTACCTTGATTTCCCGAAGTATTACCTGGATTCCTGACTATTGGTTGCCCTCTGAACTGTGACTGACCTCCTGAATTTCCTCCTCTATTATCAACACGTGGAGGTGGTTGTGATCTGATATGACCTCCTTGTTTACCCGTGTTAACTACCTCTGTTTTCCTCTTGTGCTCCCCAATGTCTTGCTCTACTAAGTAGGCACGGTCTACAGCATCCTGAAAGTCTGAATCCTCTGAGCTATTAGCTAAGTTCTGATAGCTGTCCTCAAGCCTCTGATAAAACTCAATGCCTTCTGCTCTTCTATTGATACAAGATAGCCACAATACCTAGCTAATTCTGTGAACTTAGCCGAATACTGTGCTACCGTCAACAAGTTCTGCTCCAAGTTTAGAAACTCGATCTCCTTCTTGTTATGATCAACTACAAGAATAAAGTGGTCCTTAAATTTCCTTACAAACAGCTCCCAGGTATACGGTACGTGAGTCTCATCCCAACTCGCCTTAATCGCCTTCCACCAATGTTCAGCAGCTCCCACTAGCTTATAGGCCGCAAACCGAACTCTGTCTTCACCCGTACAACCAAAGATATCATAGATCTTTTCCATTGCTTCTATCCACATTTCAGCCTTTTTCACATCAGGTTCTCCATCATACTCTATCGATTTCAATTTCAAGAACTGTTCCAACCCATACCGTGGAGGTAGTGCTTGTTCCTCTCTCGGCCCTTGATCATGAATGGCTTTCATAGCCGCTTTGAACATACCCTGAAACATCGCACGATTTTCTTCCCGTAACTCTTCAAGATTCGAAGCCCCAATGTGACCTTCACCAGCCCTTCTTCTAGCCATTTTGAACAAGTACCTGCATAAAACACCAATCGTTACTCACTCCGAACACAACTACCCTCCTATGTCATTCTAGTCCACCTATACTTAAACTTTGAGCTAAACCATAGCTCTGATACCAACTGACGCGACCCCGACCACACGGGCCGGGAACTCGCGAGCTGGACGTCGACTTAATAACAAATACCATAATATAGAAGATAAAAATTCCTCTTAATACCAAAAGATATAGTACACAGATTTAGAAATCCATTCTTAAACAACAAAATATTACAACTAGTATAAGCTCCACAAGCTTATACCAAAATACAAAACATTACTACCCTTAATGACGTCTCAGTTTGGTAATACTATCCCCAAGGTTATACATTTAACAACAATGTAAACCGAATAACAACCTGCCCAAAAAGTCACGAACACACTCGACGCCCTTCTCGTGATCAGCGAGCCCTATCACTTTCCTCCTGGGGGGGGGTTAAGGAGAAACAAAGACAAAAAGAAAGGGGGTGAGATAAATCTCAATACGCCACTTATGCAACTACATGACATGTTATGATGCAATAAACAATAATAAAACTCACATAGCATGTAGCAATTAGCAGTTAACTGATAGCAGCGGAACTAAACAAGTAACAAAGGATATAAGCCAAGGTTTTCCAAACGGATAGAACAATTGCTGCGCAGCTTCAACCAATTCAACCAATCAACCAATCTTTGTAGTAGCATAAACAGCTGAAGATAACAATCCCGGTACCGGAAGAATGTAACAACGATAAAGTAACAAGGGGAATATGACACAAAGTCATAACCCAAACAACTAGCTAGAATACTCACCAAAGGGAGCTAGCTCATCCCAACCAAGGCCATCTGGAAGGGTAAAAGAGGAACCAATGGACGATACTATACTGGACTTGGCTAATGCCATTATAATATTATCCATTGCCTGACTCGAACACAAGTACCAGCTGGACTTTCAAATAAAGGCTAAGTAATAAAATACTAGCTTAAATAAACAAGTAATGATTCCAAAGTAGGGAACCAAGCCAAATAACCATCATAAAGGTAAATCAATCCAACATCACATTATAAAGTTGTTTCAACATTCTCAAACAATACTTAGTTAAATTCCATAACACATTTGTTCACAAAGGAACCAATCTCCAGCACTAGAGTGTTCCACGATATTAACTTAAGTTAACTAGAATGGTACCCCGAGCCTAGACCAAGCCGACTTTGAAAAATAGCTAAAAATAAAGACCTTCAGTTCAGCCAGTATGGGCGGTCGCCCAAAATCATGGGCGGTCGCCCAAAACCCTTGCCTAACACCAAAACAACTGATGACCTGGGCGGTCGCCCAACCCAAAAGTGGGCGGTCGCCCAAAACCCTTGGTTCAACACAATTTTAACTGATGGCCTGGGCGGTCGCCCAACCTATGGGCGGTCGCCCAAAACCCCTGTTCTGTCGGAAATCGGCAAGGATGAACTGGGTTCTAGCCATTTCTTTACCAAAACTCAACACAACCAAAATCTAACACTCCTAACTAGCATATTAAGGTACTAGAACAACTTGTAAGCCTAAAAGGACCCATATAACAACATCTAATCAACCCAAATTAAAAAAAGATTCAAACATCAAATTCTCACAAAAGTGGATAAAATGTCAATCAACTCCAAATCAAACAAAGAAGCAATATATAGCAAACATAGCATCATATAAGATTGGTATGAACATTTTTAGCATAAATGGGGGAAAAGCAACTTACTTGGAAATTGTGAAAGGAGACGAAATTCGATTTTTCTTAGCTACAAACGATCCTAGCGGCGATCTAAACAGTTTACATAAAATGAGTAATGAGAAATGATGAATAAATGAGGACCAAAATAAGGAAAGAGGGAGGGAGTTTTCTTACCTTTCAACAATGGAGGGAGAGAGAAATGAGGGAGTGTGTGTGTGTGTGTAGTGTGCAGGAGAAGAGTGAGGGAGAAGGGAGGAGTAGGGAGGGAGTAAGTAAGATATTTTTTAAAAAAATGTTTCACAAATAACCCTCTACTCCTACTTTGAACACCTAACTCATATAACCCACTTTCAAATATTTCCCTTATCTTCACACTTAGCACATTTGATCACTTAAAATGCTAGACATGAAATATTATAAAACACAAAATGCACACATAAATTATAAAATAAATAAAATAAATTCAATAAAATAGTGCTAGGGTTTCGGGTCGCGACATTATATAGGTGTAAACAAGGTGATTTTGGTGCCAAAACGAAGTCACAAAGATCAGTTTCCTGGGAAAATCATGTAAAATGAGCAAGGGAGGGATTCTTGGAGAAAATAAGTACCTGACGCCCAGGTGCACACGCTCCTGCCTTGGTGGCGGGATGCGCGCGCTTCTGACCCCAAAGGGCGGAGGCGCGCGACTTCAAAATGGTCTTTTTGACAGAATAGACTAGAAAGTTAGCACTGTTATTCAGTTTGGTCCCTGGACTTAACGAAGTCAGTCAGGAACTTAACGAAAGTAACAGAAACTAATGAGAAACACTTAAAATAAGGAGAAACACAAGACCAAATGTGCAATCGGGGTGAGCGGTCCAAGGCGGGGTGTCTACACAATCAAACCTTATGAATTCTTGTAAGGGACAACCGAAACGGACATTGTCAAGTGTAGGATATTGATGGTGAAAGAGACTAGACTCGATGAACGTAGAAAAATTCTCAATTTCACCATCGCAATCCCTTGTCCGACAATTTTTACCGAAGGGACAATCGCCAAGAATTCAAGAAGGGAGTATTATAGATTGTAGAAGAAGCGTTATCTTGGGCAAGGATTAAAACAACCCTAAGAATCGAACCGGCCGGTCTCGAGGAGTGTCCTATTGACTATTATGTATGCATGAGGTTGATGTAGGGCTTACGGCTAAGGCTCCCCATGAACACAGTCTAGGAGCGTGTGACGGAGTGGGTACACCATCTTTGGAGAGACCGGCGAGTGCCACTCATAGAGTGGGGGTGCTGACCGACATCCGTCCTCCGATTGGGACCTGGTTTATAGGGTATGTAGTACAATTAATCTACATACGTGTACGTGTGTGTGATTCAAGTTCTAGGTGTCAAAGAGGAAATATAATGTTTTTTTAAAAAATAAAACAGAAAATATGCAATGGCCGGGCCAAGTGGCTGCCTATGTTTCCCACTTGTGGAGGAACTCAGGCCTTCGTAGTTCACACATAAAGCATAACAAAAGCAAAGCAAGAAATATTTCAAGTTAACAAATACTCCTGCAAAACAAAGGTTAGCTTCATGATATATGGGGAGTTTCTTTGCCGTTGGGAAGGCCCTAAGACTCAGAAACAGGGGGAGGACAGATCTGGAAACTTGTGTACGTGTTTGAACCGGACGGGATCCCTTTTTCAAACCAAAGGAACAGACTGTCGGATCAGAAGAGAGATATCTCATACGAGACAAGGGCGTCTCATACGAGGCATCCCCTCTGGGAACAGAAAGCAGTACAGAATTGTAAATTTTAAGAACAACGATGATTTTTTCAACGCAAGTCTAACCCTCTTAGCTATGATCTTCCCTAGTGGGGTCGCCACTGTGAGCACGCACGTCCTTTCCTGGGCCGTTGGTTTTTTGTTTAAGGGTTTGGTTGCAAGGACTTGATTGTTGCTCGATTTGTTGTGAGTCGCCACCATGTTTAACGGAACACGGACGTGAGATTCTTGAGTTTGGGGGTTAAGTTATGGATTAGGAAGGTCAAGGATCACCCGATCCACCCGATCTAGGATCGGTCTTGCTTACGAAATCATCATCATCGTCTTGAAATTATGCAAAACATGTACGAAAGAAGCCAAATAAATAATTTCTTATTTATTTGGAATGTCAGATCATATGCTTCGAGACCATCTCCATGAATTGGAGAGGCTCTAAGCTGATCCTTTTGATAGAATCACACTACTTCAAAGCAAAGAAGGAGATGAGAAGAGAGGAAAACAAAGGAGTTACCTAAGCGTTCTTCGAGAATCCTATGGATGGCCTTGACAAAAGGCCTTGATGATCCAAAGAACTTGACTTGAATTATGTTATGGAGTTATGAATTTCATGGGTGAGGGAGAGAGGCTGATTATGGGAGTGTTTTGATCAGACTTTGAGTGTCTTTTTGGGTTGCCAATGATTGACTAATCATGATTACCCCTGATTTGGTTAATGGCCTCTATATTTATACTGTTTAAAGACTTAGGGTTCAAGTCAAGGAGGTAAGTTTGGATGGGAATCAAAGACTTAATTCCCAAGTGGTTGAATTTGGAATCTCAGATCGTCCTTTCCATCTTTCCCGAATTGAGGAGTGTTTGCCAAGAAACGGGGTTGAAATCAACAAGGAAACTACTGAAAACCCGTCTGTCAAGGGAGATGTCTCATACGAGACATGTCTCGTATGAAGCATCTTGTGTTTGAATCACAATTTTACCCTCTGCAGAAGTTTTAATGTTCATTTTGGCCCCTAACTAATGAAGGCAGTCAGAAACTTAACGATACATGTCATACTTAACGAGTTTCGACCCAAATCAAAGGCGAGACACAGAAGTAGTGTGATTATGAATGAACGTTCAAAATGGGGTGTCTACAGTGGTCCAACCTAAATTCAGTAACATAACATAGTATAAGCTTAATATGCACGTTGAAAAAACCAAGAACTTGGGCCTACATAAAATTAGGGACCAAAGTATAAATATCCATGTCTTATAGCCTCCTGCGGGGAAGGGACCGCATTTCCGCGAGGGTCTGATGTAAACCTTAGTAAAGACCAAGGGATCTAATTGCAATTATTTTAAGTTTTTTCTCCAGCTTTGGAGACACATTTAGTGAATTTGTGTCCCCATCTTCCATCTGACTCTCTTCCACATTTTTTTATTCACCACTCTGTGTGTGTGACCCAATAGGATTATACTAAGTTGGCAATGAGTCTGAACCATTCAGAACTCGTAAGTCATAAGCGGACTCTAGCAAGCCATTATGACTACTCAGTTAGTATAACTTTGAAATCCAAAGTTTCCTAAATAAAACATAACACAATCTCTTTGTTACACGATGTCTATCGAACGTAAGCCATGGTCAACTTACTTTGTTCAATGCTTTCTCGATCCCGAATGTATTGATAATACAAATGACATTGATCTAATCAATTCATTTGAGCATGACCAGGCATTTCATCAATACCATTCATCGAGTGACCAAAGCTTGACATCTATCTTGACGAGGAACAAATCCCTTCTTGGCATATTAATCTTCCCTACAAGATTCCGATTATGCCAATCATATCCTTTATAGATACTCGGTTAAGGGTAACGTTTGAATATGTCAAACGTAATGTTCGTCATGTGGAAGACTGTAATAACTTCAGGTCTAAAGATTCAAGTGATATAACTATATGAGATTTAATTATGACATTTGACCATGACATAAATCTCATAGGGGTCAGTCCAATATTTGTTCTCCACCAAATACCCATAAGTCTAATTGTATCTAATACACATAATCATCATATGATTATCCATTAAACTTATACTAGTATTTAATCATAATTACTAGGGACGGAGATTATTATAATAAACATGCAAAAGATATAATAATCAAACATTCAATATGTTTATTAAAGCATAAAGCAAATGATAACATTAATTGTTCAAATAACGTGCCTATGGCATACACACCAACAATCTCCCACTTGCACTAGGCCTAATTAATGTATCGAATACCCATAGACCTAACATGACCATCATGCTTCGCTTGCGGAAGACCCTTTGTCAATGGGTCAGCAATGTTATCTTCAGTTGGTACTCTGCATATATTCACGTCTCCTCTATCAATGATTTCTCGAATAATATGAAATCTCCTAAGTATGTGTTTGGATTTTTTATGCGATCTAGGTTCCTTTGTTTGAGTAATAGAACCATTATTATCACAATAAAGGTCTATTGGATTAGCAATGCTAGGACCCACATCTAGTTCTCCAATGAACTTTCTAATCCAAACAACCTCTTTAGCAGCATCGGATGCAGCTATATACTCAGCTTCAGTTGTAGAATCAGCTACGGTACTCTGCTTAGGACTCTTCCAGCTTACAGTACCACCATTAAGCATAAACACAAATCCAAATTGCAATCTTGAATCATCCTTGTCGGTTTGGAAGCTTGCATCCGTGCAACCATTTACAACGAGATCATCTTCCATACCTCCATATATCAAGAACGAATCTTTAGTCCTTCGCAAGTACTTAAGAATCGTCTTGACAACAATCCAGTGACTCTCACCTGGATCCGATTTATATCTACTCGTCATGCTCAAAGCATAAGAGACGTCGGGTCTAGTACATATCATGGCATTCATGATGGATCCAATTGCAAAAGCATATGGGATTCCATTCATTCTCTCACGCTCATCAATTGTATTAGGACATTGATTCTTGCTAAGAGTTATGGCATGTGCAAAAGAATCTCTTAAGAACTACGTCACACTTCTCAAAATATTGTATCAATAAGACAACCTTGAAATGCTCAAATATACTTTGTTAGTAAATCAGACCCAAGAGATAGCAGATAATAATAAACTCAAATCAACAAAGTAGAGAACACAGATCTTATGTGGTTCACCAACAACTTATTAGTTACATCCATGGGCAAAGGGAGACATATATTATTAATATAGTGGAGAAACAATTACAGAAGATGATAACACTAATATATATTTGCATGAATTTTGATCACAAAATTCTTAGCTATGCAAAACCCTAGATCTAGAATTATTGATCTGTCTTACTTTTTCTAAGTAAAATAAGCTACTGAATTAATTTGGGACATAAAGAGTATATATACATGCGTATACTCTAAAGTCCTTTTCTAAATCTATAAGGATGCTTTTAATCCTTATTATTGAACTTGGCAACTACTAAAAGTCCTTATGCAATATGCTCTCCAAAATACACGTCAGATCATGACGTCCTAGCCAAACAAGACTTCATTTGTCCAACTTGGCCCAATGGCCTATCCTAAAAAAACAACGCCATATTGCTTCCTTTTTTTCTGCCTTGTTCGCAACTTCTTTTTTAATCCTTATTATTTAACTTGGAAACTACTAAAAGTCCTTATGCAATATGCTCCCCAAAATACACGCCAGATCATGAAGTCCTAGCCAAAAAAGACTTCATTTTCCAACTTGGCCCAATGGCCTATCCTAAAAAAACAATGCCATATGGCTTCCTTTTTTTATGTCTTATTCGCAGCTTCTTTGGCCTTAGCCATAAGATGCTGCTCAGTTCCTTCTGTCTCGGAATTACGAACTCGTTGTTCTACAATTCTCTAAGTTAGATTTCTAACTTCAAAGGCATTATCCCAACAATCTCCACCTTGACTTTGAATCTCCCAAATTAATAATTCAGATTTACGAAACACTAGCATAACTCCACTTTGAGTCACATCATTCGTATCAGAATATATTTCTCCACCTTTGCCTCATATCTGTCTTTCGTCAAAGATACTGGATTTGTCATCCGGACAACCAGATATTTCTCTAGCCTCATATGTATCTTTAAGACACTCAGTAAGACACTCAAAATTTGCCTCACTAGACAAACAACCTTGTCCTCTGGACAATCAGATATTTTGCATGCATGTATCCCACTGGACACCCATACGTGCACCTACGGGAACTCAGAATTTCCCAAACGGGCAACTAACAGCCATTCAGATGTGGCACATCCAGTTGACATTGGATCTTGCCAACCATGACTGATAAAACTGGAGTGTGTTGCTCTTCTAACTGTGGCTTGCCCAGTTCACTCCCACCTAGAGTAAATCGCTACTCCACCTTCTTGTCAACACCCTCACCCATCTCAGAACTTTGAAGGATATACAAGGAACCTTTTCTCTCACCCTTTAGAATCACATCTGAAACCTTTGTAGACATCCAGAACTCCACCTTTACCTTTGAAACTGTATCCCTTCTTGTCCAATTGACTAAGCGATATCAGATTATTTTCTACTTGTGGAACATGTCTCACCTTGTTCAATGTGAGATATTTATCACCCGAAGTTCTCACCCGAAGTTCTCACCCTTACAGAGCCTATGCCAACTTCCTCACAAGCAGAACCATTAGCCATATAAATACGGTCTCCATCCTTCTGCTCGTACGTTGTAAACTTCTCCTTGCACGAACACATATGATAAGAAGCACCCGAATCTATAACTCATGCAACTTCCTTGAACGCTTATTCTTCAGACACTAGGGCATAATCACAATCCTTATCCAGATTGTCACTGCTTGCAGCCATAGCAGTTGACTCATATTTTCCCTACTGCTCTCTCTTCTTCTGGGGACAGTCAGATTTCCAGTGCCCATTCTCCTTTCAATAACTACAAATATCTCCAGGTCTTAGACCTCGTATAGAACCTCCCTTCTTTCTACCATGCCCCCTGCTACTTTCTACAGCCAAACCTGATGACTGAGATTCTGTACTAGCACCACTCGCCTTTTGGCGCAGTTCTCTAGTCTTCAGACCAGACTTAACTTGCTCCAGAGTAATTGTCTCTTTATTTATACATGAATCAACATATGAATCATCATACAAAATCCGTAAGGACACCAATAGAATTCGAGCAGCATATTCTTCATCGATTTTAACCTCTATATTACGCAATTCAAGTAATAAAGCAGAAAATTGATCTAGGTAATCCTTAATAGGCGTACCTTCAGACATATGGAAAGTAAATAATTTCTTCTTCATGTAGAACTTGTTGGTTAGAGATTTTGTCAAGAACATCTTCTCTAACATCAGCCGAAGCCTCCTGCTGATTTTTGATCCGCTACATCCGTTAAGATGTCATCATCAAGACTCATGATAATCATTGAATGAGCCTTCTCATCCAATACTAAGATGTCTGCAGCCTTCTTCAAATCTTCAGCTGTGGGAACGGCTTCTGCCTTGCCTTTTGGATCCTTCCAATCCCTGATCGCAGTAGCCACTAGAGCCCACAAGCTTTGTCTTCGCAACATGGCTCTCATTTTGATCTGCCATAAACTGAAACCGTTCTTCCCATCAAATTTGTCGATTTTCTGATCCATCCCGGAATCATCTCTTCTACTGCAGCGAAACGCCTTGGTCTTTCTCAACTAACAGGCTCTGGTGCCACTTGTTAGTAAATTAGACCCAAGAGATATTAGATAATAATGAACTCAATCGACAAAGTAAAGAACACAGATTTTACGTGGTTCACCAACAACCTATTGGCTGCGTCCACGGGCAAAGGGAGACATATATTATTAATATGGCATAGAAACAATTACAGATGATCACACTAATCTATGTTTGCATGAATTTTGATCACAAAATTCTTAGCTATGCAAAACCCTAGATCTAGAATTATTAATTTCTCTTACTTTTTCTGAGTAAAATAAGCTACTGAATTAATTTGGGACAGAAAAAGTATATATACATGCGTATACTCTAAAGTCCTTTTCTAATTCTATAAAGAAGCTTTTAATCCTTATTATTGAACTTGGCAACTAATAAATGTCCTTATGCAATATGCTCTCCAAAATACACGCCAGATCATAAAGTCCTAGCCAAACAAGACTTCATTTGTACAACTAAGCCCAACGTCCTATTAAAAAAACAACTCCATATGGCTTCCTTTTTTTTATGTCTTGTTCGCAGCTTCTTTGGCCTTGGCCATAAGCTGCTGCTCAGTTACTTCTGTCTCGGGATTACGAATTCGTGGTTGTATAATTTTCTAAGTTAGAGTTCCAACTTCAAAGGCATTATCCCAACATATTTAATATCCAAAATTACAACTCATAAACCCTAATTATCTAGGGTTACATCTCAACAGTCATGACTGTTACTTTCCAAAATAATACAAACATAAATTAAATACTAAGTTTAGCTAAATAACTCAAAACTACCGTAGCCAAATCCCATCTAGTCTTCCCCTTTCCACTTACTTGGAATGAAGAGAAAATAAGAAAGGGTGAGCGACCACAGCTCAGTAAGTTCATATACGTACCCCTTCGGTAATCAAGAAGGTGACCGCCAAATAGTGGAACTTTTCAAGATACAATTTCAATGAACAAGAGTGCAAATACGTAATCGAATACGAATATGATCAAAAAGGAATTTTCAAATCGAAACGAAACACTTTGACTAATAAAATGATTTCAAACTATTTCAAAATAAATAAAAAATACTTCTCTAACGGAGTCATGATCACATAAGCGGCACAATGACCTTCACAAATACAAAAGCTTGCAAGGAGAACAAATGATAAACAGTGATTCCGGAATACCCCACTATTAATCCTCAGTAGTGTAATTGTCTCAAAAGGCCAAAAAACAAATGTACCCCGTCAATACGAGTTGTTTAACTTAGTGATCATGAATGAAAAACAAAATGATACTCATATCAAATAATCAAATAGTACATAAATGCGAACAATTACGATCTCAAATATTCACATGTATCAATGAACAAAAATATGTGAGTATACAAAACAATAACCAAGATTTGTCGAAACAATTAACCTAAAAGAGGAATAATCCCATACCTCACTTGAGCGTCTTGGCTAAACTCAAAATTCGAACGGAGCCTTTAATGGTATTTCCCAAAATCTAATAAAAAAAATATATAATATTTTTAACGAAAATAAATTGACTGATTTGTGAGGACAAATTTTCAGATTTTGATAACCTAAAGACTTAACCTAATATGTCACATAGTTAGCTCTTGGGATTAGTTTGGCAATCTTTGAACATATGGCCCATTATGCAATTTTTTAATGACACAAAGTGCTGGATGAGACTTGATTTCATCTTCCCTAATATCCCGTAGCTATTACAGTACCATCACTTTCGATCGAAACCGACATTCATCCCAATCAATACTTATTTTCAACTTCTTTTATACTCATACAAATCCATTTACAAGTAATCAAACACCACTCTTGCATGAAATTAAAATTCCTGTTAGCCTTCATAGTTATTTTTGTAGTATACTTTGATATTGAGATCTAAAAAAAAAAAAAAAAAACGTTGACATCTTGCAATCACAAACCACAAACGGAAACCACTATGATCAAATTAACTCACCTCAAACAATGAGACGTACACCGATCGCAACCCCCAACCACGCCGTCTTGCCTCATCCGAACAGTACCAAATGTTTGGGGTGAAAAATCTCACAGCACTACATCTACATCCTGGAGATAACAGGTTGAGTTTACGTCTTACATTTTACACAATGGATAAAATCAGCCACATCATGCAACTTGAAGCCTTCAACATGCTGAAAACAACTTGATGCCTTCAACATGCTGAAAACAACTTGAAGCCTTCAGCTTGCTCCGACATCTTACATCTTGACTCTACATGTTGACTTTTTTCTGCATGTTGAATTTTACATGTTGATTTTACATCCTGACGTCCTGAGCTGACAACCTGAGCTGACATCCTGAGTCGACGCCCTGCAAGACAGTTACCAGATCCTATTTTTCAGGAACCACTACTAAAACGTGGAGCATAATCTAAAGCGGCGTGACCTAATTAAGACTCAGTCAACAAAAGGAATCTCAGTTAACCAAATCAAGTCGAAGTCGTGGCAAAGGATAAAGCTACAACCAACTTTCCGAGAATCATGGCTTAGCTAGTTTGTGGCTTAATTTCTTAGTATAAATAGCACACACATTCATTGTAAACACACACTCACTTTTCTGTAACTCTCTCTATACTTCATCTTTGTAATCCCCTCAAATACTTAGTGAATTTGGAAGGTTAAGGTAGGTTTCCAAAACCTCCCGAGGTTTTGTGCCGGAGGACGATTGTTCCAAGGGCTTTCCTCGTTACATCCCGCGTTAACATCTTGAATTCTTAAATCTATATTCCATTTGTACCCTATTTCTTTTTATCATTTTTATTTGTCCAATTGACGAAAATTGGCCAAAACAATTTGGCGCCGACCGTGGGACCTTTGGTCTTTTAGATTGTTAAGAGATTCAAGATGAGCAATCCAACAACCGATCAGATTACATCTGGAATTTCAGTTGCAAGTGGTGGCAGATCAGCAATGGGGGCATCTGAAATCCCTTTGGATATCGCCTCTAATTTGACTACCATGATGCTTGACGTGAGGCAACAGGTCCAACTGCAAAATGACACCACTACCATGCTGATGAATCAAGTAGCCAGGTTGCAGCATGAAGTGACTTCTCTTCGAGGTGGAACGCCGGCGGCACAGCAAACCAACTTCCCTAGCATCTTTCAGTCTGTTGCTCCAAATGCACCTTCTAACCCGTTCTCTTCATACCAACCTAGAAGGCTTAGCTTTGAAGGCGATACTGGAGGGCCATCTGGCTTCGGAGGGTTCACACCAGTCACCAACCTGACCACCAATAGCACGATCATCCATCCTGAAACTGTTACTCCAACTTCAACAACATTTGTTACGCCAACTACTGTGGCAGCAGGGAGTCTTAACCCTCAGTTTGATTTTAATTATCTCAATAATTATCAATTCGCTGTTGCTAACAATAATACATGTAGCCTACTTAGCAGACAAATGCATGAGCTAAAGGAACTAGTTATGAGTGTGCCAGGGTTGACTCTGCCACACAACCAGGCTTCTCCAACATGTTACAATGAGTCCCGCTTCACTCCAGCCATAGCCAACGTGGTCATACCAAAGAAGTTCAGTCCACCCCACATGAAGCAGTATGATGGGACAACTGATCCAGCAGAGCATGTTGCATTATATCAGGAGAAGATTGATGTAGTCCATATTCCACCCCAGTACAAGGAAGCTTGCTTTTGCAGGGGTTTTGGTTCAACTCTTACATGGGCAGCTTTGAGATGGCTAATCAACCAGCCTTTGGGTTCTATCGGATCATATGCTCAACTTATCAACATGTTTACTAATCAGTTTTCATGCAACAAGGTGTTTGAGAAGCTGACAAGTGATCTTTACAGGGTGGTCCAGCAACCTGATGAACTTCTTAAGGATTACCTGAGCAGGTTCAATAGGGAAGCAGTAGACATCCCCAACTTGGACACTGCTACAACAATTGATGCCTTCAGGATGGGACTTAAGAAGGACTCGCCATATTATGATGACTTAGTCATGACACCATGCAAGAGGCTGGATGAAATCAGAACCAGAGCATATAGATTCATCAGGTTTGAAGAAGATAGGCTCATGCATGATTATTAATCAATAGGTTGGAAAGGGGGCATGCTGGATGTCAACTATAAATGGTACCAGAATTCCTAGAAGTTAGAATGCAGCGCATCTCAAGCTGTACTTCATGTAAGTTATAGCTTGTCAACTTAATTCAGAAAATCAGGTATGCATTTATATTGCTTTATTTCAATTATGTTATTTCAATTTGATTTATCTTCATCAAACATCGACTGACTTAAGCATCGGAGGGGTGTTAGCCAAGCTAACACCCAACCCTAAATTGTTTCTGCTTTGCGAGGAAACTCAAAGTCTCTATTCAGGTCAAGATGTTTACATATTGATCCAAGTTTTCCAGATGTTACATGTTGATCAAAGATCTTACATGCTGATCCAAGTATTCAAAGATGTTAACATGAGTCAGAATTCATGTCCAACAGGAAAAATCAAAGTACAATTCCATCCAAGGTATAAGGTTTTATACCTTTCAAAGGTTTTAAAGGTTTTCACCTTTCTAAGGTTTAAAGGTTTTGCACCTTTCTTTTGTGTTTAAGGTTTCTACACCTTCGCCCGTGCGCACGATTTTCATGTTTTAGTTAAGTTGTAGGTGGGCCAATGTGTCATGTACATATTGATTACCTTCTTGCACTTAATTAAAATTATGAACTCAAGTTGAAATCAAAAGGTTGTAACATTTACATGTTACCAAACGAACACATGGTTTAAAAGATAAACATCTTTTCATCATGATTCCCAACTTGTAACATCAACATGTTACCAACCGTTCCTTACATCGCTACTATTCAATTGTTCCAAAATTATTCTACGTTGTAACATCAACATGTTACCCTTAAAATCCTAATCGTACGACCAAGTCTATTATCGAAATACCAAAATGGATCAAACACACCGATCCTAAAACGGGAAACACCAATAAGTTTTAACCATGCTATTACAAGACATGGTTCAAACAAATTTGCAACCTAACATGTCCAAATAGACATGTTGCAAACAAATAAAAATTGTCTTTAAGACAATCACCAAAATATCATATTCTTCGTCTTTCTCTTTATTTTTTGCAGGATCAATTGCATCTTGGAGCTTACATCACCTACATTAAATGCCTCGTAAATGGGAGTGGACATCAACCGTTAAGAAAATTTCTTGAATTTCTATGTTCACTCAATTCAAAAAATTTGGGGGCAATTGTTTGGGGTGAAAAATCTCACAGCACTACATCTACATCCTGGAGATAACAGGTTGAGTTTACGTCTTACATTTTACACAATGGATAAAATCAGCCACATCATGCAACTTGAAGCCTTCAACATGCTGAAAACAACTTGAAGCCTTCAACATGCTGAAAACAACTTGAAGCCTTCAGCTTGCTCCGACATCTTACATCTTGACTCTACATGTTGACTTTTTTCTACATGTTGAATTTTACATGTTGATTTTACATCCTGACGTCCTGAGCTGACAACCTGAGCTGACATCCTGAGTCGACGCCCTGCAAGACAGTTACCAGATCCTATTTTTCAGGAACCACTACTAAAACGTGGAGCATAATCTAAAGCGGCGTGACCTAATTAAGACTCAGTCAACAAAAGGAATCTCAGTTAACCAAATCAAGTCGAAGTCGTGGCAAAGGATAAAGCTACAACCCACTTTCCGAGAATCATGGCTTAGCTAGTTTGTGGCTTAATTTCTTAGTATAAATAGCACACACATTCATTGTAAACACACACTCACTTTTCTGTAACTCTCTCTATACTTCATCTTTGTAATCCCCTCAAATACTTAGTGAATTTGGAAGGTTAAGGTAGGTTTCCAAAACCTCCCGAGGTTTTGTGCCGGAGGACGATTGTTCCAAGGGCTTTCCTCGTTACATCCCGCGTTAACATCTTGAATTCTTAAATCTATATTCCATTTGTACCCTATTTCTTTTTATCATTTTTATTTGTCCAATTGACGAAAATTGGCCAAAACACCAAACAAAACAAATTTATGGAATTTTGTTTTCTCTCTTTTATGTCCAAAACCAAGACCTACAATGGAAGATTAAAGCTCCATTTTTTTACTTTTCTTAGATGTCCTCTTCACTGTTTGGGGTGAAAAATCTCATAGCACTATATCTAGGGGTGTTCACGGTCCGGTCCGGTCCGGTTTTTGTCAAAATTTCACAAAACCGGGACCGGACCAATTGTTCGGTTCTGTATAAAATTAGAACCAGGACCAAACCAATATATTTCAGAACCGGATTCATTGGTCCGGTTCTATTGGTCCGGTTCCGGTCCGGTTCTTCATATTACATATCATACATTTTTTTTTGCATTTAATACACGTTTATGTAATCAGGGTTGTAATATTAACATTTCATGAAGCATTAATGTACCAACCCATAGGCATGTGGAGATTGGTGCATTTAACATTGCTGATAGGGAATAAAGATTTTTTTTTTATAACAGAAACATAAAATATAACCTCTTGTATTGATTCTGTATTGATTCAAAGATGTCTACAATTAGGATAGTCAGAATTTTATTTTTATTTTTTGGTGTAAAATCAGAAATATATATAATATATAATAGCATATTAGTAATATATATACAAGTAAATATGATTGGTCCGGTCCGGTCCAGAACCGTGTATATATTTTTCAAAACCGGAACCGGACCAATTTACCGGTTCTAAAGGAATTTGGAACCAGAACCAAACCAATACCTTGGGTTCGGTCCGGTTTTTATTGGTCCGGTCCGGTTTTGTTGGTCCGGTCCGGTTCCAATATTTTTTGCACAGCCCTAACTATATCTATAACCTGGAAATAACGACTTAAGTTTACATCTTACATCTCGACTCTACATATTGACATCCTGAAGTTACATCTTCCATCTTGACTCTACATGTTGACTAACATGTTGACGTAACATCCTGACGTGACATCCTGAGTTGACGACCTGACATCTTGAGTGACAATTTTATTGTTCCTACTTTATAGGGCTGTTATTAATTCACACATGGGATAAAATATTAGTACATGGAGGAATCATGGACCAAGTCAAAGACTAAAGCTTATCATCAACAAGCAAAGAAACGTGGCCTATTTAGAGACTCGGTCAACAACAAAGTCTTATTGACTCAATGCCAATTCAAAGCAACGGCAAAAAGATATAACTCAACTAACTGTGCGAGATTCAAGGGTTTATTGGCTAGTTTATGATTATTTCCTTAGTCAAAATAGAGAGCACATCCATTGTAACGCAGACAACACACTCACGTCTCATACTCTCTTTCTCTCAGATTTTTCCAGTCATTCATTGTACCTCCACAAAAGCTTAATAAAATTCCATCATTCGAGGTTTTATGCCGGCGAACAGGTTGTTCAAGGTCTTTCCTCGTTAAATCCTTTGTTCATACATCTTGAATTTCAATGTTCTTTATTCCATTGTACCCTACTTCTTTTTTATTTGTCCAATTGTCGAAAATTGGCCAAAACAATTTGGCGCCGTCTGTGGGAACTTTGGTCTTTTAAGATTGTTAAGAGATTTAAGATGAACAATCCAACAACCTGTCAGATTACATATGGAATTTCAGTTGCAAGTGGGGGCAGATCTGCTATGGGGTCACCTGAAATCCCTTTGGATATCGCCTCCAACTTGACTGCCATGCTGCGTGACGTGAGGCAACAGGTCCAACTGCAGAATGACACCTCTACAATGCTGATGAACCAAGTGGCCAGGTTGCAGTGTGAGATGAGTTCTCAACAAGGTGGAACACCAGTGGTACAGCAAACCAGCTTCCCAAGCATCTTTCAGTCCGTCGCTCCAAACACGACGTCCGGCCTGTATTCCCCATACTGTCCTAGAAGGCTTGGCTTTGAAGGCGATACTGGAGGGCCATCTGGCTTCGGAGGGTTCACACCAGTCACCAACCTGACCACCAATAGTACGATCATCCATCCTGAAACTGTTTCTCCAACTTCAACAACAATTGTTACGCCAACTACGGTGGCAGCAGGGAGTCTTAACCCTCATTTTGATTTTGAATTATCTAAATAATTATCAATTCGCTGCCGCTAACAATGATGCAGGTAGCCTACTTAGCAGACAAATACAGGAGCTAAAGGAACTAGTTATGAGTGTGCCAGGGTTGACTTTGCCACACAACCAGTCTTCTCCAACATGTTACAATGAGTCCCGCTTCACTCCAGCCATAGCCAACGTGGTCATACCAAAGAAGTTCAGTCCACCCCACATGAAGCAGTATGATGAGACAACTGATCCAGCGGATCATGTTGCATTATATCAGGAGAAAATGGATGTAGTCCATATTCCACCCCAGTACAAGGAAGCTTGCTTTTGCAGGGGTTTTGGTTCAAATCTTACAGGGGGATGCTTTGTGATGGCTAATCAACCATCCTTTGGTTTCTATCGGATCATATGCTCAACTTATCAACATGTTTACTAATCAGTTTTCATGCAACAGGGTGTTTGAGAAGCTGACAAGTGATCTTTACAGGGTAGTCCAGCAACCTGATGAACTTCTTAAGGATTACCTGAGCAGGTTCAACAGGGAAGCAGTAGACATCCCCAACTTGGACACTGCTACAGCAATTGAAGCCTTCAGGATGGGACTTAAGAAGGACTCACCATATTATGATGACTTAGTCATGACACCATGCAAGAGGCTAGATGAAATCAGAACCGGAGCATATAGATTCATCAGGTTGGAAGAAGATAGGCTCATGCAGGATTATTAATCAATATGTTGGAAATGGGGCATGCTGGATGTCAACTATAGATGGTACCAGAATTCCTAGAAGTTAGAATGCAGTGCATCTCAAGCTGTACTTCATGTAAGTTATAGCTTGTCAACTTAATTCAGAAAATCAGGTATGCATTTACATTGCTTTATTTCAATTATGTTGTTTCAATTGATTTATCTTCATCAAACATCTACTGACTTAAGCATCAGAGGGGTGTTAGCCAAGATAACACCCAACCCTAACATGTTTCTGCTTTGCGAGGAAACTCAAAGATGTTCACATTTCAAGGCCAACAGTCAAAACCAAAGTACAATTCCATCCAAGGTATAAGGTTTTACACCTTTCAACGGTTTAATGGTTTTACACCTTTCTTTGTGTTTAAGGTTTCTACACCTTCGCCCGTGCGCGCGATTTTCATGTTTTAGTTAAGTTGTAGGTGGGAAAATATGTCATGTACATACTGATTACCCTCTTGCACTTAATTAAAATTATGAACTCAAGTTGAAATCACTGGTTGTAGCATGTACATGTTACCAAACGTACATGGGATATAAAGATAAACATATTTTCATATTTTCATCATGATTCCCAACTTATAACATTAACATGTTACCAACCATTCATTATATCTCTACTATTCAATGATTCCAAAATTATTCTAAGTTGTAACATCAACATGTTACCCTTAGAATCCTAACCGTACGACCAGTCTATTATCAAAATACCAAAAAGGATCAAACACACTGATCCTAAAACGGGAAACATCCATAAGTTTTAACCATGCTATCACAAGACATGGTTCAAACAAAATTACAACCTAACATGTCCAAACAGACATGTTGCAAACAAATAAAAAATTGTCTTTAAGACAATCATCAAAATATCCTATTCTTCGTCTTTCTCTTTGTTTTTTGCAGGATCAATTGCATCGTGGAGCTTACATCACCTACATCAACTGCCTCATAAATGGTAGTGGATGTTGTGGGTGAAAATTCAAGTTGTCTCCATCTTCGTTCTCCTTCAAGATTGTGATATCTTGAGCAACAGGTATATTTAAAATTATTAAATATATCCTATTTAATTAATTAATATTTGCAGGTGTTCAATATCATGTAGCACATGTGGATAAGTTACTCAACGACCCTCAATGGCATCATTGACCATGTTTCCTCTCCTTGAAGATAGAACCCGAGATTATAGGAGAGTTAGTTATTGGTATATCTTCAAGATGGCGACATCTTGATCAAGATGCAGACGTCTTCACCTCTGGCAGAGTTCTCAACAAGAAGACCAAGTCAAAGAGATAGATTCCGGGTTTTTAGGATAGTTTGTTATCTCAATTTGTTTAGGACTCTTGTTATCTTATTTGTTGTATAAATAGAGTCTTGGAGGTACATAAACACACACGCACTCACCTTCTGTAAACCTCCATAGCTCGAAAACATAAAAGATCAATACAAACGTTTGGGAAAGAAGGTGCTCTTAATCACCTCCCGAGGTTTTGTGCCGGCGAGATCATTGTCTCTAGGGCTTTCCTCGTTACATCTTTGTGCAACTTATCAATTCTTTAGTTTTAATTCCAATCGTCCCTCCTTTATTTTTGATTTCAACTAAGATCATACTCTATTGTTTTTTCTACCAAAACAGTTTGGCGCCCACCGAGGGGCCTTTGGTTTTGTAAATCTATTGAATTGTTATTAATTCGAAATGGCTACTCAACCTATGATCTCCAGCGTTGGTAAGTCAACCAGTCCCGTTACCGGCATTAACACCTCATCTGGGGGCAATATTCCAAAGACTTCAGCTTCAACCGTTCTTCCCGACGGATTGCCACCTCCTCCACCTTTGGGATCAGGCAAGAAGCAACCATCTCCTAGCAAAGATCCTGAGCTCAAAAGCATGTTGATCCAGATGAAGCACCAGCTAGATCAGCAGGGCAAAAGCACATCTTTGATAGCCGAAGCTGTGGTGAAGATGCAAAAGGAGCAGCAGGCATTATCTGAGAGGGTGGATTCAGTATCTCCCATTTGTCCCAGGATCCTTGATTTTGGCGCTGGTTCCTCGGTATTCAATGAATTTATACCAATGAGTTCAACAGCGAACACGAAGGCCACATCTTCAATGGGAGTCACATCTTCTATGATGCCAACATCTGTAGCTCCTACAATCTTTGATCTTACAGGAGAGGGAAACACTTACACGTCCCCTACGCTCAATGTGTCAAGTGCATCTCAAGATGGACCCATCTTCACTAGCAGCACGATCGTTACATCTTCAGCCGGCAATACTCAACCGTTTGGTAACTTTAATTTTGCGAATTATTTTGATAATATTGCTCGTACCACTAATCCTTTTGCAGGTAATTACATAGCAAGTCAGCTCCAAGAACTGAGAGACTTGGTAATGAATGTACCTGGTGTCACTCCGCCTATTCAGCAAGTCTCTCCAACATGTTACAATCAGTCACGCTTCATCCCAGCTATTGCTCAAATTGACATCCCTAAAGGCTTCAACATCCCAAGTATGAAGTTGTATGATGGAAACAGCGATCCTGAAGAGCACATTACCCATTATCAGGAGAAGATGGAGATCGTCAGAGTACCTTTGCAGTATAGGGAAGCTTGCCTTTGCAAAGGGTTTGGCTCAACATTGGTTGGACCTACATTGAAGTGGCTGATCCGTCAACCGCCAGGATCTATTGGTTCGTTTGCCCAACTTGTCAACATGTTCAACAATCAGTTCTCCTGTAGCAGACAATTCGAGAAGCTCACTAGTGATCTTTACCGCATCGTTCAACAACCCAATGAGGCCTTGAAAGATTACGTCAACCGCTTCAACAAGGAAGTCTTGGAGATACCCAGTCTTGATATGGCCACGGCAACGGAAGCATTTAGAATGGGTCTGAAGAAAGATTCCCCGTTCTATGAGGAGTTGGTGATGAATCCCTGCAAGAAGATGGAAGATGTGCGCAACAGGGCTTTAAGATTCATCAGACTTGAAGAGGACAAGATGCAACAGTCAAAGATCTCCGGGAAAGCTTCAACTTATGACCATCCCGACAGGAAGATTGAGTCATCTCACCAGAGGCAGCACAGATCCAGACCCTATCACAGAAATGATTCTGATAAGATCAATTCTGTGGAAGATGAAGATCAAGATGATACTCTATGTCCTAAAATAACTGACTATTGTTTTTCTGTTGATGTTGCAGGAATCTTGTGTGCAATGAACAATCTTGGGGACAAAGCAAGATGGCCCAGGAAGAACGACAAAACTTCAGGATGGAAGGATAAGTCTAAGTGGTGTGCTTACCATGAAGACTTTGGACATCTTATTGAAGATTGCATCGCCTTGAGGAAGGAGCTGAGCTACCTGCTTTCCAAAGGCTATCTTAAAGAAATCCTCAGTCACAGGAAGAACAAAGCAGAAAACAAGGAAGCTGTCCCTGAGAAACCACCTTCTCCTCCACCAGTAACTAAGGTAATCAATATGATTAGTGGTGGTTCTGATATTTGTGGTACTTCTTATTCTGCAGCTAAGCGACATGCCAAGGGCTCCAAGGATGAAAGGCCGGGAAATCAAAAGAAGATTGCAAAGTCAACCTCTCAAGATGTCATCACCTTCGAAGAAGAAGATCGGGAGAATGTTCTAGATCCTCATCATGATGCATTGGTCATTGTTCTCCAGATTGCAAATTGTAAGGTGAGGCGGATACTAGTAGATGGGGGCAGTTCAGTGAATCTCCTTACAGTTGACGCCTTGAAAGAGATGAACATCCCAATGGAGAATATAGTTAAAAGAACTTCAGTTCTTGTGGGCTTCAGTGGAGAAACAAAAGATACTCTGGGAGAAATTATGCTTCCAGTATATATTGAAGGTGTAAATTCTATGGAGCGGTTTTGTGTGATCGACTGTGCAACGAGCTATAATGTGATTCTGGGTAGGCCTTGGATCCATGCTATGAAGGCAGTACCATCAACTTATCATCGGTGTGTGAAGATGCCTACACCTTGGGGAGTTATTACAATCTTCAGTGATCAGCAGATGGCAAAGAATTGCTATATGACATCCATGAAGGCGTCGACATCTCCGAGGCAAGCATAGCAATTACATAAGAAGGCACGTCAAGTCTTGGAAGCAAGGGAGCATGATGTGAGAGAAGTATTATTGGACCCTTCTAGCCCAGATTTGAAGGTGCTGATTGGCCAAGATATACCGGCTGAACTTGAACAAGATCTGATGAAACTCTTAAAGGACAGAATCAAGAGTTTTGCTTGGAAACATGAAGACATCACAGGGATAAGCAAAGATGTTATAACTCATAAGCTCAACATCGATCCATCCTTCAAACTAGTTCATCAGAAAAGGAGGAAGTTTGCTCAAGAGAGGAACCAGATCATCAAAGATGAAGTTGACAGGCTATTGAAAGCTAAGATGATTAGGGAAGCAGAATATCCAAAGTGGTTAGCTAACGTAGTGGTGGTGGAAAAAAAAGGTGGCAAATGGAGAGTTTGTGTCGACTTCACGGACCTGAACAAGGCGTGTCCTAAAGACCCCTTCCCCCTACCACACATCGACTCCTTGGTTGACTCTACATCGGGGCACGAGATATTAACGTTCATGGACGCATCTTCCGGATTCCAGCAGATCCAGATGTAACCATCTGACCAAGAAGATACCGCCTTTATAACACCTTCAGGTATATATTGTTATATTGCTATGCCTTTTGGACTAAGAAATGCAGGTGCAACATATCAGAAGTTGGTCAATATGATGTTTAAAAATCAAATTGGACACACCATGGAGGTATATATCGATGATATGGTAGTCAAGTCAAGTAAAGCCGAGAACCATGTTCGAGATCTTACTCAAGCCTTTGACATCTTGGATACATTCAGCATGAAGCTGAATCCAACAAAGTGCAATTTTGGTATGAAGTCTGGAAAGTTTCTGGGATATATGGTGACACAAAGAGGCATAGAAGCTAGCCCGGAACAAATCAAAGCCATAATTAACTTGGAGTCACCACAAAGCGTTAAAGATGTTCAGAGATTAACCGGAAAGGTGGCAGCACTCAACAGATTCATTTCCAAGTCCTCTGAAAGATGCAAGCCATTTTACGACATCTTGAAGAAGAATAGCAGGTTTGAATGGACACAGCAGCATGAGAAAGCTTTCCAAGATCTTAAACAGTACCTATCAACACCTCCATTACTGGTCAAACCTGAAGAAGGAGAACCACTGATTACATACTTGGCCGTTTCAGAAACAGCAGTTAGTGCAGTCTTAGTCAGAGAGCAAGATGGTAATCAGCATCCCATTTATTATGTAAGTAAAACTCTTCTCGATGCGGAAACGAGGTACTCCCATCTTGAAAAGTTAATCTTAGCTTTAATTACTGCTTCAGTCAAGTTGAGACATTATTTTGAGACTCATGTTATATATATTCGTACTAACTATCCTATCAAGAATGTTATGAGAAAACCAGAGATGTCACGTAGGATGGCGAAATGGTCAGTCCAACTCAGCACTTATGATATCAAGTACGAACCAAGGACGGCGATAAAATCACAAGCCCTTGTAGATTTTGTGGCAGATTTCAGTCAAAACATGCAACCAGAAGTGGAAATAGAAGTTCAACAGCTTCAAGATGGTGACACCTTGGCAGAATGGACGCTGTACACTGATGGAGCATCAAACATGAGAGGAACAGGTCTTGGAATTGTACTGAAATCGCCACAAGGGGACATTATACCTCAGGCTATTAGTTGTGATTTCAAAGCTACCAATAATGAGGCAGAATATGAAGCTCTCATCGTAGGATTAACTGTGGCACTAGATCTTAACATCAAAGTCATCCAGGTATATTGTGATTCTTTATTGTTAGTCAATCATTTTAACAGATCTTATGCAGCAAAGAATGCAAAGATGACGTCATATTTGGGAGTTGTGAAGATCTTAGCCAGCAAATTTCAAGTTTTCAAGATTGACCAGATTCCCCGGGAAGAAAATTCTCAAGCAGATGCTCTAGCTAACCTTGGGTCCGCCTTCAAAAGCTTGACTCAGACCAATATACCTATTATCCATGTCAACATTCCTGCCATAGAAAGATTGGAATTATTCTGTGTAGATGATGACATACAGGAAACTCAGGTCGAACCATCTTGGATCTCACCAATAATCAAATATCTTCAAGATGGTACCATTCCACCACAGGAGAAGAATGCAAAAGCATTCAGGGTGAGAAATGCAAGATACTTGTTAATAGATAATGTTTTGTTCAGAAAATCTTTTGCAGGGCCGTATCTAAGATGTCTCGAACCTGATCAAGCTGTATCAATATTAAAAGAACTTCATGAAGGCTTGTGTGGAAATCATTCTGGGGGCAGGAGTTTATACACCAAAGCACTCAGGATGGGATATTTTTGGCCTACCATGCGTCAAGATGCGGCAGACTATTCTAAGAAGTGTGATTCTTGTCAAAGACATGGCGATATCTTGCATCAGCCAGCTGAAATGATGCATCCTATTCTATCCCCTTGGCCCTTCATGACTTGGACATTGTGGGGAAACTACCTAAAGCCCCTGGAGGAAAGGTGTTTTTGTTAGCAATGACAGATTATTTTTCAAAGTGGATTGAAGCTGAAGCTTACGTTCAAGTTCGTGATAAGGAGGTCATATCATTCATAAAGAAGAATATCTTCAGCAGGTTTGGTATACCTTCCGAGATAATATGTGATAATGGTTCTCAATTTATTAGCAAGAAGACCCAAGATTTTCTCACAAGGTGGGGAGTCAAGATGGTCACATCTTCACCGGTGCATCCCCAAGAAAACGGACAGGCTGAATCTAGCAACAAGATCATTATTTCCAACCTAAAGAAGAGATTGAATCAAAAGAAGGGAAAATGGGTTGAGGAATTGCCTTTTGTCCTATGGGCTGATAGAACAACACCCAAGAATGCAACGGGCCAGACTCCTTACTCTCTAGTTTTCGGATCAGAAGCGGTCATTCCTGCTGAAGTCGTCGTCCCCTCGGCAAGATATGAATTATTAACTCCTGAGCAAAATAGCATTATCTTGGCCCAAGTTCTTGACACCATTGATGAAATAAGAGATATGGCGAGAATCAGGATGGCAGCATACCAGCAAAGGGTTGCTAGATCTTACAACAAGAACGTCAGATTAAGAAAGTTCCAGGTTGGTGACTTGGTGCTAAGAAAGGTCCATCAGAATACAAGGGAGCTCAATGCTGGAAAGTTAGCACCAAAATGGGAAGGACCTTATTTAATAGATGCAGACGCAGGAAAGGGGGCATATTGGTTGTCAACCTTGGAAGGTATAAGGATCCCAAGATCTTGGAATGCTATCCACCTTAAAGCATACTTCATGTAAGTTTCGAATTATCATTCAAATTCAGGAAGACAGGTACGCTTTTAATACAAAGTCATTTCAATTATTTCCTTTTAATTTATATTTATCAAACTATTACTGACTTAGGCATCGGAGGGGTGTTAGCTAAGCTAACACCCAATCCTAACATGTTTCTGTCTTGCAAGGAAACTTAGGACAACCACTCTGATATACGTACCATTTAATGACAAAGATGTCAGCATCTTCTCAAGCTGTTAACATCTTAAGGTAATGACTCAGGTATGTTTTTTACCTTAAATTAATTCCCTTATTATTTACTTCAAAATTATGTATACAAAGTTTACTCTTATTAACGGAAACAATATAATTCAGAGATGTTGGGTGATTAACATATTTTGGTTTTGCAAGAAAGTAACATCTATTTTCGGAAATTTTAATAAAACAACAAACATGAGACTGGCCATCTCATCTTCAGTTCGAGGTACTTAATCCCTTCAAAAGGTTTAAAGAAATTAACTTTCTTTCGTTTTAAATTAAGGTTGATACACCTTCGCCTGGAGCGCAAGATTTCGATAGTAATTAAGATGAGGAATGGGCACGTATGTTTATATGTACGCACCCCCCATTTCCACTTAATTAAGTATTGAACTTAAGATATTTTCAAATGGTTATGGCATGTTCATGTCATCTAAGAGTCAAAAGGTTTTTTGATAGTTTCATATCAAACATAATATTATAAAGGTCGTAACACCTTACGCAAGATTGTTACAACTTGAACTACATAGTACTAACGTACCTATCAACAAAAAGAAAAACTACCCTACCTAGTCAGAGATTGATTACCAACCATCTTCCTAAAATTGCATCATATTGGTCCAACCCAACATTTGAAAACCTAAAACTAGTTGTCCTTGACCTTATGGGCCATTACATCCAAAATACCAAAGAAGTTCAGAAAAACAGAAATTGTCTTACAACTTTTCGGGACGCAGCCCATCAAAACCCATTGTTCAAACTTACCTTCAGGCATTCACCTTATCTTGACCATCTTCCTTACCTTATATCACTGGAACTGTAGCACTAGAAGAAACCTCACCAACTTCAACTGCCTCACCATTAAGCCTCTTCAGGATGGTCTTCTCTTTTTCCAAGTCCCAAGCCTCATGTTTACCCTCATGGAATTCTTGGATCATTCTGATCTTGATTTCTACCATTCTCTTAGCTGCAGACTTGGTAAGAGCATTTTTTATCTCTTCAACTTCAAGAATATTAGCATCCTGAATCGATGAGATTCCTTGCTTCAGATCAGCAATTTCTCCGGAAAGGTCAGCCATTTTATTCTCATAAACTTTTTTCTCTTTCTCCCAACTCTCCTTATCTTCTTTAGCTTCTCTTTTCACACGAGATAGTTCACTCTTTAATTTCTTGTTGGCATCTCCCAAAGCCTCAACTTGTGTTTCTACACTCCCAAAAGCCTGCATAAATACAAAAGATAAGTTAAAGTTGTACTGATAAAAGCTTATGACTCAAAAAACAAAAATATACCTATACTTACACTTGAAGCTAGAGCCAAGAACTTCTTCTTGACCCCATCCACAGACAAATTACCAAAAGCTTCAATTTCAACAATCTCCTTCACCTCATCAATTGCTTTCCTCTTCTTTAGTCTTGAACTGACAGTAGCAACATCTTGGATCTCCGTCTTTGGAACAACGGGAGGCTTATCCACTGGATTGTTTGAGAGATCTCCAAGGAAGTTATCCAGGTCGTCAAAAGAAATTTCAATAGTTGGCTTTGAAACTACACAACAAAAGTAGAAATTCGTAAACATATGCAAGACAGAAGTTTAAATTGAGATTTTTAATTTATACCTGTAGACATAGGGCCAATGATTTCTCTATTCTTGAAACTCCTATCCTCCTTGGAAAGGCGGAAAAACGAAGCAATCTTGGATTCCGAATCAACCCTAGGAGGAAAAAGTTCTTCCCACTTGATATCTGCAATAAATGGAAAAATCAACAAGTATGAAGATGCAACAAACTCAAAAGACAAATATTTTACAAAATTTACCTCCCCTGTTCCACTCTTTGACCAAATTTTCACCACCTTCCAGTGAAGCCCTCTCAACAAAGAAAAATTTTCCTTTCCACCCTCTATCACTCACAGATGCTTTGGGGACCATTAAACCCTTTTTTGGCTTTTTCTTAAAAACAAACCTTTTTGACCCAAAAGATTGTAGGTCATAGCAAATAGCCATTTCACTCAAACCTATATTTAAACCTTTCTCTCGGTTCACTCTCAAGATAACATCAAAAACTCTCCAAGTCATGGACATCATTTGGACAAATGCCAGTTGGGTTTTTTCAAAAAACTCAGAAACCAAAGGGGGAAAGGGAAAGGCAAACCCTAGAGCAAATGGATACTCGTAAAACCAAATCCAAGACTCAAAAATAGAATCGGCTCTTAAAGACACATCAAAAGGTCGGAAAACAGTTTGATTAGGGAAACATTTGCGAGCTTGCAGGGCTGAAATCAAAATATTGTTGAAAATACATATCTCATCATCAGGTCTAGCAAGTAAACCCTTAGAGACAAAGACATTAGGATCGTCAGGAAGGATTTTCGAACTACCAATGTGAGAAGATTTTAATGTCTTCTTCATTTTTTCGATTGAGAGATTTTTGCAGAAAAGGAGAAGTTGAGAAGAAGAAAGGAAGAAAAGAAATACCTTGATTCCACCGTCTGAAGATTATGAGTAGGAGGGAGGTAGTTTAGTGGGATTTTATGATCCTAAGAGTCCTAAGGATTCTACACCCCTCTTCTCCCAAGACACAATTGAACGATGCATTGGGTCGGAATTGCCGGTTAATTAACCGTCCCATCACAGCACGTCTTTTCAGAAACTTATCTTCTCCTTATATTACTAAGACAAGTTTGGGGGCAATTGTTGTGGGTGAAAATTCAAGTTGTCTCCATCTTTGTTCTCCTTCAAGATTGTGATATCTTGAGCAACAGGTATATTTAAAATTATTAAATATATCCTATTTAATTAATTAATATTGTTCAATATCATGTAGCAAATGTGGATAAGTTACTCAACAACCCTCAATGGCATCATTGACCACGTTTCCTCTCCTTGAAGATAGAACCCGAGATTATAGGAGAGTTAGTTATTGGTATATCTTCAAGATGGTGACATCTTGATCAAGATGCAGACGTCTTCACCTCTGGCAGAGTTCTCAACAAGAAGACCAAGTCAAAGAGATAGATTCCGGGTTTTTAGGATAGTTTGTTATCTCAATTTGTTTAGGACTCTTGTTATCTTATTTCTTGTATAAATAGAGTCTTGGAGGTACATAAACACACACGCACTCACCTTCTGTAAACCTCCATAGCTCGAAAACATAAAAGATCAATACAAACGTTTGGGAAGGAAGGTGCTCTTAATCACCTCCCGAGGTTTTGTGCCGGCGAGATCATTGTCTCTAGGGCTTTCCTCATTACATCTTTGTGCAACTTATCAATTCTTTAGTTTTAATTCCAATCGTCCCTCCATTATTTTTGATTTCAACTAAGATCATACTCTATTGTTTTTTCTACCAAAACAGTGGACATCAACTGTTATGGAAATTTCTTGAATTTCTATGTTCACTCAATTCAAAAATTTTGGGGGCAATTGTTTGGGGTGAAAAATCTCACAGCACTATATCTATATCCTGGAAATAACGACTTAAGTTTACATCTTACATCTTGACTCTACATGTTGACATCCTGAAGTTACATCTTCCATCTTGACTCTACATGTTGACTAACATGTTAACGTAACATCCTGACGTGACATCCTGAGTTGACGACCTGACGACCTGACATCTTGAGTGGCAGTTTTATTGTTCCTACTTTATAGGGTTATTATTAATTCACACATGGGATAAAAGATTAGTACATGGAGGAATCATGGACTAAGTCAAAGACTAAAGCTTATCGTCAACAAGCAAAGAAACGTGACCTATTTAGAGACTCAGTCAACAACAAAGTCTTATTGACTCAACGCCAATTCAAAGCAACGGCAAAAAGATATAACTCAACTAACTGTGCGAGATTCAAGGGCTTATTGGCTAGTTTATGATTATTTTCTTAGTATAAATAGAGAGCACATCCATTGTAACGCAGACAACACACTCACGTCTCATACTCTCTTTCTCTTAGATTTTTCCAGTCATTCATTGTACCTCCACAAAAGCTTAATAAAATTCCATCATTTGAGGTTTTATGCCGGCGAACAAGTTGTTCAAGGGCTTTCCTCGTTAAATCCTTTATTCATACATCTTGAATTTCAAAGTTCTTTATTCCATTGTACCCTACTTCTTTTTTATTTGTCCAATTGTCGAAAATTGGCCAAAACATTCACCTTCCATAAATTAACAGAGATCAAGTTTTCATCTTCCCTTCCGTTATCGCACCCTTCAAATTTATGCGTTTTTGACGACATATTCTCTATCTATTTTTGTACAGTGAAAAACTAGTAAAAAACGTGTTTTACCCTAAGCTTAGGGTAAAACGTGTTTTTTAAATGAGGCGGTGGCAATTTTGTAAGTAAACTGGAAGTTGTTTTAACACACGCGGTGGCATTTTTGTAAATAACTGACACTTATCGTAACTGCTAGTGTTAGTTTTAAGAAGTGCCAGTGATATTACACTGGCACATATTAACATAGACATTGGCACTTTTCATAACTGCCAGTACCGGTGCTAAAAAGTGCCAGTGTATGTGCCTGGCACTTTTTAACACTAACACTAGCACATATGAAAGTACCAGTGTCTATGTTTTATGAGTGCCAGTGGCCAAGCCTCGCACTTTTTGATATTAACACTGGCATTTTTTTGGAAAAACATGTTTTTTCTTTCCTTAGGGTAAAACACGTTTTTCACAAGACCTACTCTTTTGTACAAAAGTGAAAATCCCTAAAATAGTTACAAATAGCACACTCAGATCAGTTGGTATATTAAAGCCTAGCATATCGTTGAAGTACTAATTTTCACATTTTGTGTAACTTGAGCAAAAACTAATTAAACCCACATAGACCAATTTAGTCCACTTTATTTTTTATTTTTTTTAAAGCAACATATTAACATAGATAGCAAACCCAAAGTTATTTTACATGCATTGTCATACCCTGATACCCTGATACACACATAACTCTCTACTAAAACACACACCCTTAACATCATGGTACAAACTTGGATTACACCGATGGAAATTCAAAGTAGTCGTTAACATTGTCCAGTGCTGCTGCATGTTTAGCCAAAAGATCAGCTACACAGTTGCCTTCCCGATATGCAAAAGAGCACCAAACTTGATTAAAAGAGTCCATCAGATTCCTGCATTCACTTAGTAAATTTTATGCTCCAACCGGTGGTTTTTACCCTCTGCATAAAATATTAAATAACTATATATATATATATATATATATATATATATATATATATATATATATATATATATATATATATATATTTCTAGTTATTACAAAATATTAGACCATCAAAAATAATCTGATACCGAAATGATTTTCTTTTTTATTATTCATAATTAAATTTACAATTAACACCAATGAGTTGAAGCTCAATCCTATAATTATCAAATTTAAAAACATATTTAACAAACTATAGGGACTTGTATGTAATTTTATATTAAAATGGACTAATTGCACCATACTACCATTATGTTTACACGGTGTTGCAATGTAGGACTCAATATTCTAAAAGATAAGATGAAATTTAGTACAACATGCTGACACAAAGTTGCAACCCAGGACAATTTTGGAAGGGTGTTCAAAATTCATGGACGACATGTAACAAAAGCTAATGAATGGAGGGAAAGACTAATGGATTTGTTAAAAAAAAATATATACATTGGTTGCCCCTAAAATTTAAAAAGAAATAATATTCATCACATATTGTTAATTATATTTATAAGCCACACACACACACAAAAATGAGTGAAAATTAACGGATATGTGGTGATAAATATTAAAAGAGTTGGTTTTGGGGGAAACTAACATTAAAAAAAAGACCTGTTTTGATATTGGAGAAACCGGTTCATTAATAATTCGCGGTTCAAGAGGCAGTAAATCAGTTAATGAATCTAAGGCATAAAACGTGGAAAACACACAGTAGCCCACACACATGCGATCTTTCCGGCCGTCTTTTCCCTTCTTCCGCCATCTCTCTCTCTCTCTTTCTCTCTCTCCATCTCTCTACCGCCATTGCAGACGAGATGAGCTTCAAAAAGATGATTGAAAAGGTATGAATCTTTACAAGTTTGTTCATCAATTATCACGGGTTTTTTTTTAATTTGAAATTGATATTCGAATGCGCTATTTGATTTAATTGAAATTGATTTTCTCCTTATAGAAGATGGATATGGAGATGGAGATGGAGATAGTAGATCACAATGTCATTGAATCGGGGGAGAGGAGATTGAAAAAGACAATGAAGATCAATTTAAAGAGATGGATATCTTCATTGGGCTCAAAAACACCAAATCTACACTTAATTTGAATCATGTTGTCGTTTGCTGCTCAAATTGAAATAGATATGTTCGAACTGCTCAAATTGAAATAGAATTGATTTGGTGTAACTTGTTGTTTAGTATAGTAACTTGGAGTTTTAGTATTGTAACTTGATTTTTTATTAGTGCAGCCTGGTGGTTAATCAAGCTATGTTGTATCAGATCTATACTTGGTATTTTAGTAGCGTAACTTGATGTTTGAGCAGACAAACTTGATATTATAATAACATTGAAATAAAGCATTTTGAATATCGAGTTATATATAAATTGGTGTTGTTTTAGTTTAGTAACTTGGTGTTTTAGTATTGTAACTTTTTGTTTTAATACAATTACTTGGTGATTTGTTAGTGCAAGTTGCTGGTTAAAGATGTTATGCTATATCAGATATATACTTGGTATTTTAGTAGTGTAACTTGGTCTTTGGAACAGACAAACTTGTTATTATAATAATCATGCAATTTCTATTGAAATAAGCATTTTGAACATCAACTATAATATAACTTAGTGTTGTTAGTATAGTAACTTGGTGTTTTACTATTTTAACTTTATGTTTTAGTACAGTAACTTTGTGTTTACTTAGTGCAGCCTGGTGGTTAATCAAGTTATGCAGTATCGGATCTACACTTGGTGTTTTATTAGTGTAACTTCGCAATTTAACAGACAAACTTGATATTATAATAACCGCGCAATCTCTTTTGAAACAAGCAGTTTGAACATGAGCTTATAATACAACTTAATACACATGTTTTAATCATAAAAGACAGCAAGTTAATAAGTTAAAATAATAAGTTTGGACTTAAAAACAATAAGTTACAATTTCACTGACTAACACCCTTTCTAGACCTAGTTTGCTGACATATGCTGCAGTCGAACCATCAGCTTTCTTCCTCTTCTTCTCCTCGTTGTCTTTGCTCCCAACAACCTTGTCAATGTGATCATGTTTGATTGCCAGAAAGTCTTCAACTTTATTCAACAAAGACTCCTTTGCTTGTTTAAATCACTTAGTAACAAGTACCAAACTCAACATAACTAAACAAGCATCACAAAAACATAACAAAAAATGCTTGAAATCAACACAATAAGCGAACAAAATAGAGTGAGAATCAAGCGGAAAAAGCTTGAAATCAACACATACCTCCATCACGCCCTTCCTCTTCTTCATTACATATTTCTTTGCTTTTGGATTTGAAATCAACCTCATTCTTCTTGAAATCGAGTGCAATCGAGTGAAATAGAGTGAGTATGACCGTCGTTAGGTCTGAGAGAGAGTGAGATGGAGATAGCGACGGCGACGGTTAGTCGGGGAGTGAGAGAGATGGAGGTTAGGTCGAAGAGTGAGAGAGATGGAGGTGGCTAGGTCTGAGAGAGATGGAGAGAGCACGGTTAGAGATGGGAGAGAGAAAGAGTCGTACATCTAAAGCCGCATAAAAGGCCAGTTTACAAAAATTTTGATCGAATTTTTTTAATGAACGAGAACCGGTTCAGAAAAGGTAGGAGTTGGTTTGCTGGTTGTCCAAAACCGGTCTTTTTTTAACATTAGAGGGAAACTAGTTTCCCCCAAAATTTTGTGATATTAAAAAGGGGAGGGGGTTTGGTCAACACAATTTTCAAGAAACCTGTTAACCTTTTCATCCATTCGTCAACTTTATTAACTACCGTCCAACAAGTTTAATATTCTTTCAAAATTTCCCTCTAAAAGCAATAAACACTATTTGGTTTGCGGATTACCTTTTGAAGATTAGCCGAACTTGAATCTTTAACCAACTTGTTGCTACGGCATCTACCAACTATTAATTAACCTTCTTGCTTCCTTGTACAGCTATTCGTGGATTAATGATGCCCGACTACTAGAGTCGTGCACAGAATGTCCACGATCCAAATCTAAGAACTATAGTGATTGTTCTTGAGTTGAGAATGTGTATAAAGAGAGATAGGGAAAAAGAAAAAAAAATTGTATTTATTTTTCTTGGCGTGACTGGTGAATACAATACATGAATATTTTATAGAAAATTATGGATGAAGTTGTTTGGTAAGATAAGGGTCAGATTTTAAATTCAAAATTAACAACGAAGAGCTTATCTCAGATAAAATTCTTTCAAAATGGTGACCAAATATTGACCCTATATAATTAGGTTATCCACCCTACATGGGCGGATATTTTAACATCCAACTTTCTATGTGTAGACACCCCATTTTGGACATTCATTCATAGTCACACTACTTATGTGTCTCGCCTTTGATTTGGGTCGAAACTCGTTAAGTTGGACATGTTTCGTTAAGTTTCTGACTGACTCCGTTAGTCAGGGGCCGAAATGAACATTAAAACTACTGTAGAGGGCAAAAAGTGAATTCCAGCACTGAGATATCTCGTACGAGATATTGATGTCTCGTGCGAGACATCCCCCCTTGACAGTCGGGTTTTGGTCAGTTTCCTTGTTGATCTCAACCCCGTTTCTTGGCAAACACTCAAGCAATCCGGGAAAAAACCTAATGGGCGATCCCAGAGTCCAAAAATAACTCCTTGGAGATCAAGTCCTTGATTCCCATCCAAACTTACCTTCTTGGCTAAAACCCTAGGTCAAGAACTCTTATAAATAAAGAGGTTCTTGAACCAAAAAACCTCTAGAATGGTCATTCACCCAAAACCACTCCATATCTGATCAAAGAGGTCCTTATAATCAGCCTCTCTCCCTTACCCACGAAATTCAAGCCTTCATAACACCATTCAAGCCAAGTTCGTCGGATCTTCAAGGCCTTTAGTCAAGGCCATCCATAGGATTCTCGAAGAACACGTAGGTAAAACTCCTTGTTTTGTACCTTCTCATCCTCTTCTTTGTCTTTGAAATAGTGTGATTCCATCAAAGGATCAGCCTAGAGCCTTTCCAATCCATGGAGATGGTCTCGAAACATATGATCCGACATCCCAAATAAATAAGAAATTATTTATTTGTTTGTTTTCTTCTTTTGTACATGAATGCATAATTTTAATAATGATGATGAGGATTTCGTAAGCAAGACCGATCCTAGATCGGGTGGATTGGGTGCTCCTTGACCTTCCCAATCCATAACTTAACCCCCGAACTCAAGAATCTCATGGTCCGTGTTCCGTTCAACAACATGGTGGCGACTCTCAAATCAAAAAGGTAAAGCAAGGATCATCAATTATTCCTCAGGCGCAAACAGTGGCGACTCCGCTGGGGATGATCATCATAAGAGGGTTAGACTTGTGTTGAAATCATCATAGTTATTCTTAAAATTCTGCATTCTGTACTATAATCTGTTCCCAGACCAGGATGTCTCGTATGAGGGATCGGTTGTCTCGTACGAGACATCCCAGTTCTATCCGACTGATCTGATTCTCTGGTTTGAAAAAGGATTTTTGTTCGGTTCAAACACGTAGACAGGGTTTCAGATCTGCTCCCCCCTCTGTTTCTGAGTCTTAGGATCTTCCTAACGATGAAGAAACTCCCCATATATCATTAAGCTATCCTTTGTTTTACAGGAGTACTTTCTAGTTGGTTTTATTCCTTGCTTTACTTGCGTTTGCTTTATGTGTGAACTATGACGGCCTGAGTTCCTCCACAAGAGGGAAACGTAGGCAGCCACTTGGCCCGACCATTACATGTTTTTGTTTTACTTTCAAAAAAAAAACTTTCTATTTTCTCTTTGTCACCTAGATCTTGACTCTCACACACGTGTACACATGTAGAATAGTTGCACTACATACCCTATAAACCCGGGTCCCAATCGGAGGACGGATGTCGGTCAGCACCCCCATTCTAACAAATGGCCCTTGCCGGTCTCTCCAAAGATGGTGTACCCACTCCGTGACATGCTCCTAGACTGTGTTCATGGGGAGCCTTAGCCGTAAGCCTTGCATCAACCTCATGCATTCATACTAGTTAATAAGACACTCCTCAAAACCAGTCGGTTCGATTCTTAGGGTTGTTTTAATCTTTGCCCAAGATAACGCATCTTTACAATCTATAATTCTCCCTTGTGAATATGATGAATGTCCCTTCGGTAAAATGTTGAACAAAGGATTTTGAAAGAATGGAGAACCTCTCTATGGAAATCCGAGTTTGTGTTTTCCTACTTTCACTATTCTGTGCGGGATTGTGGATGCCATTTTGGCTTAGTTTCGACCGCGCCGTTCAACATGTCCCTTTCGGTTGTCCCTTAAAATTCGCAAGGTTTGATTGCATTAATGCGTTGTTTAAAAAAGTGCAAAACAACTACGGGATCACTTAGGTTTGGTTAATTTGAATGGTGGATTTCGATGAGAATATGGGACCCTTGCCCGAATTGTCCGTTTGGGAGAGTGCAATACAGGTGAAAAACAAGGGGCTCATATTCTAGGGTGACAGAATCCACTGTTCCAGGACAAACTAGATAATAACCTCTCAAAATGGATTAAATTCCGTCCGACCAATAGGATTAAAATCTGCAAATCTGATTGTTAGGCTAGATGCCTCGTATGAGACATCCATGTCTCGTACGAGAATCCTCCTTTTTCTATGATTCTGTCGTGTTTAGTCAACCCTATCTCATAAAAGCCGACTTGTTGGGACCCCAGCCTGGATTTGACATAGTTTCTGCACTCTAGGTCCGTCCGATCAGCAAAGTAGCTCCAAGCTCCTGATACAATGCCCGCTCACACGGAAACGTCTCTCAGAGAAATCTCACAAAGTCTGCGCTTCAAGATGGAAGCCATCGGAGGTTGGAAGGAAGGCCTACCCAACGGAGAGGCCCCAGAAATCAATATCATGCAAGAATTTCGCTTCAGAAGGCTCGACCATGCCTCTTATTATGCTCATGACCAAGTCAAAGAGCATAACTAGCAAAGCAAAAAAGACTGGGCTGAGATCAAGAAGATGATCGACGGCAGTAAGCTTGAGATATTACAAGCCGAATACAATGAAATGAACAAATGGTACAATGACGCTGTCAAGAGAGCTCAAGATTTGGAGGACAACCAAGAAAAGGTCATCAATGATGAGGTAGGTAACTGCATCAGCCTTCTTTATCAAGACCTAAAGAATGAAATGGAGGAGGAACATAATCATCACCTCAATGTCATGAGGGACCATTATGAGAGCATCATGCAAAGCCTCTAACCCAAGCCACAAAGGGTCTACACCGATTTGAGCCAAATCCGACTTGGTAGGGTGTTCCTTGAGCTTGAGAGGGAAGGAAAGCTCACACCGATGAAAGGGTACAAGCCCAAGTATGAAGGAGCCGGAAAGGCCTTGCACTTGTATTGTTACTACCACCAGTGCCGCGGTCACCACACCGACAAATGCAACAACTTGAGGGATAAGATCCAAGATCTCATCGACCAAGGCACCCTCCAAATAATAGGCAATAGAATCGGCCTCGTATTGAAGAATGAAGGGTCCAAACCTCACGCTCCTTTTTCGCTCCATTAGTTAGAAGTTTAATAGACTAGTTATTTACTTCATTTTAATAGATTAGACGCTTCTTTCCGTTATTTCAATAAACTAGTTGTTTTTTTTTTCTTTAAGGGATCCTACTCACCCGAGGAACATTGTGGGTGAGAGCACGCCCTCCTATCAATTTCAGATTTTAAGTAATAGTCAGTTTTTTTCATGTTTCTTGCGTTTTTCTTGTAATTTACAAAAGGAGAGTAGCATAGAGATGGTAGAAGTGCACAATGAAAATGACTATTCCAAGGCGATTCCATTCTCCGAAACGCTCCCAGTACTTAACATGATGCTAAAAGAAGGGTACTTCCCCGGTCTTGGACTTGGCAAGCATTTACAAGGGATAAAAGAACCACCACCTGTCATTCTATACCCCCCAGAATATGGTCTAGGGTACGAGTCACCACTCAAGGGCATCCCTAAGGAAGAAAGGGATTGGACTTCATACATTGTACCACTAGAAACTCCCTATCGAAAGACTCTAAACGGGTACTTTGTACGCGAGGGTGAAAACTTTCCATACTTCATGTTCCCTGAACCATGGATCGACCATAGGGGGAAGCGCCAACCGGGCTTTGAGATCTTCAGTAACTATGATCCGTACTCACTTGAGACAGAATCAATGCAATTCTTGTGGCTACCTCGAGAATTAGGGGGTACCAAGGCCGAAGCATTCAGTGAGTGGGACTTTGTGTTGGGAGAAGACCTACTGTGCCAATTTCTCAACCTTTGCAAGCTAGAGGACACTCAGATCAATGCAATAGATAAGGGGGCGCTCCGAACCAAGAATACACCAAGCTCATCGAGAAGAATGACGAGCCCATCCAAAACTTGTACACAACTAGGGGACCCATAGCAAGTGAAGACTTCCTGATCAAGGAGTTAGGATGTACTCCCCATCCCCATAGAAAAAGAAAAATTGTAGCTCTTACCTTAGAGTCAGATACCGCTACCGATGAGCTCACCCAAGAGGACTTGGATGCCATCGCGGAACATGTATTCCCCTACTTTTTTAATGAAAAAATAGATCTTTCTGAGTATCCCGAGATTGCTAACATCGTAAATGATGAATTAACTAATAACTCTAAAGAATTAGATAATAATGAGTCATATGACGAGATAGATCAAGAAAACGAACATATCTTAAAAGAAATTAATAAGAAAGTAGGTCGTTGTGGCGGAAATGGTCCTATTGATGCTGAAGAAATGCAAACGGTTAATCTGGGGACGGACGATGATCCGAAAGAGACCAAGATTGGTAGTTTCTTCAAGGGGGAAGACCGACAAGCCCTTATAGTGCTTCTCTGAGAATTCGTAGATGTGTTCGCATGGTCCTACAAAGATATGCCAAGGCTATCCAATTAGATTGTTGAGCATAAGATACCGATGCTTCCCGATTCGAGGCCAGTCAAGCAGAAACTCCGCAGAATTAAACTCGAGTGGTCGGTACAAGTCAAACAAGAGATAGTGAAACTCCTGAGTGTTGGGTTCATCAAAGAGATAGAGTATCCAACCTGGTTGGCTAATACTGTGCAGGTTTCCAAGGCAAATGGAAAGGTCCGCGTATGTGTTGATTTCCGTGATCTCAACAAAGCATCTTCGAAAGATGATTTTCCTCTTCCCAATATAGACATGCTCGTTGACAATACCGCAAAGTATGAGGTCCGCTCATTCATAGATAGGTTCGCGGGGTACAATCAGATCCTCATGGCCGAGGAGGACCAACACAAAACAGCATTTACCACACCCTGGGGGACGTTCTGCTATACAGTCATACCATTCGGACTCAAAAATGCCGAAACTACTTACCAGAGAGCCGTAACTGCGCTATTCCATGATATAATACATAAAGAGATGGAAGTGTACGTTGATGATATGATCATACACTCCAAAGGCTCCGATGGGCAGCACTTCGTCGACCTCAGAAAGTTCTTTGAAAGGCTGAGACACCACAAGATGAGGCTTAATCCGGCCAAGTGCACGTTTGGGGTAGTGAAAGGAAAAGTCCTTGGGTACATGGTCACTGAGCGTGGTATAGAATCAGACCCCGCTAAAATCAAAGCCATCATTGACATGCCTCCACCTAAGACGCAAAATGAAGTCAAGGTATTCATGGGTCGCCTTCAGTACATTAGTCGTTTCATTAATCATCTCACGACAATGTGCGAGCCCATTTTTAAGCTCCTCAAGAAGAATGCATCCCTAGAATGGACCGAAGAATGCCAAGAAGCCTTTAAAAAAGTCAAGGAGTACTTGGTAAACCCACCAGTATTGGTCCTACCGCATAAAGAGAAACCGTTGACCTTGTACCTCACAGTCAATGACACTGCACTAGGGGCTATGCTAGCACAATAGCAACCTGATTTGAAGAAAGAGAATGACGTGTTCTTTGTCAGCCGTCGCTTCCAAGGGGCTGAATTTAGTTACTCTGCATTAGAAAAGTCATGTGCTCCACTGCTATGGGTAGCTGAAAGACTAAAGCCGTACATGGAAGTGTTTCCTGTAAAACTGATTGCCCAAATGGACCCGATGAAGTACATCTTCGAGAAGTCACATGTATCCTTTAGAATAGCGAAGTGGTACTTTATGCTCGAGGGGTATGATATCACTTACATCACACAGAAATCCATGAGAGGAAGAGTCTTTGCTGATCATTTAGCTGGATTTCCATGTGATGAAGCGAAGGGGGAAGACCCGTGATTCCCTGATGAGGACATCATGGCAATAGGAGAAAATAAGTGGCAATTATTTTTCGATGGCGCAGCCAATAAACGGGGATATGGCATTGGCATGTTACTAGTAGATCCCTCAGATTTCTACACTCCACTCGCAATCTGCCTTGACTTTGAGGCTACTAAGAATATTACCGAGTACGAAGCTTGCATAGAGGGGCTTGAAGCAGCCTTAGAAAGAAATGTGGCCGAACTAGAAGTGTACGGAGATTCACAACTTATAATCTATCAGTCACTCAAGAAGTGGAAGGTACAAGATCCTACACTCCAAAAATATAATGACCATCTCCAAGACTTGCTCAAACAATTCAAAGAAGTCACTTTCTACTATCTCCCTAGAGATAAGAACCGGTTAGCAGACTCGCTAGCCATGCTAGCGTCACTTGTGGAAATTCCCGAATGGACTGAGGTCAAAACCTTCAAAGTCGCGAGGCGAACCACTCCTTCTTATTACTCAATCATAGACCTGCACGACTACAAAGTGATTCCGTTTCTGTGAATACCTTGGATGATAAACCTTGGTATTATGATGTATGGCGTTTCCTCCTAAACGGAACATTCCCATCAGACACATCACCTAAAGCAGAGATAGCCCTCAAACGGTTTGCCGCCCAATTCATTATTATAGGTGATCGCCTCTACAAGAAACACCACGAGCAGTGTCTACTCTATGCTGATGAGCACGAAGCCATAGAAATCATGGACCAAGTCCATCAAGGAGTCTGTGGAACCCACATGAATGGCAATATGCTAGTAAAGAAAATTATCCAACTAGGATACTATTGGGCTATAATGGGAGCCGACTGCACCGAGATGGTTAAGAAATGCCACAAGTGTCAGATACATGCCAACTTGCAACACGCACCACCGTCCGTGTTATACCCCATGACATCCCCTTGGCCATTTTCTACATGGGGAATAGACGTCATTTGCAAAGTCTCACTGACAGGTCATAATGGGCACTCATTCGTATTAGTCGCCGTTGATTACTTCACTAAGTGGATCGAGGCTCAATCCTACAAAGTCTTAAATGCCAAAAAGGTGGCTGAGTTCATTAAGACCAACATCATATGTCGATATGGGGTACCTCATAAGATGATATCCGATAATGGCACGCACTTTTAAAAACAATGTGACCAACTACTTGCAGAGTATAAGATAGAGAGACATAAGTCATCACCGTACCGACCACAGACCAATGGAGCAGTCAAAGCTGCTAACAAAACCATAGAGACCATCATTAGGAAAATGGCTAAGACGGGCAGAGACTGGCCCGACAAGCTACCTTTTGCACTCTAGGGATACCTTTGTATACACCCCGCCTTGGACCGCTCACCCCGATTGCACATTTGATTTTGTGTTTCCCCCTATTTTAAGTGTTTTTTTGTTAGTTTCTGTCACTTTTGTTAAGTTCTTGACTGACTCCGTTAAGTCTAGGGACTAAACTGAATAACAGGGCTGACTTTCTAGTCCATTCTGTTAAAAAATCCATTTCTGAGTCGCGCGCCTTCTGCCACCGAGGTAGGAAGCGCGCGCCTCTGGGCGACGGCTACAGATTTCTGTCCAAGAATCTCTCCCTTGCTCATTTTTACATGATTTGCCCGGGAAATATTTCTTGGTGACTGTGTTTTGGCACCAAAAACACTTTGTTTTTAACCATAAAAACCCTCCTAATCCACCATTTCAACAGACCAAAAATTCTACTTACAAAAACTATACACAAATCATTTCCAAGGCATTTTCCAAAGTAATTCATCAAGAAGTGTTTGAAGTCACTTGATGTTTAGGTAAAACTCCATTTCTCCTCTTCTTCTCTACTTTATCTTTTTTATTTCATTAAATGTGCAATCACCCAAATCATTTTGGGACATGACACCAAAGACTACTTCACTTCATTGAAGCTAGTCAAGGAGTTATCTCCCTACATTCCAAAACACCTTTCAAAACCCCTTTTATTATTAAGAATAGGAAGAACATTATATCATTTATGTAGACTTTGATCAAGCAAGACCGACATTAGTCGGGCGAAATGGGTGTTTAAGTACTTCCCATCTCGTAACCTAACCCCCGAACCTCATAACAAGAATCTCTGTTTTCGTAATCAAACTTAGGCTATAAATATTAGGTTTTTCTTATGTTCCTCTAAAACATAGGTAGCGACTCTAAACACATTAAAACACAAATAGACATCCTAGGAATGACACACGTGCTCTGGCCCAACCGTGCCCTCCCAGGGTATCTACAGTGGCGACTCCGCTGGGGACGTTTGAGGGTTAAACTTGCATTTCTGTTCAAAGTCTATATTTTTCTGGGCATTCTGGTCTCTGATGGGGGAAGCATGCGCCTCTGGCCTTCTTGGCCTAACGCGCGCGCGTCCCACACCAAAGACCAGAATCGCCCGCCTCCCATATGTTCTTCCTATTCTTCTTCTTTTTTCTACGCTAATCATTTCTGCAGGGGTTACAATGTATATTCAGAACCAGGGAAATCCCCTGAGTCCAAAGTCTGACAATCTGACATGTTAGTCCAGAAGCGGGCGCCTCCCACAGAATCTGCGCCATGCGCGCGCATCCCACAACACAGGCCAGAGGCGCGCGCTTCTGGGTGGTTTTCCAGAACAGGAACAACTTCAGAACAGAGCAGAATGATTGGGGTATGGGTACAGTTGCCTGCATCAAGGACTGATTTGGACCTCTTAAACTAATTTGTTTTGTATTTTTTATCGGTCACACGGGTGATTCGAGAGTTGTAATTACGTGCTTATTTGCTTTTCTTTCTTTCAAAAAAAAAAAAAAGTAAAAAATGTTTTGTCACATGTTGGACCTCACACTACGTGCACAAATTCCTATAAATTGCTCACTATCGAGTCGCACAAGTTCATAACCCCAAACCCATCGAGTCCCGTCCTAGGAAGTTTCAAGCTCCACCCGACCTTGACTCTTTCGAAGCGGTAAACCTCAACCCGTGGCGTAGTTCATGACTACATGCCGGGGGTGACCTTAAACCTCTCATTAGCCGAGCACAAGCCAACACAATTCTAGTTAGGGTCTAACACTCCGTGACTAAGTCGGTTTTCATGTGCCGAGATTTCCCTAAACTAATGTCTTCAAAACATACATGCCAAGTGGTTATCATGGACGAAATAAAAACCGTCCCCAAGTGGTTATTATGGACGAAAATAAAAATCCGTCCCTGCATGTATGCTTTACTACATTAATTTAGTTTAATCCTGACATGTGTAGGATTCACAAGCGTAATGGAATCCGATGAGTATATGGGACCGCGAGAAGGTCTATATACTAGTGTGACGATTCCATTGTTTCCTTACAAACTCAAAAGGGACCCCGTCCCTCCGACTTATAAAAAAAAAGTCTTTTTCTTATATGGTTTGAGTCGTGTGCCCACTGTGTGTTCTAAACCTCTTCATGGACCGAAAGTGTTACTCAAGACTGACAAGGGCCTCTTCTGCAATATAAGTCCAATTGGTACTTACAGAGTCTACCGGGATTCAGCGAATCGGTTAGTTCGTGAAGTGACTACTCAAACAGCTCCAACAACAACCATGACCTGCGGCAGCAACACCATGTCTCTCGAGCAACTTTCAGCCATGGTCCAAGTGCTCCAAGATCAAGTCTCCACTCTTAATAAGGAGGCCCAAAATAAAGATGATCTTTGGCAATCTCACCTCGACAACCAAAGAGAGGCCCACGAGGCCGAGATAGAGCAAATGAAAGAAAAGCTCACCAAGCTTTCCAAGAGGAAAGACAAGAAAGACAATGACGAGTCCGAATGGACCCAAGGCTTATTCGAGAGTCCTTATGTCAATGCCCGCCCTAAGAAAATGGGGGAACCGAGCACCGAAAACAATGAGCACAAGATGGTTGATTCAATCATGGCCTACATAGATCAACGTTTCAATGGCCTCAACTTGGGGAAAGGCTCCGACACAAGCCTTTATCAATCATCCATTCTCATGAACACAATGGCTTCTCTTCCCGACAAGTTCAAGATGCCTGACATAAGCATGTTCAAGGGCAACTCTTGCCCCATGGCACACATCAACACCTATATATGGGCTATGGTTCCAAAGAAGGTTTCTCCTAAAGTCATGGCACAATGCTTCCCTCTTACTCTCGAGGGGGCGGCAAAAAATTGGTATGCAACTCTGCCGCTCACAGTCCGTCTTGATTGGTACGCCGCCATGCTCGCCTTTAAAAGTCAATACCAAGGCAACACCACTCACCGCCCAACCAAGAAAGAGCTCGAGAACACTACTCAAAGGGACAATGAATCCTTTATAGACTTCACGAGAAGGTGGAATGACAAGCTTGCTGAAATTGTCGAGAGGCCTAATACCAAGGAGCAAATGGACATATTTCTCATGTGTCTAAAGACTGATCTTCGCACCCACCTAAGTGGGGCTTGCTATACAGATTTCTCTCAAATGTATGAGGCGGGGGTCCGAATGGATGATTTGCTCAATGAGATCAAGAAAAGTGCTCCTAGCTTCCGTTACAAGGCCGCCTCTAACTCCACCAAAGAGGCTTCGGTCAATGCCGTCACTACCGACAAGGGGAATTACAAAAGGGTTCCTCCACCTCAAGGCAAGAAATCTCAAAATGACCGTGTCTACACTCCTCTCCAAGGCATGACTCAAATCGAGGCCTTCGAAGTTCTCAAAGAAAAGGGCCAAATCACCTCTTCTCAAAGATCGCAAGCTCGCGACACTCCCGAAGATCCTTTGTTGATACAACTCAAGAAAACTCAAGCCAACGTCTCCATTTGGGACCTCATTGTATCCTCAAAGAAGCACCGAGATCTTGTCATTAGTAATCTCGATGACATATCAGTCTCTCCGGATACAACTCCCGAGGACCTTACTGCAATGATAGGCCACGTTCATTTTGGCAATGTCATCACTTTTGCCGACATGGACCTTCCACCATTTGGGTCCGATCACAATGAGGCCATCTATCTCAAAGTGAGAGCAAGGGGGAGACCTATTTCAAGAGTCTTGGTTGACGGTGGTTCCGCACTCAACTTGATGCCCGGCCGAATCATGGGCATACTGGGGCTTAAGAATTCAGACTTAAAGCCTTCTACTCAAGTGATCCTAGGTTATGAAAGCACTGCCCGCACAGTCATGGGTATGGTGGAAATAGACATTGAGTTTGGAATCATGGTCATGTCCGTTCTGTTCCAAGTGCTCGATGTACCTTCCTCATTCAATTTGCTCTTGGGCCGACCGTGGATACACAGTTCTAATGATGTCCCTTCGACTCTCCATCAGTGTGTGAAGTTCAGAAATGGGGATGAAATAGTGACCGTCATGGCAGAAAATGTCACTATCCACAGAAAGTGGGAACCCGTCCACCAAGTTCAACACGGTTTAGAAGACTCCACCCTCTCAGGCGTCTCAATCAACGCCATCGATGAACAAGGGGGAACGGATCATGGACCCTCGGCAACCACAAAGTCCTCCGCATGATGAGGAATATGAATTACTTTCCCGGTCTAGGCCTAGGGAAATACCAACAGGGTAGAATGCAACCCGTGGAGGTTCCTTTTGTTAAGAACACGTTCGGTCTGGGATATGAGCCTTCCAAAGATGACTTGAAATACGAGCAAGCCGTCAAGAATGAAAAGGCCCGAGCTCGAAGAGAAGGCCGTCATCATGAGATTCCCAATTTGAGACCTTACCGCAAAACACTAAATGGCTACTTTGTCCGTCAAGGGGAAGACATCCCGTACGTAATCTTTCCCAAGCCATGGGTTAACAGCAAGGGCATCAGAAAGCCCGGTCTTAAAAAATTTTCCGACTGTGAGATTCAGAAATCTGCAGGGGAACCAACTCCCATGTCACCCCCGAGAATGGTGGGGAAAGAAAGTGACCATAGAATCCGAGACAGAGATTACCGTGGGGGGAAGAATTGACGGATTTAGCCTCCATGTTCGAAGAACTCGCCATCATGGACGAGTACCAAGTAAATGCCATCTATGACACCGATACGAGAAAGGAGACTATCAGCGAGATCCAGCCAAGCTCCGAGCCAATCAACAACTGGTATTCTACGAAGGGACCCGTAGTATCCGAGGAATTCTTGGTCGAGAAGATGAGTTGCATTCCGCGCAAGGCCACAAAGGAAGACTTGTTCACATTCACTTTCGAGTTCGAGAGTGTTTCCGATACCCTCACCCAAGAGGATATGGAAGCCATAGCCGAGCGTGTGTTCCCTTTCTTTGTTAATGAAAAATTTGATCTTTCTGAGTACCCCAAGATTGCAAACATCATGAATGATGCATTAACTAATAATGAATCTAATGAAATAGTTAATAACGATTCAAATAATGATGAAATAGACCACGAAAACACAACATACTTAAATGAACTTTCTCAACAGGTCCGTAGTCGTGGTGAAAATGGCCCAAGGGCTGACGAAGAATTGCATGTTGTTAATCTGGGTACCGATGAAGAGCCGAAAGAAACCAAGATCGAAAGCTTCTTCAAGGGGGAAGAGAAAGACAGATTGACTGCACTGCTCAAAGAGTTCGTGGATGTATTTGCATGGTCATACAAAGACATGCTGGGTTTAGACAGAAAGGTCTCTGAGCACAGAATTCCAATCAGAGACGACGCTAAGCCGACAAAGCAGAAACTCAGAAAGATCAAGCCAGAATGGTCTTTATAAGTCAAAGAAGAGATAGAGAAGCTTCTCAGTGTGGGCTTCATCAAAGTTATTGAGTATCCGACATGGTTAGCCAATGTGGTCACAGTCCGAAAGGCTAATGGTAAGGTCCGTGTATGTGTGGACTTCCAGGATTTGAACAAAGCTTCTCCAAAGGATGAATTTCCACTACCCAACATCGACATGCTAGTTGACTCCACTGCTACCTACGAGGTCCGCTCGTTTGTGCATGGTTTCGCTGGGTACAATCAGATTCTCATGGCCGAGGAGGATCCACACAAGAGTGCTTTCACAACACCGTGGGGCACCTTTTGGTACACAGTTATGCCATTTGGGCTAAGGAACGCTGGGGCTACTTATCAAAGGGCCGTGACAGACTTGTTCCATGACATGATTCACAAAGAGATCGAGGTCTACGTGGACGACATGATCATCCATTCGAAGGGGACCGACGGTCAACATTTGATAGACCAAGTTCTTTGAAAGGCTTTGACAGCACAAGATGAGGCTCAACCCCGCAAAGTGCACTTTTGGGGTTATCCGAGGCAAGGTTCTTGGCTACATGGTCACTAAAAGAGGAATTGAAGCAGATCCCTCAAAAATCAAGGTAATCATTGACATGCCTCCTCCCAAGACACAGAACGAAATCAAAGGCTTCATGGGAAGACTTCATTACATCAGTCGCTTTGTGCACCAGCTTACTTCCATATGTGAGCCAATCTTCAAACTACTCAAGAAGAATGTGGCTCTAGAATGGACCGACGCTTGCCGAGAAGCTTTCGATCAAGTGAAGCATTACTTGACATGCCCTCCAGTTTTGGTTCCACCTCACAAGGAGAAGCCTCTCTTGCTCTACCTCACAGTGAATGATGAAACCCTAGGGGCTATGCTAGCACAAGAGCAACGAGACTCCACAAAGGAGAATGCCATTTATTTTGTCAGTCGTCGATTTCAAGGAGGCGAAGAGAACTACTCTGTCTTGGAGAAGTCATGTGCGGCATTAGTTTGGGTCACCCAAAAGCTCAAACATTACATGGAAGCCTTTCCGATCAAGCTAGTAGTAAAAGTGGACCCGCTCTGCTACATCTTAGAGAAGCCTTTCATGTCAACAAGGATAGCCACGTGGTACTTCATGCTCGTCGTCTATGATATCACTTACGTCACACTCAAATCCATAAGGGGGAAGGTGTTCAGTGATCAGCTTGCTGAATTTCCGTGTGACGAAGTGAAGGGGGAAGACTTACAATTTCCCGATGAGCATTTGGTTTGCACTACAACCGAGGAAAATAAGTGGCAACTCTTTTTCGATGGCGCCGCCAATAAACATGGTTATGGGATAGGAATGTTGCCTGTCGATCCAAAGGACATCTACACTCCAATTGCAATTCATCTTGAATTCGAAGCTACCAACAACATTGCCGAGTACGAGGCATGCATAGTGGGGCTAGAAGCAGCGATAGAAAGAAATGTCACAGAACTAGAAGTATTTGGTGACTCCCTCCTCTATCAATCAGACATTGGGTAAATGGCGAATCCAAGACCCGACCCTTCAACAGTATGGTCAACACCTCGAGGAATTGATGGAACAGTTTTAAGACATCATGTTCAATTATTTTCCAAGAGACAAGAACCGCTTTCCCGATGCTCTGGCTACAATAGCCTCACTGGTTGAGATGCCCAAAGGAAAAATGGTGAAACCCTTCAAAGAAAGAAGGACCAGTCCGGCATACTGTATGAACATTGAGATCAATGAAGTCCAGGACAACCCCCCGTGGTATACAGACATCATGAACTTTCTCAACAACGGCACCTTTCCCGAGAACAGCAATGAGAAAACTCGAATAGCACTACAAAATCTAGCCGCCCGATATGTATTGATTGGGAACCGAGTCTACAAAAGACATCATCAAGGGATCAATCTCTTATGTGCAAATGAAATCAAAGCTCAAGAAATCATGCACGAAGTCCACGAAGGCGAGTGTGGACCCTACATGAATAGGGTTATGTTGGCCAAGAAGATACGCCGTATTAGTTACTATTGTACTACAATGGAAAGAGACTGCATCGAGAAAGTCAAGAAATTCGCCAAGTGTCAGTTCCATGCCAATTTGCAACATGCTCCACCTTCACAACTGTACAACATGACCACACCTTGGCCATTCTCTTGTTGGGACATAGATATCATCGGAAAAGTCCACCCTACGGGAAGCAACGGACAGTCATTCATTCTTGTGGTCGTGGATTACTTCACGAAATGGGTCGAGGCACAAGCTTACCGAGTTCTCAACGCCATGAAAGTGGCCGAATTCATGAAAAACAACATCATGTGCCGATACGATATTCCTCATGAGATCATCTCCGATAATGGTTCTCACTTTGAGAAAGAAATGGATGCACTTTTGGTTAACTACAATATTACCAAGCACAAGTCATCCCCGTAACGTCCCCAAGCCAATGGAGCGGTCAAAGCAGCAAACAAGACAATCGAGGTCATCATACGGAAAATGGCTTCAACGGGAAGGGATTGGCCTGAGAAATTACCACTAGCATTGTGGGGCTACCGCACGTCAATACGATCAGCAATGGGAGAAACTCCGTACTCATTAGTTTATGGTTCTGAAGCTATACTCCCATTCGAACTCGAGGTTCCTTCTCTACGGGTCTTACTCTAGAACCAAGTCAACGAGGTTGATTGGATTCAAAGTCGATACGAGCAACTAGCCCTACTCAACGAAAAGAGGTTAAGAGCATTTGAATGCACAAGAGCTTATCAACAAAGAATGGCAAAGGCTTTCAACAAAAAGGTGAAGCCTCGAAATATCAAAGCGGGAGATTTAGTCCTAAGAAAACATCCTCCCAATTCCATGAATCCCCTTGGGAAGTGGGGACCTCGATGGATCGGTCCTTACGTGGTCAAGAAGATATTAAGCGGTGGTGCAGTCCGACTCGTAGACTTGGATGGTGATCAATTGTCAAATGAGGTCAACCTCGACAAGCTCAAGAAGTTCCACGCTTAACAAATAAAGACCATTAAAAAAAACGCTCGCTAGGTTGAAAACCCGCAAGGGCGGCCTAGGAAAAAATTAGAGAAAATGCAAAAAAGAAGCCCGCTAGATTGAAAACCCGAAAGGGCGGTCTAGGCAAAAAACAGGTTGCACACACAAAAAAAATGGTCTTCATTTGTTTGAACTACGGAGACCTGAGCCTCTCTACTGGAGGAACGTAGGCAACCTTTGGGTGCGGTCTAAAACATTAAATTTTACCCAATCATGTCATAACAAAATGCAATTTTTATTCATCTCTCAAATCATTCTTGCCATTACAACGGATATGTTGAGCAATAAAAGACAATAAAACATTAAATCCTAACAAGTGGTCTATTTAATTGCAATCTTGGGGTACTAAGAAAAATCTAATTTTCTCTTAGCTTTCGAAGGGCCACCCGAACGGCTCTCAATCTTACTCTTCTTGGGAGGTCTAGGAACACTAAGGAGGACTGGAATCTTCTGAGCAGCGACGCGCCTCCGAGCATAAAAGTTATCCAAATGACTGCCGAAAGGGTCAGCCAGAATATTGTAGGAATCAACAGCAGCCTCCCTATATCTCAAACCACTGCTGGCCTCAAAGTCCTTTCCTAGCAACTCGGCACGAAGCATGTCAACCCAAGTGATGCCGTGGTAAAGGGTGCCAAACAGATAATCCAGATAACTCTCAGAAAGAAAAATACTACCCCGGTGAATAGGGGTGGAAGCCCACCAATGGCGGTCATCTCCCCAAGCTGACTGAAGCTCCCTTGAAAAGTTCGGACCCATATATAAAACTGGACGGAGCACCCCACTCCTCGGGAAGGGAATAATCTGTTGGCGAGCGAATTGCCTCAAAACCCGCTCTGGATGTAAAATGACGAGTCTCTCAAGCCGGGTAAGACCACATGCTCGAAACCCAGAGTCCATTCCACGAAAGGACGAAGACCCCAAGAGGGAATACACCACTCAATGTCAGCCGATACCCGGGATGCAAAGAACCTCTTCCAACCGTCTTCAGATAAATCCCGTATCATCAATTTTCTCCTGTGAAAAGCAAAAGGAGACAAGTCACCCTTCGAAGAATAAATCCTGAAGTGTTCCCGGAGCCATATGGTCAAAAGCAAGGGGCTTCCCCGACACATCTCACCCGTTCGATGAAACTCATCAAGGCCATGCAGGGTTTCCCCCACTGTAAGAGGGATTATGCTGAACTGTTGCTCCTTTGCCTGCAAGATAATCTCAGCTAACTGCGCATCCGCAGTCACGAGGGGTGTCATGAACAGAACCTCACTGAAAAGGCAAACTGCCATGGCGTTCCTCTTAAAGGACTGAACCGCCGCATCATCCGAATGCAAACTGAAGAACATTGGCAACTCAGTTATGTCAACCGCGGTGCCGTGCAACATCTTCCTCACATCTCCGCTAGGGAGGTTCAACACATCGGACCAAGAATCGATCACACCTATATGGTATTTAGGGACGGCAATTAGACCCGTCAATGGCATGTAAAGCATCGCACCAAAGTCATCAACAGCAGGCACCATTTCATTTGCTGAAAAATTAAAGGTGTGACTGTCACAATCCCAGAAGGCTGCAGCAGCCTTCAACAAACCCCAATCCGGTTTCAACGTCCGAAAGGTAAAGAGAATTCGGAACCCGAAGTCTTTGGCAAAATCTCTCTTAGGATGGGTCTTGAAAGAGTATACAAAAGTCAATAAATCCTTCCCATACTCACCAACAACCTTGGTATCAAGAATGAAAGAATTGGAAGCCATGGAAAAAGTGGATTACAAGCAAAATCAAGCAAGAAGAGATGTCAAAAATGGCAGAAAAGAGCTATTGAGAGAATGTGTTCGAACAGAAGCTAATATTATAGCTGTTGGGGATCTTTTGGCTAGAAAATGTCAAGCCTCGGAATTCGCTCCCCAGAGGTGCGCGCCTCCCACTACCCACTTGGGAAGCGCGCGCGTCCCACAGTCACTAGCCGAGGCGTACGCCTCCCATTCCAAAAATGCCTCAATTGGCCCTTGTCAAAGAAAGAAATCACAGGAAGCAGAGCTCAGACATTCCCAAAATCAGTGGGATCGAGACCACAACTCCGCCTCTAAATACACTTTGGGCACACATTAATTTGGTCTGCCCCTAAGGCACGTCTAAATTGAAATTAGATAGAAACTTTCACTAAAAGTAGGTAGTGTCTTTCTTTTTTCAAGGTCAATCTCGACATTTTCCTCTCTAAATGGAAAACTTCACCTTTTCGGTCCGCAGTCAACTGTGCCCGCACCCCCACAAAAGTCATAAAGTCAACAGCAAGTACAGCTCCGAACGGCACACGTCAGAGACAGCTACTAACAGCAATTCAGTCCATGTGGAACCACTGAAATCACCACTTCTTAAGCAACATAACGGATTCACCAACGGATTCGTCAATAAGGGTTCACCAACGGACTCATGCAAGGGATTCACTAACGGATTCATCTAACGGATTCACCAACGGATTCGTCAACAAGGGTTCACCAATGGACTCATTCAAGGGATTCACTAACGGATTCATCTAACGGATTCACCAACGGATTCGTCAATGAGGGTTCACCAACGGACTCATTCAAGGGATTCACTAACGGATTCATCTAATGGATTCACCAACGGATTTGTCAACAAGGGTTCACCAACGGACTCATTCAAGGGATTCACTAACGGATTCATCTAACGGATTCACCAACGGATTCGTCAACAAGGGTTCACCAACGGACTCATCCATGGTATTCACTAACGGATTCATCTAACGGATTCACCAACGGATTCGTCAATAAGGGTTCACCAACGGACTCATTCAAGGGATTCACTAACGGATTCATCTAACGGATTCATCAACGGATTCGTCAACAAGGTTCACTAACGGACTCATCCAATGGATTCACTAACGGGTTCATCAAGCGGATTCACTAACGGATTCAACCGGTGGATTTACAAACGGATCACGCCACCTCCTCTATTAACAAAAACCGCTCACACAGAGAGCACACCTCTATCTCTCGTAATTTCAAATTCCAGATTTCATCGAGTCTTTGTTTTTTTTCTTAGCGATGTCCTCGGTGGGTGTACTTTTTTTTGTCGACGCGTTTTGCTTTGCAATCCACATCGCCGAGAGGCTCTGTAGACACCCCGCCTTGGACCTCTCATCCCGATTGCACATTTGATTTTGTGTTACCCCATATTTTAAGTGTTTTTTTGTTAGTTTCTGTCACTTCCGTTAAGTTCCTGACTGACTCTGTTAAGTCCAGGGACTAAACTGAATGATAGGGCTGACTTTCTAGTCCATTCTGTTAAAAAGGCCATTTCTGAGTCGCGCGCCTCCGACCATAGGAGCCAGACGCGCGCGCCTTCTGCCCCCGAGGTAGGAAGCGCGCGCCTCTGGGCGACGGTTACAGAATTCTGTCCAAGAATCTCTCCCTTGCTCATTTTTACATGATTTGCCCGGGAAAGATTTCTTGGTGACTGAGTTTTGGCACCAAAATCACTTTGTTTTTAACTATAAAAACCCTCCTAATCCACCATTTCAAGGGACCGAAAATTCTACTTACAAAAACTATGCACAAATCATTTCCAAGGCATTTTCCAAAGTAATTCTTCAAGAAGTGTTTGAAGTCACTTGAAGTTTAGGTAAAACTCCATTTCTCCTATTCTTTTCTACTTCATCTCTTTTCGTCTCTTTTATTTCATCAAACGTGCAATCACCCAAATCATTTTGGGACATGACACCAAAGACTACTTCACTTCATTGAAGCTAGTCAAGGAGTTATCTCCCTACATTCCAAAACACCTTTCAAAACCCCTTTTATTATTAAGAATAGGAAGAACATTATATCATTTATATAGACTTTGATCAAGCAAGACCAACATTAGTCGGGCAAGATGGGTGTTTAAGTACTTCCTATCTCGTAACCTAACCCCCGAACCTCATAACAAGAATCTCTGTTTTCGTAATCAAACTTAGGCTATAAATATTAGGTTTTTCTTATGTTCCTCTAAAACATAGGTGGCGACTCTAAACACATTAAAACACAAATAGACATCCTAGGAATGACACACGTGCTCTAGCCCAGCCATGCCCTCCCGGGGTATCTACAACCGTACTTCAATCCGTACCGCCACTGGTGAAACTCCATACGCCCTAACCTATGGGGTGGAAGCAGTATTACCAATCGAATTAGAAGTACCATCACTAAGGGTTCTCCAGGAAAATCAAGTGAATGAAGTCGTATGGTTGAACAGCCGTTATGAAAAGTCAAATCCAGAAACATCAAATAAGGGGACCTTGTCCTACATGAACATCGTCCTGGACCATTCAATCCTATGGGAAAGTGGGGACCAAGATGGATAGGCCCTTATATAGTCAAGAAGATCTTCTCCGGAGGAGCGGCACAACTCGCAGACCTAGATGGAGATCAACTGCCGAAGCCCGTCAACATGGACAAGATGAAGAAGTACTACCCGTAACTTCGTCCCCTATCTCAAAAAAAAAAAAAGAGAAAGCTCGCTAGGTTGAAAATCCGCAAGGGCGGCCTTGGCAAAAGTTAGAGCCAAAGGCACGAGAAAAGAAGCCCGCTAGATTGAAAACCTGAAAGGGCGGTCTAGGCAAAAATCAGGGTGTGCCTAAAAATAATAATAATAATATTAATAATAGAGGACAGTCTCGTATGAGACACCTATGTCTCACATGAGACATGTCAGTCAGCAGACATATTTTTCTCTTTTTTAAACAAGAACTACGATGACCTGAGCTCCTTATTTAATTGATGTAAAAAGAGAACGTAGGCAGCCTTTTGGTCCGGTCTATTCAATAAATAAAATCAAAATCTTGTCTTCTTATTAACTGAATGCATTTCAAGAAAGCAATAAGAAAATTTCTAACATGAATACTAACTTGTAAAAGAAAACAAATAAAATACTAAAAATCCAAACATTAGTCTATCTAAGCAAACTCTCGATACTCCTAAGGATCTATTTCTTCCTTAACATAGTAGGGGCCTGACCACGGTCCGCCTTGTCATCCCTCTTCCTCTTGAACCAAGGTATCTCGTAACTGGGAGGAACATCAAGTCGATTGAACACCGAGGGAGTCAATCGTGCAAACACGTGGGGCCTATCTAGAGCTTGAAATTTACCGGGGAGGCCGTCCGCCCTCTTCTCATAAAAGTCGCTGTCCAAGAAGTCTTGAGTAGCATCCATGCTGATATTAAAGGATCCTCCTTAGCTTCCTTCTTCCTCAGATTCAAGCTAGGCTCAAATTGGTCCCCCAACAAAGGACAGCGAATGTCATCAATACCCTCAGCATTGGGATGGAGTTCTGTGAGAAACCGATCTAAGTACTTATCCGATAAATAAATACTCCCTCCCTCATGGCGGACATTGGTCCAACGATCCATAGTGGTGCCTTGCCCCCAATCACGAGCCAAGCTTGTATCAAACTCTGAGTCCATGAAAGAAATGTCTTGAGGCCGTCCCCCCAGCACAAATGTGTCCTGCTGCTGACCGAACTATCGCATTACCCTTCGAGCAAAATAGAAAGAGGAATCCCTCAGACCCGGAAGAATGACCCTGTCGTACCCAATGGTATTAACTACAAACCGCCTCACCTTCTAAAAGGATGGGCACCAAGCAATATCAGCAGTCTCCGCTTTGGCAAAAAGATAGGCCCACTCCTCAATGCTGAGACCCTTCACCAACAGCCTCCGCCTATGGAAAGTATAAGGAGAATACTCGATCGGAGAGTCCAACGGTCTAAAATGTTCTCTGAGCCAAATAGTCAACAATAATGGACTTCCATGAGTCATAGAGCCGGTTCGGTGTAGCTCATCAAGGCAATGAAGGGTCTCCCCTAAGATAAGAGGAACGATGTTAAAGTCCTGTCCTCTAGCTTGCAGAACGATGTCCACGAGCTCCGTGTTCGCCATGCCACACTTGCTCGTAAAAAGTACGCTTTGGAATAAGCACAATGCCAAGAGGCAACACTGGGAATCCACGCCATGACCAAGAGTCACTCGACCTTTAAATCTCCTAGGCAAAGCGTGGAGATCAACATAGCGGTTATGAATATAAATCTGCGCCTCGGGAAGTCCTATACTCAATAGATCCCTGAGAGACTCCGTCGGTACCTTGTCATACTTGGGCACCGCAATCACTCCTGTCAATGGAATATCCAGGATAGCCGCCATCTCCTCTATAGTAGGGACCATCTCATTAAGCGAAAAGTTGAAGAGATGAGTCGATGGATCCCAGAAACGTGTAACTCTCTTCAAAAGGTCCCAATCCGGTTCCAGATTCTTCAAGGTGAAAAGAATCTTGAAACCGAACATCACAATAAATCTTTCTTGACGAGCCTTATCAAACGAGCGAAAGAACGTTACTAAGTCATTCTTGTAGCGTTCCACTAATTCCGAGTTGAAGGAGAACTCATCAACAATTATTGATGAAGGGACGGACTTGCTTGGGGCCATTGGGAGCAAAAGGTTGAGAATTTTACTCCAAAAGAAAAGTTCCTAGAACTGATTTAAGGCTGCATGGTATTCTAGGACAGACTAAGAGGTGTTTATTTACAAGTTTGGACACCAAATCCTCGAGGAAAAAGGAGAAACGACCGCAGATTCAGAGGATGGCTCGTACGAGGCATCTCCCATTTCAGACAACAAAAACTCTTCTCAAATCTTAGGTTACCCAATGAGTCAAAATATGCCTCAAACACCTCAGAAACTCACTCAAAACAATTCATACATCACGTACAAATGACCCAACACGAATCTATCTCATAAAAATACGCCTTCGGTTGACCAACCGGATGTGAGTCAATCCATTTACACAATCAGAAATAAAAACCAAAATTAACAAAAGAATTGTGTGTTAGAGTTAGGAGTTAACTGTTGCATAGGTACAAACCGAAGAAAGAAAAATTGTCTTCGCCTACGCCGAGGAAATAAATACATCATCAACAAAAAGAAGGGACAAAAGGGGACCATGTCTACTACGACATCAAGAAGAAAGGAGACGTCGCCACTGCCACGTGATCATTCATCAGTCCGAAGTCTCTTCCCGCAAGAAACCGACTCTGCTGTCTGGCGAGCCAATCGGCCTAAGAGATCCATGGTTTCTCTCTTTACTCTCTTGGGATAGGCCATGAACTGGACGAGCCGTCTGGTGACCTCTCTATACTCAGCAATGGGCACATGTTTAGAAGAAACAAATAGAGATGTCAAAGTATTCAGAAAAATGATAAACAGAGCTATGAAATGGTAGAATGACGGAAATGATGGAAGAAGGGTCATAAACCATACCATGGTCGCGTCGGCAGGAGGTACGAGTCCCTCAGGCATATCGTACTGGGCGGAAAGGTCCTTGACGCTCTCTATCCCCTTAGCCATGCTGTAGGTAAAAGAAGTCGGTCCAAGCGGTGGACGGAAAGGGACGTGGACAACTCCCTGGGCCTGAGCCTGATCACCTTCCAGAATCAACCGAGGCATAAGACGAGCAAGAATGTCCTGATAATCGGCCTCCAGAGACATATGGTCAAAAACATCCTAACCAATAATGAGGTCCCCTCTCTCCTCCTCCGCGATAGGATAAGAGCTAAGCATATGAGCTGGTGGGTCTAAGGTGATAACGACATCGAACCTACCACCACCTTGCTGGCGAGAGACTCTCTCTCCTAAGTAAAATCATCCCCAACCGAGGCCGATCATCAGCAACCTCATACCAGAAAACCCGTAAACATGATCAATGACCAGACTCCACCAAGGAAAGAAAGCAACGGCGGACTCAGGAACGGCTTCCCATCTGTCAAAATACTACCGTATGAGCTCCACCGGCATATCAGCCCCCTCTGCCTACTCATCACGGGTATCCCTGTAACCCCGGTGCCATCTCAAAGTATCTGGGAACATAACAGTGTTGTCTCGAAGGTTGAAAGTGAAGAGACCAAACATGGCGTATCCCCAAGCCTACGAATGGGAGAAACAGAGAAAAATGTCAAAACTGAAAGAGTTACCGAGACAAAAAGTAAACTGGGGCTGAAATAAAGGAGGAATACAGAAGAAGATGAGTAGTATACCTCCTAGGCATGACTGTAGCCGCCCAAGCCAGCGTTCGCCCGATCCCGCGAACTCTCATCCATCGCCATATAGCAGTGGGCCAAGCCAGCTGAACCCCAACTGGCATCAGTCACATGCTGCATATCCCTCAGGCAGCTCAGCAGAGTAAATAAGGCAGTCGACGCATGATTGGCAAATAGCGTCTTAGAAAAGGCCCACCTGTAGATACCCCCGGGGGGAAACCATGGCTTGGCTGGAGCGGTGAGTTATCCTAGGATGTCTAATTGTGTTTTAGAGTCGCCACCCATGTTTTTGAGGAACGTAAGAAAACTTAAAGTTTATAAGCCTATGTTTGATTTATGAAAACAGAGATTCTAAGGATTAGGGGTTCGGGGGTTAGGTTACGAAATGGGAAGTACTTAAACACCCATTTCGCCCAAGCAAAGTCGGTCTTGTTTGTTCATAATTCACTTTAAAGATAGATGTGTTATTCCTATTTGAATAAATGATAAAACAGGGGCTTTTTAAAAGGGGTTTTGATTGTTTAGAATGTAGGGAGATAATTCCTAGGCCAATTCAATGTAATGAAAAGGCCATTGGTGTCATGTCCCAAATGGTTTTGGGGTGATTGCACATTTGTTTGAAGAAGAAGAATAATTTAGAAGAAGAAGAAGAAGAAGAAGTAAAGAATAAAATTAAGACATTTTACCTATAATATCCTTCAAAGGGAACCTCTTAAAAAAGTCTTGAAGAAGAGGTTGAATACTTGGATAGAATATCTTTTGTAAATTGCCTAGAGTTTTGTTTAGAGAAGAGTTTTCAAGGTTGAGACCAAGGTCCCCTCCAATGATGGATTGGAGGGGTTTTTATAGTTGTAAAAAGTGTGTTTTTTAGAGCCAAACGGAGTCTCCAAGAAATCTTTCCCGGGCAAAATCATGTATAATGAGCAAGGGAGAGCTTCTTGGGCAGAATCTGTAACTGACACACCCCAGAAGCGCGCGCATCCTACCTAGGCGGCGGAAGGCGCGCGCGTCTAGCCTCAAGGGGCGGAGGCGCGCGACTCTGAAAGGCAAATTTTGACAAAATGGACTAGAAAGTTAGAATTGTTATTCAGTTTAGTCCCAGGACTTAACGGAGCCCGTTTGGAACATAACCAAAGTAACAGAAACTAACATGAAACACTTAAAAGTGGGAGAAACACAAAATCAATTTTGCAATCGGGGTGAGCGGTCCAAGGCGGGGTGTCTACAGAGCCCCTCGGCAGCGTGAATTGCGAAGAAAACGCGCCGACAAAAGAAAGACATCCGCCTAGGACATCACAAAGAAAAGGGAAAAGACTCGATAAAAGAAAGAATCTAAAATTGCAAGGGATAGAGGTGCACTCCCTGTGTGAGCGGCTTGGTTGATAATAAAAGGTTTGGTGGCGTGAAGCGGCCCATCGTGGCCGACAGCGGGACCTGAGGGTCCTATTACTGGAAGTGGGACCTGTTTGCTGGCGGCGAGATCCGTTTGCTGGAATGCGGGACCCGGAGGACCGTTTGCTGGAAGCGGGATCTATTTACTGGTGGCGAGATCCGTATGTTGGAAGCGGGATCCGTTTGCTGGTGGTGAGATCCGTCTGCTGGAATGCGGGACCCGGAGGAACGTTTGCTTGACTGCGGGACCCAGAGGACCGTCTGCTTGAATGCGGGACCCAGAGGACCGTTTGCTCGAATAGCGGGTACTGAGGGACCGTCTGCTTGAATGCGGGACCCGGAGAACCATTTGCTCGAATAGCGGGTACCAAGGGACCATCTGCTTGAATGCGGGACCCAGAGGACCGTCTGCTTGAATGCGGGACCCAGATAACCATTTGCTTGAATGCGGGACCCAGAGGACCGTCTGCTTGAATGCGGGACCCAGGGACCATCTAGTTGAATGCGGGACCCAGAGGACCGTTTGCTTGAATAGCGGGTACCGAGGGACTGTCTGCTTGAATGGATGCAGATTTTGCTTGATGAGGAGGTGGTGATTTTTGTGTCTCACCCAGGACCAAGTTGTTGCCGTGAGTCGCTCTTTGATGTTGACTGTTTGATTTTGACTTTTGGTGGGGTGCGGGCACAGTTGACTGCGGAGTGGTTTCTGCTGGGGATGAATTATCAAAACTGATCTTTGAGAATTAAAGAAGGATACCCTAACTTTTTTTAGTGAGAATTCCTGTCCTACTTTCAATTTTAGACATGCCTTAAGGGCGGACCAAATTAACGTGTGCCCAACTGGGTGCTCAAGGATTGAAGCTGCATCTTGATTTGGGCGGAATTTTTTTGCATAGTTTTCCTGACAAGGCCTTTCTGAAATGATCCTGGATTGGGAAGCGCGCGCCTCCCTTTGTGGGAATGTAATGCGCGTGCTTTGCGCACCGGTGATGGGTGGCGCGCGCGTCTGTGGGCGAAATTCTGGGCTTGACTTTTGCTGGCCAAAAGATCCCCCAACAGCTATAATATCAGCTTCTCGTTGACAATTTGATTTTAACAGCTTTCTTCTGCTATTTTTGAACACCATTTTATTGCCCAATTTTGCTTGTCATCTTCTTTCCCATGGCCTCTAAACTTTTCAGTCTTGATGTCGAGGTTGTTAAGAGTTACGGGAAGGATTTGTCGACCTTCGTGTATTCTTTCAAGACTCATCCCAAAAATGCTTTTATCAAAGATTTCAGGTTTCGAATTCTTTTTACTTTGCGGAAATTGAAGCCGGATTGGGATTTGTTGAAGGCTGCTGCAGCCTTTTGGGTTGTGATAGCCATACTTTCAACTTTTCGGCTAATGAAATGGTGCCGACTGTCGATGATTTTGGGGCCATTCTTGGTATGCCTTTGGTCGGTCGGATTGCTTTCCCTAAGTATCACTGCGGTGTTGTTGACTCTTGGGTTGACCTTCTGAATCTCCCTGTTGGGGAGGTGAAGAAGATGATGTATGGGACCGTTGTTGACATAACTGAGCTTCCGATGTTTTTCAGCTTGCATTCGGAAGATGTCGCGGTCCAGTCTTTTAAGAGAAATGCCATGGCTGTTTGTCTTTTCAGCGAGGTTCTGTTTGTCGCTCCTCTGGGTACTGCAGATGCGCAGTTGGCTGAGATTGTGTTGCAGGCGAAGGAGCAACAATTCAGTATAATCCCTCTCATAGTGGGGGAAACTTTGCATGGTCTGGACGAATTGCATCGTACAGGCGGGATGCGACGAGGAAGCCCTTTGCTTTTGACCATATGGCTTCGAGAGCATTTTAGGATTTATGCGTCGGATGGTGACCTCTCTCCTTTTGCTGTTCATAGGCGACGGTTGCTGATTAGAGATTTGACTGAAGAGAATTGGCGGAAGTTCCTCGCCTCCCGTGCTTCGGCCGATATTGAGTGGTGTCCCTCTTCTTGGGGTCTCCGTCCTTTCGTGGAATAGACTTTGGGTTTCAAGCATGTGGTATTACCTGGATTGAGAGACTCTTCATTTTATCAACCAGAACGGGTTTTGAGATAGTTCAGTCACCAGCAAATAATTCCTTTTCCAAGGAATGGGATATTTCGTCCAGTTTCTTATATGGGTCCGGACTTCTCGAGTGAGCTTCAGTCGGCTTGGGGAGATGATCGCCATCGGTGGGCTTCTGCCCCCATTCACCGGGGTAGTATCTTTCTTCTCGAGAGTTACTTGGATCATTTGTTTGGTATTGTTTACCACATCATTACTTGGGTAGATGCTCTTCGGGCTGAATTGTTAGGGAAAGACTTTGAGCCTAGCAGTGCTTTGAGATACAAGGAAGTTGCCTCTGATGTGAACAACATTCTGACTGACCCTTTCGACACCCTTTGGATGACTTTTATGCTCGGAGGCGTTTTGTTGCGCAGAAGGTTTTGGTCCATATCAGTGTTCCTAGACCTCCCAAGAAGAGTAGGATTGATGGTCGTTCGGGTGGCCCTTCGAAGGCCAAGAGAAAATTAGATTTTTCCTAGTACCCCAAGAGATTGCAAGTAAAATAGACCACTTGTTTAGGATTTAATGTTTTATGTCTTTTAATAGCTCAACATTTCCATTGTAATGGCAAAAATGATTTAAGGATTTAAATAAAATTGCGTCTCATTAGTTTGAAATGATTTGGGGTGTTTGTTTATATTTAGACCGCACCCGAAGGTTGTCTACGTTCCTCCAGTATAGAGGCTCAGGTCTCCGTAGTTCAAACAAATGAAGACCATTTTTTTTAATTTTTTTTTTGTGTGCACCCTGTTTTTTGCCTAGACCGCCCTTTCGGGTTTTCAATCTAGTGGGTTTCTTTTTTGCACGTGCTCTAATTTTTGCCTAGGCCGCCCTTGCGGGTTTTCAACCTAGCGAGCTTTTTTTTCTTTTTTTTTTATGGTCTTCGTTTATTAAGCGTAGAATCTCTCCAGCTTGTCGAGGTTGACTTCCTTCGGCAGCTGATCTCCATCTAAATCCACGAGTCGGACTGCACCGTCGCTTAGTATTTTCTTGACCACGTACGGACCGATCCATCGGGGTCCCCATTTTCCAAGGGGGTTCATGGCATTAGGAGGATGTTGTCTTAGGACCAAATCTCCCACATTGATATTTCGAGGCTTCACCTTTTTGTTGAAAGCCCTTGCCATTCTTTGTTGATAGGCTCTCATACGTTCGAGTGCCCTTAGCCTTTTCTCGTCGAGTAGAGCTAGCTGTTCATATCGACTTTGCATCCAATCGATTTCATTGACTTGGTTCTCGAGGAGGACCCGTAGGGATGGGATTTCGAGCTCTATTGGGAGCACAGCTTCGGAACCATACACCAGTGCATAAGGAGTTTCTCCAGTTGCTGTCCATATTGACGTGCGGTAGCCCCACAATGCTAGAGGTAGCTTTTCGGGCCAATCCCTTCCGGTGGAGGCCATTTTCTTCACAATGGTCTCGATTGTCTTATTAGCTGCTTCGACCGCGCTGTTTGCTTGAGGGCGGTATGGAGATGACTTGTGTTTAGTAATCTTGTATTCTACCAGAAGTGCGTCCATCTCTTTCTCAAAGTGAGAACCATTGTCTGAGATGATCTCATGAGGAACGCCGTACCGGCACATGATGTGTGTCTTTACGAATTCGGCCACTTTTTTGGCGTTGAGAACCCGATAAGCCTGTGCTTCGACCCATTTTGTAAAATAGTCCACGGCTACTAGGACGAAAGATTGTCTGTTGCTGCCAGTAGGGTGAACTTTGCCGATGATGTCTATGCCCCAACAAGAGAAAGGCCATGGCGTGGTCATGTTGTAAAGTTGTGAGGGTGGAGCATGTTGTAGGTTGGCATGGAATTGGCATTTGGCGCACCTTTTGACTTTCTCGATACAGTCTCTTTCCATGGTACTCCAATAATAACCCATACAGAGTATCTTCTTGGTCAACATAAACCCGTTCATGTGGGGCCCACATTCACCTTCGTGGATCTCATGCATTATTTCTTGAGCTTCAGTCTCATTTGAGCATAGGAGATTGATCCCTTCGTGGTGCCTTTTGTAAACTCGGTATCCAAATAGTACATATCAAGAGGCTAGCCTTTGCAACGCCATCTGAGACTTCTTATTGCTATTCTCGGGATAAGTGCCATTCTTGAGAAAATTCATGATATATGAATACCACGGGGAGATTGCCTGGACCTCGTTGATCTCGATACTCATGCAGTATGCCGGACTGTTCCTTCGGGCAATTTTAAAGGGCTTCACCATTTTACCCTTGGGCATTTCGACCAGTGAAGCGATGGTGGCTAGTGCATCAGCGAAACAATTCTTGTCCCTTGGCAGGTAGTTAAAGGTGATCCAACCAACTCCTCGAGATGTTGACCATACCATTGTAGAGTCGAGTCTTGAATCTTTCATTTTCCAAATGTCTGATTGATGATGAGTAAGGAATCACCAAATACCTCTAAGTTCGTGACATTTCTCTCGAGGGCCGCTTCGAGCCCTGCTATGCATGCTTCGTACTCGGCTATGATGTTGGTGGCCTCAAATTCAAGGCGGATAGCAATTAGAGTATAGATGTCCTTTGGATCGACAAGTAACATCCCTATGCCATATCCATGCTTATTGGCCGCGCCATCAAAAAAACGTTTCCACTTATTTTCCTCTATTGTAGCGCAAATTAAATGCTCGTCGGGGAACTGTACATCTTCCCCCTTCACTTCGTCATACGGAAATTCAGCAAGCTGATCACTAAACACTTTCCCCCTGATGGATTTGAGTGTGACGTAAGTGATATCGTAGCCGGCGAGCATGAAGTACCATTTGGCTATTCTTGTTGACATGAAAGGCTTCTCGAAGATGTAGCGGAGCGGGGCCACTTTTGCTACCAACTTGATTGGGAAGGCCTCCATGTAATGCTTGAGCTTTTGAGTAACCCAAACCAATGCCGCACAAGACTTCTCTAAGACAGAGTAGTTCTTCTCAGCTCCTTGAAACCGACGGTTGACAAAGTAGATAGCATTCTCTTTTGTGGAGTCTCGTTGTTCTTATGCTAACATAGCCCCTAGGGCTTCATCATTGACAGTGAGATAGAGCAAGAGAGGCTTCTCCTTGTGCGGTGGAACCAAAACTGGAGGGCATGTCAGGTAATGCTTCACTTGGTTGAAGGCTTCTTGGCAAGCATCGGTCCATTCTAGAGCCACATTCGTCTTGAGTAGCTTGAAGATCGGCTCACACATGGAAGTGATTTGGTGCACAAACCTACTAATGTATTTAAGTCTGCCCATGAAACCTTTGATTTCCTTCTGCATCTTTGGATGAGGCATGTCAATGATTGCCTTGATCTTGGAGGGATCGGCTTCAATTCCCCTCTCAGTGACCATGTAACCGAGAACCTTTCCTCTGATGACCCCAAAAGTGCACTTTGCGGGATTGAGTCTCATGTTGTGTTGTCAGAGTCGTTCAAAGAACTTGCGAAGATCGATCAAATGTTGACCGTTGGTTCCCTTTGAATGGATGATCATGTCGTCTACATAGACCTCGATCTTGTTGGGTTTCGAAGTAACATGCGCAGCGGAAAATAGCATTTAAAATTTTATGAAACCCAAAGCCCATAGATCCATTCATATGATTAAATCAAATACAATAACATGAATACTAGAAAAACTAACCCTTGATGACTTTGAATTTGGTCCTTGATCTTAGTGGAGAACTTGAAGCTTTAATCACAAAAGTAAGAACATGAACTTTGAAGATGATAAGCTTCACCCTCTAGCGGTTCCACACCACGAACGAATATCAAGAACACTTGATCTTGGTTGCTAGACCAAAATTGTAAAATACATTTTCACAATCAATATGAACTATATGGAATTTTATTTGTGTATTATTTTGTTCTTCAATCTAGAATGTCTTAGAACAAAATAAAACTCTCTCAAACTCTTTGGAGACTTGCACACAAGCTATGTTATGTTCTGGCCCGAATTTGGCTGTTTATATACAAGTTAGACCTATTCCAAATAGGAAACTTGTGTCTAAACCCGTCCAAAATTCTTTTCCAAATCAAATTAGGAAACCAGTCCCGACACGGTGTGCGGCCGCCCAAAACCACCTGTGCGGCCGCACATCTATCTAGAAGGTTATGGTACTATTTGACCCAAACTGTGCGGCCGCCCAAACCATCCTGTGCGGTCGCACACTTGTCCAGATTCCCACAGTTTCCAAAAATTCCAATATAATCCTTATTTTAAGATTCGTTCTATTGTGTGTGACCCTCTAGGATTATACTAAGTTGGCTATGGGTTCAAACATGAAACCATAAGATATGATTAGGTTCTAGCAAACCGTCATACCTACCCAAATAGTATAACTAGATACAAATTCGCATTCCTTTAGAATATGTCATAATCCCTTTGTCCACGATGTCATTGAACACAAGTCATGGTCAACAAGTCAACTTGTCTTGTTCAATACTTTCTCGATTCCGAATATGTTGATAATTCAAATGACATTGATCTAATCAATTCATTTGAGTCCGGCCGAAAATTTTCATCAACATCATTCCTACGAGAGGCCCAAGCTTGACATCTCTCGGAAGAGGGACAAATCCATTTGGCTTATTATTCTTCCCTACATGAATCCGATTATGCCAATCATACCTTTTATAACTACCCGGTTAAAGGTAGCGTTTGAATATGTCAAACATAATGTTCATCAAGTGGAAGACTATAATAACTTTATGTCTAAGGATTCGAATGACATAACTAATATGAGATATATGTATGACATAGACCAAGACATAAATCTCATACAGCGGGTCATGTCCAGTACCTTGTTCCAAACAAGTACCCATAAATCTAACATGATCATCCCATGATCATTTAGCCTTTATACCAGTGCTTAAAAAGTACTAGGGACGGAGATTATTATAAGTAAACATGAACAACAATAATAATCAAAACATCTCTTTATTGATATGAAATAAATGATAACAATTACAACGTTTATCAAACATGCCTAGGGCACCACTACCAACAATCTCCCACTTGCCCTAGGCCCAATCTCCCATGTATCTAATACCCATGGACCTAACATGACCTTCATGTTTAGCTTGTAGAAGTCCCTTTGTTCGCGGGTCCGCGACATTGTCATCAGTAGGTACTCTGCATCTATTTACGTCTCCCCTATCAACGATTTCTCGAATGATATGAAAATGCCTAATTATGTGTTTGGATTTCTGGTGTGCTCTTGGTTCCTTTGCTTGAGCAATAGCACCATTATTATCGCAATAAAGGTCTATTGGATTACCAATGCTAGGAACTACTTCAAGTTCAGTAATGAATTTCTTAATCCAAACAGCTTCCTTTGCAGCATCTGATGCAGTAATATACTCAGCTTCCGTTGTAGAATCAGCGGTTGTACTTTGCTTGGAACTCTTCCAGCTTACAGCTCCACCATTTAACATAAACACAAAACCCGATTGCGATCGACTATCATCTTTGTCGGTTTGGAAGCTTGCATCCGTGTAAGCATTTACCACGAGATCATCTTCCATTCCTCCATAGACCAAAAACGAATCTTTAGTTCTTCTCAAGTACTTAAGAATCGCTTTTACAGCCATCTAGTGATTTTCACCGGGGTCGGATTGGTATCTACTTGTCATTCTTAAAGCATAAGATACATCCGGCCTAGTACAAATCATGGCATACATGATGGACCCAATTGCCGAAGCATATGGAACATCATTCATTTTCTCACGCTCATCTTTTGTCTTAGGACATTGAGTCTTGCTTAGAGAAACTCCATGTAACACTGGTAAGGTTCCTCTTTTAGAATTTTCCATACGGAATCTTCTAATGACCTTGTCAATGTATGTACTTTGGCTTAAACCAAGTAGCCTCCTTGATCTATCTCTATAGATCTTAATGCCAACTATATATGCGGCTTCACCCATATCTTTCATTGCGAAGCATTTTCCTAACAAGTCTTCATAGACTGAAGTGTAGGAATATCGTTTCCAATGAGTAATATGTCATCCACGTATAAAATAAGGAATAGCACTATGCTCCCACTAATCTTCTTGTATACACAAGGTTCATCTTCGTTCTTAATGAAACCAAACTCTTTGATCGATTCATCAAAACGGAGATTCCAACTCCTTGAAGCTTGCTTCAATCCATAGATAGATCTCTGCAATTTGCATACCTTAGAATTCTGTTCAAAACCTTCCGGTTGTGTCATATACACATCCTCTTGTATTTTTCCATTTAGGAAAGCGGTTTTGACGTCCATTTGCCATATTTCATAGTCATGATATGCGGCAATGGCAAGCAAAATTCTTATAGACTTGATCATTGCTACGGGTGAAAAGGTTTCATCATAGTCAATACCATGAACTTGCCTATAACCCTTCGCTACAAGTCTAGCTTTGTAAGTATGCACCTTCCCATCCATGTCAGTCTTCTTCTTGAAGACCCATTTGCATCCTATGGTTTTTAAACCTTCGGGTGCATCAATCAAATTCCAAACTTGATTGTCTTGCATCGATTGCAATTCGGATTCCATGGCTCCAAGCCACTTGTCTGAATCAGGAGAAGACATCTCCTCTTGGTAGGTTGTCGGTTCATCATTCTCAATGATTTCCACCTCATTACTATCCGTTACGAGAAATCCATATCTCTTGGGCTCGGATCGTAACCTACTAGATCTGCGAGTTGCTTGTGTATTTTGAACAGGTTCCACAACTCCTTGTGGTTCTTGTTCTTGTTCCACTATTGGTTCAATGTTATTTTTTGGGTCTCGAATTTCTTCAAGATTTATTTTACTCCCACAGATTTCTTTGGAGAGAAACTGTTTCTCTAGAAAGACACCAGTTCGGGCAACAAACACTTTGTTGTCCTCTCGGTTGTAAAAGTAATATCCTTTAGTTTCCTTAGGATATCCCACGAAAATACATTTATCAGATTTGTGTGCTAGTTTGTCGGAGACAAGTCTTTTGACAAAAGATTCGCAACCCCAAATCCTCATGAAAGACAAACTAGGTTTCTTTCCGCTCCACATCTCATATGGAGTCTTTGGAACCGATTTAGTTGGAACTTGATTTAGTGTGAAAGCAGCGGTTTCTAGGGCGTGACCCCAAAAGGATATTGGAAGATCAACTTGACTCATCATTGATCGAACCATGTCTAACAAAGTCCGATTTCTCCTTTCGGACACACCATTCCATTGTGGTGTTCCGGGTGGAGTCAATTGTGAAATAATTCCACAATTCTTTAGATGATCATCAAATTCATGACTCAAGTATTCTCCACCTCGATCTGATCGAAGTGCCTTAATACTTTTGCTAAGTTGTTTTTCTACTTCATTTTGAAATATTCTAAAATATCTCAAATGCTTCACTTTTATGTTTCATTAGGTAAACATACCCAAATCTACTATAATCATCAGTGAAGGTTATGAAGTATTGAAATCCTCCCCTAGCATTGCTACTTAATAGTCCGCATACATCGGAATGTATCAACCCCAATAAGTCGCTTGCCCTTTCACCTAGCTTGGTAAAAGGTGTCTTAGTCATTTTCCCAAGAAGACACGACTCACAAGTATCATATGACCCAAGGTCACATGAACCCAAGAGACCGTCCCCATGGAGCTTTGAGATACGCTTCTCATTTATATGACCAAGACGGCAATGCCACAAATAAGAATGATTTACATCATTAGGTTTAGATTTCTTATTTATATGATAGACATTTTCATTATTTTCATTCTTGACATCCAAGACATAAAGGCCATTAAATGAATTAGCAATACCATAAAGCACATCATTTAAATAAATAGAAAATTTCTTATTCTCAATAAGAAACTTAAAACCTTCATTATCCAAACAAGAAATTGAAATAATATTTCTACTTAAATCCGGTACATAATAGCAATTGTTCAAAACAAGTATTAAACCGGAAGGTAAAGTAACTTCATAAGTCCCTTCTAATGCAGCAACTCTTGCTCCATTCCCCACGCGTAGGTCTAGTTCACCCTCTTTAAGTAGTCTCCTATTCTTTAGTCCCTGCTCATTTAAACAAATGTGAGAACCACATCCGGTATCCAATACCCAAGAATCAGTGGTAGAAAGGAGAATATCTATCATATAGATACCTGAAGTCGACGCAGCCTTGCTGCTCTTCTTCTTCTTTTGCTCTTCCAAGAAAGCCTTGCAATTACGTTTCCAATGACCAATTTCTTGACAATGGAAACAGACTGCATCCTTTTGTGAATCGGGTTTTGCCTCAGAAGCCTTGGCAACCTTTGCCTTGCTTATCTTGGGTTTGACAACTTTTGCCTTACCCTTTCCTTTGGCACTAGCCTTCTTCCCATCATGAACCAAGAGCAAAGGAGAACCTTTCTCCACAATTTTCATCTCCGCAGTTTTAAGCATCCCATGCAACTCGGAGAGATTCTTATCCATTCCATGCATGTTATAATTCATCACAAACTGATTATAACTTTTAGGCAATGAATTAAGAATGAGATCCGTGGCTAACTCCAATGGGATTGGATAGTCAAGTTTCTCAAGGTGCTCTACATAGCCTTTCATTTTCAGCATGTGAGCACTCACTTGTTTCCCTTCATTCATTTTGCAAGAAGTGAATGAAACAATGGTCTTGTACCTCTCTTGCCTAGCTTGCTCTTGAAACATAGCTCTTAACTCCACGCCTATCTCATAGGCTTCCAAATGTTCCAAACTTTGTTGGAGCTTTGAGCACATGGTAGCAAGCATAAGACAGCTTACATCTCTAGAATCATTACGATGTTTGTTGTAACTGTCTCTTTCTGCCCTAGGGGCAGTAGGTTCTGGTTCAGCAGGAAGAGGCCCATCGAGAATGTACAACTTATCTTCTTGCCTAAGAACAATTCTTAGGCTACGGATCCAATCCATAAAGTTTGTACCATTCTCTTGGAGCTTATCCTTCTCAAGGATCGATCGCAACGAAACAGATTGAGTGTTGTTAGTCATTATCTACAATTATGCAAAATTTTCAAAATTTAATAAGTACCAATTTTCATTAAAGAAATAAACAATGTATTTTTCAAATGAAAATACTCCCACTAAATTATATAACCTTCTTATACATCCAATGTATAATATAATTTAAGTGGGTTAAGATCCCGCTTTAATTTAATTTTAAGTCCGCTAAGGCGGATTACACAAAATCAAATTAATTAGGTAGACAACTCTTGTCATTCATATCTCATATGACTCTTAGTTCCTTTTATGAGATTCCTTAAGAAATCCTATTTCAAAAAGCATGTTAAATCTCATCTTTGCCTAGGCTCAAAACTGTTTTAACGCCCAATTAAGTCCAACCATTTTAAACGTATAGTTAATGTGCCTCGCTAGGGCGTGCCACATTATCTATCTTGCTCATACATAAATAAAGTCAATGCATCTCGCTAGGGCGAGTCTACATTAAATTCACCCATGTATTAACAAGTGTTTTAATCATGGTATGGCAATAAAGGACTTAAAACTTTCTATGAAGGTTCATCACATATAGCATACAACATATTTATGAGAACATAATATAAACATGTTACGCATCAAGTTTAGCCACTAAATTAATCTCCATTAATTTAAGCATAATATTTATGTGTCATTAGTTTCTCTATAATTATGAGGATGAGACTATTTCAACTTTGGTTATTATCTCCAAATCAAGACAACAAGAAGTGCGGCCGAAACTAAGCCATAAGGCATCCACAATTCCGCACTAATTCAAGAAACCAAGAAAGTAGTCCATGTGGCCGAAACTAAGCAATAGATGGTCTCGATGAACGTAGGCCAATTGCATCCACAATTCCACATGGATCTCCAATCTTTGAATCAAGAACTTTGTTTCTCAATTTTAGCAATTATGAACTCTTCATAATTCTAACTTTGTTTTATCTTTGAAACTTTGATTGCGATCAAGTTTGGGAAACACAATCTCGATGAACGTAGATTAGCCATCCAAACCTTGAACCAATCTTAGAATCAGAAGACTAAAACAAATAGGAAAATCAAACGCCAAGATCCACACCAAAACCAACTGCCCAAAACCCGCTCCAGATCAGCAGGTCTGGCCGGTATTGTCACTGATTCGGTTGGACCCTATCAAAATTCCAGAATCGGATTCTGATTCTGACCAACTGTGCGGCCGTCCACGAAAATCTGTGCGGTCGCCCAATATATTCTGTGCGGTCGCACAGTAGCATCAGAAAGAATTTTTAAAGTTAGAAAATTTGTCTCAAAATTGTTTTTCCCGATTATTAAAACTTTGATCCAATCAAAAATTAACAATCAAACAATTCAGAATCCAACATAATTTTTAGTGCGATTCAATAGTGCGATTAAAGTTGTAAAACAATAAACCACATAAAATCATAAACCACATAAACATATATATCCAATATTCATATCATGTTAGGCACATAAACAATTTATATACACACAACATGATCTAAGTATTGAAATAATCAACATGAACGGGGCTCTGATACCACTGTTGGGTTTCGAAGTAACATGTGCAGCGGAAAAGAGCATTTAAAATTTTATGAAACCCAAATCCCATAGATCCATTCATATGATTAAATAAAATACAATAAAATGAATACTAGAAAAACTAACCCTTGATGACTTTGAATTTGGTCCTTGATCTTAGTGGAGAACTTGAAGCTTTAATCACAAAAGTAAGAACACGAACTTTGAAGATGATAAACTTCACCCTCTAGAGGTATCCACACCACGAACGAATATCAAGAACACTTGATCTTGGTTGCTAGACCAAAATTGTGAAACACGTTTTCACAATCAATATGAACTATATGGAATTTTATTTGTGTATTATTTTGTTCTTCAATCTAGGATGTCTTAGAACAAAATAAAACTCTCTCAAACTCTTTGGAGACTTGTACACAAGCTATGTTATGTTCTGGCCCGAATTTGGCTGTTTATATACAAGTTAGACCTATTCAAAATAGGAAACTTGTGTCTAAACCCGTCCAAAATTCTTTTCCAAATCAAATTAGGAAACCAGTCCCGACATGGTGTGCGGCCGCCCAAAACCACCTGTGCGGCCGCACATCTATCTGGAAGGTTATGGTACTATTTGACCCAAACTGTGCGGCCGCCCAAACCATCCTGTGCGGTCGCACACTTGTCCAGATTCCCACAGTTTCCAAAAATTCCAATATAATCCTTATTTTAATATTCGTTCTATTGTGTGTGACCCTCTATGATTATACTAAGTTCGTAATGGGTTCAAACATGAAACCATAAGATATGATTAGGTTCTAGCAAACCGTCATACCTACCCAAATAGTATAACTAGATACAAGTTCGCATTCCTTTAGAATATGTCATAATCCCTTTGTCCACGATGTCATTGAACACAAGTCATGGTCAACAAGTCAACTTGTCTTGTTCAATACTTTCTCGATTCTGAATATGATGATAATTCAAATGACATTGATCTAATCAATTCATTTGAGCCCGGCTGAACATTTTCATCAACATCATTCCTACGAGAGGCCCAAGCTTGACATCTCTCTGAAGAGGGACAAATCCATTTGGCTTATTATTCTTCCCTACGTGAATCCGATTATGCCAATCATACCCTTTCTAACTACCCGGTTAAAGGTAGCGTTTGAATATATCAAACATAATGTTCATCAAGTGGAAGACTATAATAACTTTATGTTTAAGGATTCGAATGACATAACTAATATGAGATATATGTATGACATAGACCAAGACGTAAATCTCATACAGCGGGTCATGTCCAGTACCTTGTTCCAAACAAGTACCCATAAATCTAACATGATCATCCCATGATTATTTAGCCTTTATACTAGTGCTTAACAAGTACTAGGGACGGAGATTATTATAAGTAAACATGAACAACAATAATAATCAAAACATCTCTTTATTGATATGAAATAAATGATAACAATTACAACGTTTATTAAACGTGCCTAGGGCACCACTACCAACAGATCTCTTTATGAATCATGTTATAGAATAGATCCGTAACAGCCCTTTGATAGGTAGTCCCAGCGTTCCTTAACCCTAACGGCATGACTGTGTAGCAGAAAGTACCCCAGGGTGTTGTGAAAGCTGTTTTGTGTTGGTCCTCCTTGGACATGAGAATCTGATTGTAACCGGCAAAACCGTCCACAAATGAGCGGACTTCATAGTTGGCAGTCGAATCGACGAGCATGTCGATGTTTGGTAGCGGAAAATCATCTTTCGGGGAAGCTTTGTTCAAATCTCGGAAGTCCACACAAACTCGAACCTTGCCGTTTGCCTTTCTGACTGTCACAATGTTGGCTAGCCAAGTCGGATACTCAATGACTTTGATAAAAACCACACTGAGGAGCTTTTCAATCTCTTCTTTGACTTGTAGGGACCATTCTGGTTTGATCTTTCTGAGCTTCTGCTTTACTGGCTTGGCGTCCTCTCTGATCGGGATTCTGTGCTCTACGACCTTTCTGTCCAAACCCGGCATGTCTTTGTACGACCATGCGAATACATCCACAAATTCCTTGAGCAGTGCAGTCAATCTGTCTCTGTCTTCCCCCTTGAAGAAGCTGCCTATCTTCGTTTCTTTAGGCCCTTCCTCGGTACCCAGATTAACAACATGCAATTCCTCATCAGCCCCTGGACCATTTTCACCACGACAACGAACCTGTTGAGCTAGTTCATTTAGGTATGTTATGTTTTTGTGGTCTAATTCATCATAATTTGAATCGTTATTAACTTGTTCATTAAGTTCTTTATTAGTTAATTCATCATTTATGATGTTTGCAATCTCGGGGTACTCAGAAATATCAAATTTTTCATTAGCAAAGAAAAGAAACACACGCTCGGCGATGGCCTCCATATCCTCTTGGGTGAGGGTATTAGAAACACTCTCGGACTCGAAAGTAAGTGTGATCCGCTCTTCCTTTGTTGCTGTGCGGGGTATACAACCCATTTCTCTGACCAAAAATTGCTCGGATACCATAGGTCCCTTCGTAGAATACTAGTTGTTGATTGGCTCGGAGCTTAGCTGGATCTCACTGATAGATGGGTTCTCCATTTCTGTGTTGTCGGAGATGGAGTCGACTTGACAATCGTCCATGATGGTAAATTCTTCGAACATGGAGGCTAGATCAGACAGTCCTTCCCCCACGGTGATCTCTACCTCGGACTCTATAGTCACTTTCTTGCCCTACCACTCTCGGGGTGACATTGGAATAGGCTCCCTTTCTTGTGTCGGAATTTCACAATCAGTGAAGATCTCGAGACCGGGCTTTCTGACGCTCTTGTTGTTAACCCATGGCTCGGGAAAGATCATGTACGGAACATCTTCCCCTTGTCGAACAAAATAACCGTTCAGTATGTTGCGGTAAGGCCTCAAGTTGGGGATTTCATATTGTCGACCTTCTTTGCGAGCTCGGATCTTTTGATTCTTGACCGCTTGCTCGTATTTTAATTCATCTTTGGTAGGCTCGTATCCCAAACCAAACTTGTTTCTGACAAAAGGAACCTCTACGGGGTGCAATGTTCCTTGTTGATGCTTCCCTAGACCTAGACTGGGAAAGTGATTCATGTTCCTCATCATGCGGAGGATTTTGGGATTACCGAGGGTCCATTGCCCACTTACCCCTTTCTTTTTTGATGGCGTTGATGCTGGAGAGAGTGGAATTTTCTATCCCGTGTTAAACTTGGTGGACGGGTTGTCCCCCATTTCTGTGGATGGTGACATTCTCGGCCATGCAGTGATTATCTCGTCCCCATTTCTGATCTTGACACACTGATGGAGAGTGGAAGGGACAGCATTGGAACTGTGGATCCATGGTCGGCCCAAAAGTAAGTTGAACGAAGACGGGACATCAAGTACTTGAAATGGGACGGACATGATCATGCTTCCAAATTCGATATCAACTTCTAGCATTCCCATGACTGTATGGGCAGTGCTGTCGTACCCTCTAATGATTTGGATAGAAGGTTGTAAATCGGAGCTTTTGAGCCCCAGTATGCCCATGAGTCGGTTAGGCATTAAGTTGAGTGTGGAACCACCGTCTACTAATACTCTTGAAATGGGTCTCCCCCTTGCCTTTACTTTGAGGTAGATGGCTTCATTGTGATCGGACCCAAATGGTGGGAGGTCCATGTCAGCAAAAGTGATGACATTGCTGAAGTGAATGTGACCTATCATTACTGTGAGGTCCTCGGGAGTTGTATCGGGAGAGACTGATGTGTCATCCAAGTTCTTGATGACGAGGTCTCGGTGTTTGTTTGATGATGCAATAAGGTCCCAGATGGATATGTTGGCTTGTGTCTTCTTGAGTTGTGTCAATAAAGGGTCTTCGGGTGCATCTTATGCTTTTGATCTTTGAGAAGAGGTGTTGGTTGCTGTATTCGTGGGAACTGAGGCGCTCGCTATTACCCGGCCACTGCGGGTGAGCACATTCATGGACCCTTGGAGATTCTTCTTCCTATTCTATAAGACTTCCCTCATAACTTCATCGTAAGTCACAACATAACAAGAATTATCAAGTTTATTCATGCCATCGGAGCCCTCATTAACAAACGGGATCGAATGAATGGTTCCTTCAAACTCTCCTACCTCTATTACATTGACACCACCCTCATTAGGGATTATGAATTCCTTCTTATCTATAAGGTCTTGGATGGTGTTGCGTATGGAGAAGCATTCCTCGGTGAGGTGGCTGGTGCATTGATGGTAGTCACACCACTTGTGGTGGGCATGGTTGGGACGGAGCGGTTGTGGTTGCTTGTACCCTTGGAGAGGAGTGATTTGTCCTTGGCCTTTAGAGCTTCATAGGCCTCAGTGATGGTCATGCCATTAAGAGGAGTGTAGACGCGGTCGTTTTGGAACCGCTTGCCTTGTGGTGGAGGTACCCTTTTGTAATTCCCCTTGTCGGTAGTAACGGCATTGACAGAAGCCTCTTTGTTTGAACTAGAGGAGGCCTTGTAATGGAAAGTAGGAGTGGCTTTCTTTATCTCCTTGAGCAAGTCATCCATGCGTACCCCCACCTCATACATTTGGGAGAAGTCGGAGTAGCAAGCCCCACTTAGGTGGATGCGTAGATCAATCTTGAGACACTTGAGGAAGATGTCCATTTGCTCTTTCGTGTTTGGCCTCTCAACAATTTCAGAGAGCTTGTTATTCCATCTCCTTGTGAAGTCAATGAAGGACTCGTTTTCTCTTTGAGTGGTGTTCTCGAGCTCTTTCCTTGTGGGCCGGTGAGTGGTGTTGCCTTGATATTGATTTTTGAAGGCAAGTATAGCGGCATCCCAATCAAGACGGACAGTGAGCGGGAGAGTTGCATACCAATCCTTTGCGGCCCCCTCGAGAGTAAGAGGAAAGCATTGAGCCATCACTTTTGGGGAGACCTTCTTCGGAACCATAGCCCAAATGTAAGTCTCGATGTGAGCCATCGGGCATGAGTTTCCCTTAACCTTGCTGATGTCGGGCATTTTGAACTTATCGGGGAGAGTGGCCATCGTGCTCATGAGAATGGATGACTGATAAAGTCTTGTGTTGGAGCCTTTTCCCATGTTAAGGCCGTCAAATTTCTGATCAATGTAGGACATGATGGAATCGACCATTTTGTGGTCGTTGTTGTCGGTGCTTGGCTCCCCCACTTTTTTTGATACGGGCACTAACATATGGGCTTTCAATAAAACCTTGGGTCCATTCGGATTCCTCATTGTCGTTCACCCCCTTATTCTTGGAGAGCTTGATGAGCTTGGCTTTCAACTGTTCGACCTCGGCCTCATGGGCCGCTTGTTGGCTGTCAACATGAGCTTGCCACAATTTTTCCTTGGTTTGAGCCTCTTGGTTAATGGTAGAGACTTGTTGTTGGAGTGTTTGAACCATGGTAGAAAGCTATTCGAGAGTCATGGCGTTGTTGGTGCTGGAGTCGCCGGCCATTGATGATGTAGAAGCTGTTGGAGTGATCGGTTCACGGACAAGCCTGTTGGATGAATCCCTGTAGACGCTGAGAGTACCAATCAGACCTATAATTGGAGAAGTATCCCTTGTCAGTCTCGGTTCACACTTTCGGTCCATGAAGAGGTTGAGAATAGACATTTGGGCACACGACTCGAACCATATAAGAAAAAGACTTTTTTTTTTTGTTTTTTATAAGTCGGAGGGACGGGTTCCCTTTTGGGGTTTCTAAGAAGATAATGGAATCGTCACACTAGTATATAGACCATCTCACGGCCCATATACTCATCGGATTCCATTACGTTTGTGAATCCTACATGTATCGGGATTAAACTAAATCAATGTAGTAAAGCATACATGCGGGGACGGACTTTTTATTTTTCGTCCAAAAATAACCACTTTTGGGGACGGGTTTTTATTGCGTCCGTATCAACAAGTTGGCATGTATGATTTGAAAACATTAGTTTAGGGAAATCTCGGTACATGAAAACCCACTTGGTCACGGAGTGTTAGACCCTAACTAGAATTGTGTGGTTTGTGCTCGGCTAAAGAGAGGATTAAGGTCACCCCCGGCATGTAGTCTTGAACTACGCCATGGGCTGAGGTTGACCGCTTCGAAAGAGTCAAGGTTGGGTGGAGCTTGAAACTTTCTAGGACGGGCCTCAACGGGTTTGGGGTTATGGACTTGTGCGACTTGATAGTGGGCAATTCATAGGAGTAATGTGCATGTAGTGTGAGGTCTATCTGTTGGGTTTCGATCTAACATGCGCAGCGGAAATTAGCAATTAAAATTTTAATGAAACCCAAAGCTATGGATCCGTTCATATGATTAAATCAAATACAACAAGATGAATAGAGGAATAACTAACCCTTGATGGCTATCAATTTTTTCTCTTGGTCTTTGGTGGAGATTTTGAAACTTGATCAAGAACGCGAACCTTGAAGATGATGAGCTTCACCCTCTAGCGGTATCCACACCACGAACGAATATCAAGCAACTTCTTGATCTTGGTTGCTAGACCAAATTGTGAAACACACTTTCACAATTGCAAGAACTATATGGAATTATGAATATTCTTGTTCTTCACTTTTGGGATCTTAGAACAAGAAAAATAACTTCTCAAAACCTTATGGAGGCACTCACAATCATATGTCTAATGGCTGGTGAAAAGATGCTTTTATAGGACCTAGTCATTAACTCTTAATGACCTAGGATTCCTAAATCCCATCACCTTAATTAAGGCAAGTCCTTATTCTGCCAGGAATTCTGGCACGGTCGTGCCCCTTTATTTGGCACGGTCGTGCCAAATGGGTCGAACCTGCCAGACCTTCCCCGAATATTGGCACGGTCGTGCCCCTATGTTTGGCACGGTCGTGCCAAACGGACCGAGCCTTTTGCATTGGTTTGGATTTATGGCACGGCCGTGCCATTTTAAGGCGCACGACCGTGCCAGAGCCAAAACGTGACATTTTTCCATAATTCAAATTTAGTCCTTTATGATTCGTTCTATTTGTGTGTGACCCTCTAGGATTACACTAAGTTGGCAATGGGCTCAAACATGAACTCATAAGATATGATTAGGTTCTAGCAAACCGTCATACCTACCCAAATAGTGTAACTAGATACAAGTTCGCATTCCTTTAGAATATGTCACAATCCCTTTATCCACGATGTCATTGAACACAAGTCATGGTCAAACAGTCAACTTGTTTTGTTCAATACTTTCTCGATTCCGAATATGTTGATAATTCAAATGCTATTGATCCAATCAATCCATTTGAGTCCGACCGAACATTTCATCGACATCATTCCTTCGAGGGGCCCAAGCTTGACATCTCTCCGTGGAGGGACAAATCCATTTAGCTTATTATTCTTCCCAACGGGAATCCGATTATGCCAATCATACCCTTTATAACTACTGTGTTAAGGTAGCGTTTGAATATGTCAAACACAATGTTCATCAAGTAGGAGACTATAATAACTTCATGTCTAAGGATTCAAATGACATAACTAATATGAGATATATGTACGACATAGACCATGACATAAATCTCATGCAGCGGGTCAAGTCCAGTACCTTGTTCCAAACAAGTACCCATAAATCTAACATGATCATCCCATGATCATTTAGCCTTTATACTAGTGCTTAACAAGCACTAGGGACGGGGATTATTATAAGTAAACATGAACAACAATAATAATCAAAGCATCTCTTTATTGATATGAAATAAATGATAACAATTACAATGTTTATTAAACGTGCCTAGGGCACCACTACCAACAATCTCCCACTTGCCCTAGGCCCAATCTCCCATGTATCTAATACCCATGGCCCTAACATGACCATCATGTTTAGCTTGTGGAAGTCCCTTTGTTAGCGGGTCCGCAACATTGTCATCAGTAGGTACTCTGCATATATTTACGTCTCCCCTATCAACGATCTCTCGAATGATATGAAAACGCCTAAGTATGTGTTTGGATTTCTGATGTGCTCTTGGTTCCTTTGCTTGAGCAATAGCACCATTATTGTCGCAATAAAGGTCTATTGGACTAGCAATACTAGGAACCACTTCAAGTTCAGTTATGAACTTCTTAATCCAAACAGCTTCCTTTGCAGCATCCTATGCAGCAATATACTCAGCTTCTGTGTAGAATCAGCGGTTGTACTTTGCTTGGAACTCTTCCAGCTTACAGCTCCACCATTTAACATAAACACAAATCCCGATTGCGATCGGCTATCATCTTTATCGGTTTGGAAGCTTGCATCCGTGTAAGCATTTACAACGAGATCATCTTCCATTCCTCCATAGACCAAAAACGAGTCTTTAGTTCTTCTCAGGTACTTAAGAATCGCTTTTACAGCTATCCAGTGATTTTCGCCAGGGTCGGATTGGTATCTACTTGTCATGCTCAAAGCATAAGACACATCCGGCCTAGTACAAATCATGGCATACATGATGGACCCAATTGCCAAAGCATATGGAACATCATTCATTTTCTCACGCTCATCGTTTGTCTTAGGACATTGAGTCTTGCTTAGAGAAACTCCATGTAACACGGGCAAGGTCCCTCTCTTAGAGTTTTCCATACGGAATCTTCTAATGACCTTGTCAATATATGTACTTTGGCTTAAACCAAGCAGTCTCCTTGATCTATCTCTATAGATCTTAATGCCAAGAATATATGCGGCTTCACCCATATCTTTCATTGCAAAACACTTTCCTAACCAAGTCTTCACAGACTGAAGTGTAGGAATGTCGTTTCCAATGAGCAATATGTCATCCACGTATAAAACAAGGAATAGCACTATGCTCCCACTAATCTTCTTGTATACACAAGGCTCATCTTCGTTCTTGATGAAACCAAACTCTTTGACCGATTCATCAAAACGGAGATTCCAACTCCTAGAAGCTTGCTTCAATCCATAGATGGATATCTGCAATTTGCACACCTTAGAATCTTGTTCAAAACCTTCTGGTTGTGTCATATACACATCCTCTTGAATTTTTCCATTCAGGAAAGCGGTTTTGACGTCCATCTGCCATATTTCATAGTCATGATATGCGGCAATGGCAAGCAAAATTCTTATAGACTTGATCATTGCTACGGGTGAAAAGGTCTCATCATAGTCAATACCATGAACTTGCCTATAACCTTTCGCTACAAGCCTAGCTTTGTAAGTATGCACCTTCCCATCCATGTCAGTCTTCTTCTTGAAGACCCATTTGCATCCTATGGTTTTTACACCTTCGGGCGCATCAATCAAATTCCAAACTTGATTGTCTTGCATGGATTGCAATTCGGATTCCATGGCTCCAAGCCACTTGTCCGAATCAGGAGAAGACATCGCCTCTTGGTAGGTTGACGGTTCATCATTCTCAATGATTTCTACCTCATTACTATCCGTTACGAGAAATCCATATCTCTCGGGCTCGGATCGTAACCTACTAGATCTGCGAGATGCTTGTGTATTTTGAACAGGTTCCACAACTCCTTGTGGTTCTTGTTCTTGTTCCACTATTGGTTCAATGTTATTTTCTGGGTCTCGAATTTCTTCAAGATTTATTTTACTCCCACTGATTTCTTTGGAGAGAAACTCTTTCTCTAGAAAGACACCAGTTCGGGCAACAAACACTTTGTTGTCCTTCGGTTGTAAAAGTAATATCCTTTAGTTTCCTTAGGATATCCCACGAAAATACATTTATCAGATTTGTGTGCAAGTTTGTCTGAGATAAGTCTTTTGACAAAAACTTCACAACCCCAAATCTTCATGAAAGATAGACAAGGCTTCTTTCCGCTCCACATCTCATATGGAGTCTTTTGAACCGATTTAGTTGGAACACGATTTAGTGTGAAAGCAGCGGTTTCTAGAGCGTAACCCCAAAAGGATATTGGAAGATCAACTTGACTCATCATTGATCGAACCATGTCTAACAAAGTCCGATTCCTCCTCTCGGACACACCATTCCATTGTGGTGTTCCCGGTGGAGTCAATTGTGAAACTATTCCACAATTCTTTAGATGATCATCAAATTCTTGACATAAGTATTCTCCTCCTCGATCTGATCGAAGTGCTTTTATACTTTTGCCAAGTTGTTTTTCTACTTCATTTTGAAATATTCTAAATATCTCAAATGCTTCACTTTTATGTTTCATTAGGTAAACATACCCAAATCTACTATAATCATCAGTGAAGGTTATGAAGTATTGAAATCCTCCCCTAGCATTGCTACTTAATGGTCCGCATACATCGGAATGTATCAACCCCAATAAGTCGCTTGCCCTTTCACCCAACTTGATAAAAGGTGTCTTAGTCATTTTTCCAAGAAGACACGACTCACAAGTATCATATGACTCTAAGTCACATGAACCCAAAAGTCCGTCCCCATGGAGTTTTGAGATACGCTTCTCATTAATATGACCAAGACGGCAATGCCACAAATAAGTATGATTTACATCATTAGGTTTAGATTTCTTATTTACATGATAGACATTATTTTCATTCTTGACATCCAAGATATAAAGGCCATTAAATGAATTAGCAATACCATAAATCACATCATTTAAATAAATAGAAAATTTCTTATTCTCAATAAGAAACTTAAAACCTTCATTATCCAAACAAGAAATTGAAATAATATTTCTGCTTAAATCCGGAACATAATAACAATTGTTCAAAACAAGAATTAATCCGGAAGGTAAAGTGACTTCATAAGTCCCTACGGCTAATGCAGCAACTCTTGCTCCATTTCCCACGCGTAGATCTACTTCACCTTCTTTAAGCAGTCTCCTATTCCTTAGTCCCTGTACATTTAGACAAATGTGAGAACCACATCCGGTATTCAATACCCAAGAATCAGTGGTAGAAAGGAGAATATCTATCATATAGATACCTGAAGTCGACGCAGCTTGCTGCTCTTCTTCTTCTTTTGCTCTTCCAAGAAAGCCTTGCAATTACGTTTCCAATGACCAATTTCTTGACAAAACAAATTGCATCCTTTTGTGTATCGGGTTTTGCCTCAGAAGCCTTGGCAACCTTTGCCTTGCTTATCTTGGGTTTGACAACTTTTGCCTTACCCTTGCCTTTGGCACCAGGCTTCTTCCCATCGTGAACCAAGAGCACGGGAGAACCTTTCTCCACAATTTTCATCTCTGCAGTTTTGAGCATCCCATGCAACTCAGAGAGATTCTTATCCATTCCATGCATGTTATAATTCATTACAAACTGATTATAACTTTTAGGCAATGAATTAAGAATGAGATCCGTGGCTAGCTCTAATGGGATTGGATAGCCAAGTTTCTCAAGGTGCTCTACATAACCTTTCATTTTAAGAAAGTGAGGACTCACTTGTTGCCCTTCATTCATTTTACAAGTAGTGAATGCAACAATGGTCTTGTACCTCTCTTGCCTAGCTTGCTCTTGAAACATGGTTCTCAACTCCACGCCTATCTCATAGGCTTCCAAATGTTCCAAACTTTGTTGGAGTTTTGAACACATAGCAGCAAGCATGAGACAACTTACATCTCTAGAATCATTACGATGTTTCTTGTAATTGTCCCTTTCTACCCTAGGGGCAGTAGGCGGTGGTTCAGCAGGGAGAGGCCCATCGAGAATGTACAACTTATCTTCTTGCCTAAGAACGATTCTTATGCTACGGATCCAATCCATAAAGTTTGTACCATTCTCTTCGAGCTTATCCTTCTCAAGGATCGATCGCAACGACATTGATTGAGTGTTATTAGTCATTGTCTACAAATATGCAAAATTTCCAAAATTTAATAAGTACCGATTTTCATTAAAGAGATAAATAATGTATTTTAAACAAAATACTCCCACTAAATTATATAACCTTCTTATACATCCAATGTATAATATAATTTAATTGGGTTGAGATCCCGCTTTAATCTAATTTTGAGTACGCTTTGGCGCACCGCTCAAAATTAAATCAATTAGGTAGACAACTCTTGTCAATCATATCTCATATAACTCTCAGTTCTTTTCATGAGATTCTTTAAGAATTCCAATTTCAAAAAGCATGTTAAATCTCATCTTTGCCTCAAGCCCAAAACTGTTTTGACGCTTAATTAAGTCCAACCATTTTAAACGCATAGGAAACTCTTATTCACTCATCTTGCTCAAACATGAATAAAATCAATGCACCTCGCTTTGGCGAGCCCACATAAAATTACTCATGTATAAACAAGTGTTTTAATCATGGCATGGCAAAAGGACTTAAAACTTTCTTTGAAGGTTCATCACATATAGCATATAACACATTTATGAGCACATAATATAAACATGTTACACATCAAGTTTAGCCACTAAATTAATCTCCATTAATTTAAGCATAATATTTATGTGTCATTAGTTTCTCTATAATTATGAGGATGAGACTATTTGAACTTTGGTTATCATCTCCAAATCAAGACAACAAGAAGTGCGACCGAAACTAAGCCATATGGCATCCACAATTCCGCACTAATTCAAGAAACCAAGAAAGTAGTCCATGTGGCCGAAACTAAGCAATAGATGGTCTCGATGAACGTAGGCCAATTGCATTCACAATTCCACATGGATCTCCAATCTTTGAATCAAGAACTTTGTTTCTTAATTTTAGCAATTATGAACTCTTCATAATTCTAACTTCGTTTTATCTTTGAAACTTCGATTGCGATCAAGTTTGGGAAACACAATCTCGATGAACGTAGATTAGCCATCCAAACCTTGAACCAATCTTAGACTCACAAGACTAAAACAAATAGGAAATTTAAACCCAAGATCCACACCCAAGACCCAAGCCCTACCCCGCGCCAAACCCTAGGTCCGGCCGGGTCAAGGTATGGGTCCGGTCGGACCCTTTTGAAAATCAAAATTTTAAAGTTCCAAAATTTGTCTCAAAATTGTTTTTCCCGATTCAATAAGGATTTGGTGTTCTTGGTGATCCAATCACCATGATCAACAAAACCTTGAATAAACAATTTATTCTTGAATCCCTAGAATATCAAAACTTTGATCCAATCAAAAATTAATAATCCAAACAATTTTAAATCCACCATAATTTTTATTGCGATTCAATAGTGCGATTAAAGTTTCTAAAACAATAAACCACATAAAATCACAAAACACATAAACATCATATAATCCAATATTCATATCATGCTTGGCACATAAACAATTTATATACACACAACATGATCCAAGTATTGAATTAATCAACATGAACGTGGCTCTGATACCACTGTTGGGTTTCGATCTAACATGCGCAGCGGAAATTAGCAATTAAAATTTTAATGAAACCCAAAGCTATGGATCCGTTCATATGATTAAATCAAATACAACAAGATGAATAGAGGAATAACTAACCCTTGATGGCTATCAAATTTTTCTCTTGGTCTTTGGTGGAGATTTTGAAACTTGATCAAGAACGCGAACCTTGAAGATGATGAGCTTCACCCTCTAGCGGTATCCACACCACGAACGAATATCAAGCAACTTCTTGATCTTGGTTGCTAGACCAAATTGTGAAACACACTTTCACAATTGCAAGAACTATATGGAATTATGAATATTCTTGTTCTTCACTTTTGGGATCTTAGAACAAGAAAAATAACTTCTCAAAACCTTATGGAGGCACTCACAATCATATGTCTAATGGCTGGTGAAAAGATGCTTTTATAGGACCTAGTCATTAACTCTTAATGACCTAGGATTCCTAAATCCCATCACCTTAATTAAGGCAAGTCCTTATTCTGCCAGGAATTCTGGCACGGTCGTGCCCCTTTATTTGGCACGGTCGTGCCAAATGGGTCGAACCTGCCAGACCTTCCCCGAATATTGGCACGGTCGTGCCCCTATGTTTGGCACGGTCGTGCCAAACGGACCGAGCCTTTTGCCTTGGTTTGGATTTATGGCACGGCCGTGCCATTTTAAGGCGCACGACCGTGCCAGAGCCAAAACGTGACATTTTTCCATAATTCCAATTTAGTCCTTTATGATTCGTTCTATTTGTGTGTGACCCTCTAGGATTACACTAAGTTGGCAATGGGCTCAAACATGAACTCATAAGATATGATTAGGTTCTAGCAAACCGTCATACCTACCCAAATAGTGTAACTAGATACAAGTTCGCATTCCTTTAGAATATGTCACAATCCCTTTATCCACGATGTCATTGAACACAAGTCATGGTCAAACAGTCAACTTGTTTTGTTCAATACTTTCTCGATTCCGAATATGTTGATAATTCAAATGCTATTGATCCAATCAATCCATTTGAGTCCGGCCGAACATTTCATCAACATCATTCCTTCGAGGGGCCCAATCTTGACATCTCTCCGTGGAGGGACAAATCCATTTAGCTTATTATTCTTCCCAACGGGAATTCGATTATGCCAATCATACCCTTTATAACTACCGTGTTAAGGTAGCGTTTGAATATGTCAAACACAATGTTCATCAAGTGGAAGACTATAATAACTTCATGTCTAAGGATTCAAATGACATAACTAATATGAGATATATGTACGACATAGACCATGACATAAATCTCATGCAGCGGGTCAAGTCCAGTACCTTGTTCCAAACAAGTACCCATAAATCTAACATGATCATCCCATGATTATTTAGCCTTTATACTAGTGCTTAACAAGCACTAGGGACGGGGATTATTATAAGTAAACATGAACAACAATAATAATCAAAGCATCTCTTTATTGATATGAAATAAATGATAACAATTACAACGTTTATTAAACGTGCCTAGGGCACCACTACCAACACTATCACCTGACAAATTTTTTTTATTTTTTTTTAATTTTTTGAAAAGAAAACATAAAAAAACACATAAGCACGTAAATTACAACTCCCGAATCACCCGTGTGACCGGTAAATAAACACAAAATTAAGAGAGTTCAAAGGTCCAATTCTGTTCTGATGCAGGCAACTGTGCCCACACCCCACTGTTCTATTCAGTCCCTGAAACCTGCTCTTGTCCTGGAAATTGGCCCAGAAGCGCGCGCCTCGGGCTGATGTTGTGGGAAGCGCGCGCCTGGCGCATTGTACATGGGAGGCGCCCGCTTCTGGGCTGACCTGTCAGATTGTCAGAAACTTATGGACTCAGGGGATTGCCCTGGTCCTGATTGTGTAATGAAACCCCTGCAGTGTTTGTTAGCATGAAATAATAGGAAGAATAGGAAGAACACATGGAAGGCGGGCGGTTCTGGAATCTGATGTGGGACGCGCGTGCTTTGGACCATGAAGGTCTGAGGCGCGCGCTTCCCATATCAATTTCCAGAATGCCCAGAAAAGTGAATTATGAACAGAAACACAAGTTTAACCCTCAAGCTGTCCCCAGCAGAGTCGCCACTGTAGATACCCCGGGGGGAAACCACGGCTTGGCTGGAGAAGTGAGTTATCCTAGGATGTCTAATTGTGTTTTAGAGTCGCCACCCACGTTTTTGATGAACCGTAAGAAAACCTAAAGTTTATGAGCCTAAGTTTGATTTACGAAAACAGAGATTCTAAGGATTAGGGGTTCGGGGGTTAGGTTACGAAATGTGAAGTACTTAAACACTCATTTCGCCCAAGCAAAGTCGGTCTTGTTTGTTCATAATTCACTTTAAAGATAGATGTGTTCTTCCTATTTGAATAAATGATAAAAGAGGGTGTTTTTAAAAGGTGTTTTGATTGTTTAGAATGTAGGGAGATAACTCCTAGGCCAATTCAATGTAATGAAAGGGCCATTTGTGTCATGTCCCAAATGGTTTTGGGGTGATTGCACATTTGTTTGAAGAAGAAGAAGAATTTAGAAGAAGAAGAAGAAGTAAAGAATAAAGTTAAGACATTTTACCTATAATATCCTTCAAAGAGAACCTCTTAAAAAGGTCTTGAAGAAGATGTTGAATACTTAGAGAGAATATCTTTTGTAAATTGCCTAGAGTTTTGTTTAGAGAAGAGTTTTCAAGGTTGAGACCAAGGTCCCCTCCAATGATGGATTGGAGGGGTTTTTATAGTTGTAAAAAGTGTGTTTTTTAGAGCCAAACGGAGTCTCCAAGAAATCTTTCCCGGGCAAAATCATGTATAATGAGCAAGGGAGAGATTCTTGGGCAGAATCTGTAACTGACACACCCCAGAAGCGTGCGCATCCCACCTAGGCGGCGGAAGGCGCGCGCGTCTGGCCTCAAGGGGCGGAGGCGCAGGAAAATTTTGACAGAATGGACTAGAAAGTTAGAACTGTTATTCAGTTTAGTCCCGGGACTTAACGGAGCCCGTCTGGAACTTAACCAAAGTAACAAAAACTAACAGGAAACACTTAAAAGAGGGAGAAACACAAAATCAAGTGTGCAATCGGGGTGAGCGGTCCAAGGCGGGGTGTCTACACCACCACAGAAAGCCACGGACAACTGCAATACGGGTGGCGGTAAGGTGCATCTGACCAACATTAAGTAACATAGGCATCACCTTGTCCCTCAAAGCCTTCAGAGGGACACCCTTGCCTAGGGTACGTACAGAGAAGCCCAGAAAATCTACAGAAAACCCTGTTTTCTTAGGAAATTTCAGAAAATCCCTGCTTTTAACAAAAATGCCAGAGAAGCCCAGCTTTTAACAGAAAGGTTATAAAAAGCCTTGCTTTTGACTACAAGGTCGAATCTGAACCCGGTTCAAGATGGAACATTGAGTCGTCAACAAAAGAATATTTTCAGAATTGGAACAAGCAAAGTTGTTTCTCAGTACGAATTTATTCTCACCGCACATCCAAGATCATGGGTGAGCAACAAAATCTACATCAACAAACTTTAAATCCGGTAACTGTCATCGAGATGTATGTTAATGACACAGGATTTAAAACCGGGTATCCCACAAATGTTATCAATACGTAAGTTAGTAACACAGGATCCCACCATTTAGAGTCCCACAATTGCCATCGAGACGTATGTTAATGGCATAGGATTCACTTTTTTTATGGAAAGGCAGTCTCGTCAGAAAGAGAAGCACGGATCCAAGTAATTGGCGTCTCCGCAACCAGTGGTCCCACAATTGTTATCAAGGCGTAGGCTAATAACATAGGATTCACACCCCTCAGAGTCCCATAATTGCCATCGAGACGTATGTTAATGGCATAGGATTCAAATTTTTGGGCGAAGAAGGCAAGTTCGTTGGAATGAGAAGCAAGGATCCAAGTAATTGGCGTCTCCAAACCCAGAGTCCGATAATTGTTATCAAGATGTATGTTAATAATATAGGAATCACATTTTTCGACGGAGAAGGCAAGTTCGTTGGAAGGAGAAGTAAGGTCCGGGTAACTGGCGTCTCCAAATCGAAGACGATTCGTCATCAACAACAGGGCATATTTAGAATTGGGGCAAAGAGATTGATTCCTCAGTATGGATTGCAACTGGAGACGGTTCGGCATCAACAAAAAGGAGTATATTCAGAATTGGGTCAAGGACATTGATTCCTCAGTATGGGTTACTCTCTAAACTCTAAACTTTACTTACCGCAAGTATTTGTTTTCAAAAATGATTTTCAAAATACCTTAAACCCCCATTTTTGCGTATTTTTAGAGTCGAACTACGTTTGGTCTGATTTCCTTCCGAGGAATACGTAGGCAGCTTTTTTAGCACGACCATACTCCTAGTTCAAAATGGCGTCTTTTCTATCGACGACGTTACTTCATCCATAAGTATCGTCGCCGAGTGGCTTTGTAGACACCCCATTTTGGACATTCATTCATAGTCACACTACTTCTGTGTCTCACCTTTGATTTGCGTCGAAACTCGTTAAGTTGGACATGTTTCGTTAAATTTCTGACTGACTCCGTTAGTCAGGGGCCGAAATGAACATTAAAACTACTGCAGTGGGCAAAAAATGAATTCCAGCACTGAGATATCTCGCACGAGACATTGATGTCTCGTACGAAAGACATCCCCCCTTGACAGTCGGGTTTTGGTCAGTTTCCTTGTTGATCTCAACCCCGTTTCTTGGCAAACACTCAAGCAAAATCCGGGAAAAACCTAATGGGCGATCCCAGAGTCCAAAAATACCTCCTTGGAGATCAGGTCCTTGATTCCCATCCAAACTTACCTTCTTGGCTAAAACCCTAGGTCAAGAACTCTTATAAATAAAGAGGTTCTTGAACCGAAAAACCTCTAGAATGGTCATTCACCCAAAACCACTCCATATCTGATCAAAGAGGTCCTCATAATCAGCCTCTCTCCCTCACCCACGAAATTCAAGCCTTCATAACACCATTCAAGCCAAGTTCGTCAGATCTTCAAGGCCTTTAGTCAAGGTCATCCATAGGATTCTCGAAGAATGCTTAGGTAAAACTCCTTGTTTTCTACCTTCTCATCCTCTTCTTTTTCTTTGAAGTAGTGTGATTCCATCAAATAATCAGCCTAGAGCCTCTCCAATCCATGGAGATGGTCTCGAAGCATATGATCCGACATCCCAAATAAATAAGAAATTATTTATTTGTTTGTTTTCTTCTTTTGTACATGAATGCATAATTTTAATAATGATGATGATGATTTCGTAAGCAAGACCGATCTTAGATCGGGTGGATTGGGTACTCCTTGACCTTCCCAATCCATAACTTAACCTCCGAACTCAAAAATCTCATGGTCCGTGTTCCGTTCAACAACATGGTGGCGACTCTCAAATCAAAAAGGTAAAGCGAGGATCATCAATTCTTCCTCGGGCGCAAACACTATGATTATGGTGTACCAAACTACAATTTTTAGAACATAGTCTCACATTGCATCACTATGTGCGGTGGTATGGTGCAATTACCCTTTTAAAAATTGTAAGTGATATAGGAGGAAGTTTGTGGATTGAAATAATCATCCTCTTTTCCATCTCTATGGTATCTTAATCACAATCTATACTAGGGATGGCCAAACCGGACCGGAACCGGAAAACCGGACCGGAACCGGACTGGAAAAGCCCGGAACCGGAGCAAACCGGGGAGTAAACCGGAACTGGAGTAACCGGAACCGTAAGTTATCTGGGCCGGTTCAGGTTCACATAAATGGCAAACCGGAACCGGAACCGGACCGAAAATCCCTTGTTTTTCAATAATTTTAAAAGGGGGGACCGGAACCGGACCGGAACCTTACCGGAACCGGACCGAACCGGAACCGGATGGTGCCAAACCGGAACCGGAACCGGGGTAAGCGCGGGCCGGTTAAGGGTTACCCATATGCCGAACCGGAACCGGCGGTTCCGAACCGGAAGCGCGCCCGGAACCGGTTTTGGCCATCCCTAATCTATACGATCATTTAGCGAAAAAGATCGTCCAATCCAACTAACTTTCATCATCACTGATAACTCATTTACCCTCTTGAAGCTAATATGTTTTTTTATATTTACTTTCAAGTTCAGTCTTTTTTCAGTTGAATATTAAATCGTTTGCAATATTTATCTGAAAACATCCTATCATTTTCAAGTTATTGAAAGTTATCTTTCTTTTTGAATAAATAAGAAATAAAATCGTACTTACAGAAGAAATGAGGCATCAACCAATATTAAGGATATTCAAGAATCCTACTATATTTACAATTATATATTTTCTAGACATTGTATGATTTACTTTTAGGTTTAATATTGTATAGTTTATAGTTTCCTTAGCTAACTAGAATAGCTTGAGAAATACTCCACCCTCTTGTATAAATATCAACATATATCAATAATAATATTTGAGTCTCTCATATCAATTATCTCTCTCCATGTATGATTGGCTCCGACTATCTCTTTCTCTAATCCTTGACATGGTATCAGAGCTATGAACCATGATGGGCCTTCTCCGCCAAACCATGTGGGAAACCGTAAGCCGCCCCACCCTAACACCACCACCACCAAAACCCACGCCAACCCTCTTTACCAAGTTTGTAGCTTTAACTCTTTTTTTCTTCTTTCTTACGGTTCCCTCTTCCTTCGCTATTTTTTCTTCTTCTTCAAGATCCTTGCTCCATTCTACTCATGACTTTATGTTAATCTCTGGCCAACCCAACATGAGTAAAAACTCCTACTTTCACACCACAACTTGTAAAACCCAATGGCCGCCACACCCTTTTCCCCACCAGTTTATCATGTTCCTTTGCCCTCACCAACTTATCTTATGCCTTCACAGTTTGATCCCATCTCAAGCCCATATATCTTTAGTGTGTAGTATTCCAACCCCTTTTGAACCTCAAATAAATTCATACTATCTCCACCACAAAAATCTTCCGGCAACCACCATACAACTACCACCCTTGGCTAAAACCCGCCCTTGCCAAAACTCTATTTTTCTTCTTCTTTATTTTCTAAAAAAAAAAAAAAAAAGTAACGAACTTTTTTTTCCATGCGTGGCCTGTGCTACAACACTCATTCTCCTGTTTTTTTTTTTTCTTTTGCCCTGTGTTCTACGACATAGCTTCTCTCTATCCATTCAAAAATCTTAACAATTCCAAAACTTCATTCTCAAATACAATTGTTTTATTTTCTTAATTCTCAAAACAAGAAAAAAAAAAAAAAAAACATCAGATTTTTTACTTCTCTTTAAAAAAAATAAAAAAATAAAAAAAATTCAACAAAAACCAAAACCAACTTTCTGCCTTTGTCGCAACCAATTCTGCCGTAGTAGCAACCAACTTTGCCATTGTAGCAACCAACTCTCTGCCTTAGTAGCAACCAACTATTTGCCTTAGTAGCAACCAATTTTGCCTTAGTAGCAACCAATCATTTGCCTTTGTAGCAGCAACTCCGCCATAGTAGCGACCAAAACCTAAAAACCTCTACCGTTGTAGCAACCAAAAACTATTCGTTGAGACATAAAATCGTCTTGCGACGTAGTCGATGAAACGTTCAAAGTAAACGTCATTCCAACGTAAAATCGTCTTGCGACGTGGTTGGGACGTAAATTCAACGTCATTGCAACGTAAAATCGTCTAACGGCGTGGTTGCGACGTAACAAAATCTCACACGTGAGGGTGCAACCCTACTTGTACAAGTTGAATTACAAGGTGACAACACGTGTTCGACCATTCTTTTTCTTGCTAGAAGACCGGTTCATTTCATCAATTTTCAAGATTGGACTTATCCAAGGATCGTCCATCTTGCGGGGACATATTAAGGATATTCAAGAATCCTACTATATTTACAATTATATATTTCCTAGACATTGTATGATTTACTTCTAATAGGTTTAATATTGTATAGTTTATAGTTTCCTTAGCTAACTAGAATAGTTTGAGAAATACTCCACTCTCTTATATAAATATCAACATATATCAATAATAATATTTGAATCTCTCATATTAATTATCTCTCTCCATTGGCTCCGACTATTTCTTTCTCTAATCCTTGACAGCCAAAACCAAAGAGTTGGTATTGCCGCCTCGCAAATTCAGTAAAATAGTGTTCAACTAAACAGACAAATCTGCATTTCACCTTCTCAATCTGTACGTGTTATTGAGTGTGAGAGAGTTGTGGCGGGAAAAAAAATAAATGTAGCAATATTTTTAAGCATAAAGAAGGGCAAAAGTGTAATTTGAAAACTTGAAAAGAAATATTTATAACAATTTTGTGAAATATAAGATTATACCCTCCGTGCTAATTGAAATTACACACAATTTTTTTTTGTAATCCCTTACAAACTATACATTTCCAAAATGAAAAAAATAATATACTTATTTAGTATATTATAAGACTCATTCTCCACTCACAACAACTTTTTATTTTTTCATTTTTTATAATTATATATTTTATTATTTTTTAAAAAAAATATGCCTCTCTTGCTTATTCACTAACATTCTTTTATATAATTACTACATCTGCCCCTAATGTACATTTTCAAGAACTTTTTCTCTTAAGATGAATATCTTTTCTGGAAAAAAAAAATCCCTAATTTTTTTTACTAATTTCATTTTCATTAGTCACTTTAAACTTACTAAATTAAATCTTTGAGAAGTGGAAGATAAAAATATTTATTCATACTTTTCATTTAATTGTAAAAAGAAAGTAAATATTTTCAGAATATACCTCAAAATGAATTTTGGACATTCATTTAGAGACAATGAGAGTATTTTTAGATGAATCAAATAAAAAATAAATCTACTTTTAATTTGGGACATAAAGAATATTTTGTTGAATTCCCTTACATATCCATTTGTTTTGAAAAAAAAATTAATAGCGTGTTTGGCTAATTGAGTTTTCAAAAATAAAAAATAAAAAAATTACACTTTTTTCGATGTTACTACGAAGGTACTTTGCACAATAACTTTTTTTTATCTAATTATATTAATAAAAATTTAAAACCTACTATTGATACACTATCAACATATCAATAACAAGTTTTAGATTTTTATTAAGATAATTAAATCAACTTAAAATTATTGATCAAAATTCCTTCAAAATAACGTCGAAAAAAATGTGAAAATCATGTTGGGACGAAGGTAGTATTTAAAGGGCCAAAATACGTTTATCCCCCCAAAGTATACACCGAATCCCACTTTGCAGCCCCGCGCGAATTTTGTCCCATAGTGGTACCCAATGTTTAAATAATCCCACTTTGCCCCCCAGTTCCTAACGAACGTTAGAAATCTAACGAAAACTGTCATGTGCATGGCATGTGATGGGCATGGAAGACTTTTCATTTTTAATCTTAAGGACTTAAATATAATTTCACCATGAAAAAATCTATTGTATTCACCATCTTGGAAACCATGATCACCACCAGGAAACTACCACCATCACCACCAATCTGCCGCCACCACTTCCACCAGCTGCCACCACCATTCACCATCAAACACAAAATCAAACATCAAATTCAGTTTTTCCCCTTCAATTGCTTCCATCAAGTCAATATTAGCAAGAATCTAATCGTATTTTAACACTTGATTACAATCATTTCCGTCAAATTAAATCTCAAAATTGAAAAGACAAAAAAAAACTCAGATTTGAGATTCATTGGAATCTTCAATCTGTGTGTGAGCGAGGCGGCGGGGAGAGAAGAGAGAGGGGGAGGTGATGAGAAGAGGGGGAATAGGAAGAGATCCAAACCTTCTTGCCATTGTTGGTAGAGTTTTTTGCGGTTGGTGGTGGTGATGATAATGGGGGTGAAAAGAGTGGAGGAGAAAAAAAGTTGAGAGGGATGAGGAGAAGCTCTTTCGCTTGGTTGTTGTTCATCTGTAATTGACCGTCCCTCCATCGCAGATCAAGTTTGTTGTTCAATTGGATCTCAGCCAATGGCGGAGATCACAAAACCCCCAACCTTATCCGAGCAATACCTACTAAAGGGTGACGAAGGAAAGGCGGATGTGAGCACAAAACCTGCACCAGAGATTGATGTAAAAAGTTCTGTTATTGCTCCCCCCGAGGAAGTTACCGCTCCAACAACCGAGGACGCGCCAGTTGTTGTAGAAAGTAATGAAGCTGTCCCTGATACCGTGGAGGAAAGTAGTGGAGATTCTGAAACTACTGCTAAAGAAACCAAAGAAGTAACTCCAAGTGCCAGTGAAGATGTTACAGAAACACCCGCAGCTGCTAAAGAAAGCAGTGAAAGTGCTGAGCCGGAGAACTCAGATGATCAAGAGGCTGCTGAAGAGAAACCAGAGATTAAGCTTGAGACGGCACCAGCAGATTTTCGTTTTCCTACCACAAATCAAAGTAGGCACTGCTTTACCCGATATATTGAGTACCACAGGTGTGTTGCAGCGAAGGGAGAAGACGCCCCCGAGTGTGATAAGTTCGCCAAGTACTGTTAGAATAGAGATCATCAAAGAAACAAAGAGGAGAAAATCTGCCAGCATTCCAGGCGGGCGCTTGGGGCATACCAGGCGGGCGCTCGGTTTGATCAGTTGGTCCGATTTCTGGAGGAGGCTTGTAAGCGGGCGCCTGTGACTATCCAGGCGGGCGCCTGGTGCCGCGCACAGTAAATTCGGGAATAGCAGTATTTTCGGGATTTCTCTTATGTTTAGGTTTAGGTCTTATTCTAGGGTGCCTATATAAGCAATGTTCCGCCCCCATACTCATTGTAACTTCAAGATAACATATTATAGTGCAAGATCCTAGCTTGGTAGTGCCCCCAGACGTAGTCAAACATATTGACGAACTGGGTAAACAATTTCTGTGTCTTTTCTTGCTTTGATTTCTTGTGCTTTGTTTGTGTGCTCTTATTGTTCTTGTGGGTTTGCTTGGGTAGTGGAGGGCCATATCCACAACAACTGGTATCAGAGTTCTAGTTTGGAGATCAGGGTTTAATCGTAAGATTGGTTTATCAAGCGATTGGGTGTTGTCAAGCAATCAAGAATGGGCAAGGACAAACAGGCGGTTGAGAAATTCGATGGGTCTGACTATGGATTTTGGAGGATGCAGATAGAGGATCTCTTGTATAACAAAGATCTCTATAAGCCTCTAAAATGTGTCAAACCGGAAGGAGAAAAGCAGGAAGATTGGGATCTCATGGATCGGAAGGCCCTAGGGGTGGTCAGATCTACTTTGTCTAAGTGGATCGCGAAGACTACTAAGAAGGCCAAGACCACCAAAGAGCTATTGGATTATCTTACTGAGAGATTTGAAACTCCATCTGCTGTAAACAAGGTTGATTTGATACGCAAGATGGGTAGTCTCAAGATGCAAGAGGGAGGATCCTTGGCTAAACACATCGATGAGTTTATGGATGTTATAGACTCATTGACTGCGTTGGAGATTACGTTTGATGATGAGGTTCATGCGTGCTTGTTGCTAGCGTCTTTACCAGGAAGTTGGAGCAGGACGGTGACATCGATCAATGCTTCAGCGGGTAAGAACAAGTTGAAGTATGATGATGTTAAGGATTTCTTGTTGGGCGAGGAAAATCGTTTGAAGAAGTTGGGGACATCGTCTACTTCGGGATCGGCCTTAGCTACTACTAGCAGGGGAAGGCCGGGTACTAGAAATAAGGGGAGAACTGAATCAAGGGAAAACGTAATGGGTGGTAAGGGCAAGGCCGTGGAGATCAGAGATAAACCAAGGGTTGCGAAAGGATCGGTGCAGTATTATCATTGCAAGGAGTTAGGACACTACAAGAAGGATTGTCCCAATCGTGGGGGCAATTCGATGAATGTGACAGTCGAAGGTGATGATGTATTGGTTCTGAGTGTTAGTAGTGCACTAGAATCATGGGTGCTGGATTCGGGGGCATCATTCCACTCTTGCGGGCATGCAGAAGAGATGGAAAATTATACTACCGGTGATTTCGGTAAGGTCTATCTGGTGGATGGCGAGCCTTTGGAAATCAAGGGGAAGGGGGATGTCAGAATAGGATCATCGGACGGGAAGGTCTTACATCTGAACGGGGTCAGGCACATTCCGGGTTTGAAAAAGAACCTATTATCAGTTGGGCAGTTGGACGAAGAAGGTTACAAGGTAACATTCGGCTGCAGGAACTGGGTTATTACCAAGGAGGATTCTGAGATCGCTCGGGGTTATAAGGAGGGGACATTGTATTTGGCGAATAACACCAAGGCAAGTATCGCGGTGGCGTCAGCCAAGGGTGATACGGATTTGTGGCACTGTCGATTGGGTCACATGAGTGAGAAGGGGATGAAAGTACTTTGCTCAAAGGGAAGACTACCGGGTTTGAAGACAGTCGACGTGGGGATCTGCGAAGATTGTGTGTTTGGCAAACAGGCGAGAAGTAATTTCTCGAGGACAGGTAGGGCTTTGAGGGAAGCAAAGTTGGATTTGGTCCAAACGGATTTATGGGGGCCGGCCCCGGTAACTTCTCTAGGTGGTGCGTCATATTACATGACCTTTATTGATGATTCAACAAGGAAAGTCTGGGTTTATTTCTTGAAACACAAAGATGAGGCATTCGAGGTGTTTAAGAAATGGAAGGCTTTGGTGGAGAATCAGACGGGACTTAAGCTTAAGTGCTTGAGGTCAGATAACGGAGGGGAGTATGAGCTCGGGGAGTTCAAGGAATATTGTGCAGCGAATGGCATTCGCATGGAGAAGACTCTAAAGGGCACACCACAACACAACGGGGTTGCAGAGAGGATGAACAGGACTTTGAACGAGCGGGCTAGAAGTATGAAGTTGAAGTGTGGACTTCCGAAGACGTTCTGGGCATATGCGGTTGACACGGCTGCTTTCTTGATCAATAGGGGACCATCGGTACCATTAGGGAATGAAATTCCAGAGGAAGCATGGAGTGGCAAGCAGGTAAATGTGTCCTTTCTTCGCATATTTGGCTGCATTTCATATGTTCATATTGATTCTGCTGATAGAACTAAGTTAGATGCAAAATCTGTAAAATGTACGTTTATTGGGTATGGTGGGCATGACTTCGGGTATAAGTTTTGGGATGACCAAAACCATAAAATTATTCGTAGTCAAGATATGGTATTCAATGAACAGGTATTGTACAAGGACAGAAAGGGGGCGTCTGATGATATTAGTTCGGAACCGGATGTTGTAGAGGTGGATATTCCAGACTCGGGTGGGAGCAGGACGGTTCATGATGACCATGGTCAGGGGGTCACTTAAGATGAACCACATACTCTGGAACCGGATATTCCGCTGCGTAGATCCATCAGATTGCGTGGATCACCTGACAGGTATACTCCTTCAAATTACTATTTGTTGTTGACAGATAGTGGTGAACCGGAATGTTATGCGGAGGCTGTTCGTAGTGCACTTTGTGATAAGTGGAAAGCTGCGATGGATGATGAGATGGACTCATTGAGGGCCAATAAAACTTGGGAGTTGATTAAACTGCCTAAGGGGAAGAAGGCATTGCATAACAAGTGGGTTTACAGGATAAAGGAGGAAGCAAACGGCAGTAAGCGTTACAAGGCAAGGTTGGTTGTAAAAGGGTTTCAGCAAAAGTACGGTATTGACTACACCGAGGTATTCACTCCTGTTGTGAAGATGACCACTATTAGAATGGTTCTGGGGATAGTAGTGGCGGATAACTTGTTGCTGGAACAGATGGATGTAAAGACGGCCTTTCTTCATGGTGATTTGGAGGAAGAAATTTACATGGTACAACCAGAGGGTTAGTTGTCTAAGGGTAGCAAGGAACTGGTTTGCAGGTTGACTAAGAGCTTCTATGGCCTTAAACAAGCTCCTAGGCAGTGGTATAGGAAGTTCGATGGATTCATGCACGATATTGATTTTATCAGATGTGAGGCGGATCATTGTTGCTACTTCAAGAACACGGACAATGGGTATATAATCTTGCTGTTATATGTGGATGACATGCTAATAGCGGGATCTAGCAGTAGAGAGGTAAACAAATTGAAGGCTCAGTTGTCAGAACGGTTCGAGATGAAGGATTTGGGGGAGGCAAGAAAAATCTTGGGCATGCGGATTGACCGGAATAGGGAGTCGGGTAAGTTGGTTCTTTCACAAGCAGAATACGTTGAGAAAGTCTTGGCAAGGTTTTGCATGGAAGAGGCGAAGCTAACAGGGACACCATTGGGTATGCATTTCAAGCTATCCGAGAAGGACTCACCTAAGGGCAAGGAGGAGCGTGACAAGATGGAGAGGACTCCATATGCTTCGGCAGTGGGGAGTCTAATGTATTCAATGGTGTGTACAAGGCCGGACATTGCACATGCGTTGGGAGTAGTCAGCCGGTACATGGACAATCCAGGGAAGCAACATTGGGAAGCGGTTAAATGGATCCTGCGTTACTTAAAGGGTACTGCTGGTAAGGCTCTGTGTTTCTTAAGCAAGGATGTCGTGTTAGCGGGTTATGTGGATGCGGATTTGGCATCAAGTGATCTTGACAAGAGGAGGAGTACCACGGGTTATGTTTTCACATTGGGTGGTACGGCAATCTCCTGGGCTTCTAAATTGCAGAAGATCGTGGCTCAGTCGACTGCGGAAGCAGAATATGTGGCAGTGACAGAGGCAAGCAAAGAGATGGTATGGTTGCAGAACTTCTTGGGAAGACGCGAAGTGGTAATGCTCTCTACAGTGACAGTCAGAGTGCAATACATTTGGCAAGGAATCCGGCGTTTCATTCTAGGACGAAGCACATTGAGCTGAGGCTTCACTACATCAGACATCTCTTGGAGAGGAAGATCTTAAGGCTGGAGAATATTTTGGGATCGGAGAACCCGGCTGACATGTTGACCAAGGTTGTAAACCTTGAAATGCATAGCTTCAATTGGGCTTGGAGAATAAGAGAGGAGGAAGGCACTACCATGATCGAGGTGAGCACTAGGAAGACACCAAGGATGAGTTGAAGACGGACACGGGGCTAATATACGCGGTTGATCTCTAGGTGGGAGATTGTTAGAATAGAGATCATCAAAGAAACAAAGAGAAGAAAATCTGCCAGCATTCCAGGCGGGCGCTTGGGGCATACCAGGCGGGCGCTCGGTTTGATCAGTTGGTCCGATTTCTGGAGGAGGCTTGTAAGCGGGTGCCTGTGCCTATCCAGGCGGTCGCCTGGTGCCGCGCACAGTAAATTCGGGAATAGCAGTATTTTCGGGATTTCTCTTATGTTTAGGTTTAGGTCTTATTCTAGGGTGCCTATATAAGCAATGTTCCGCCCCCATACTCATTGTAACTTCAATATAACATATTATAGTACAAGATCCTGGCTTGGTAGTACCCCCAGACGTAGTCAAACATATTGACGAACTGGGTAAACAATTTCTGTGTCTTTTCTTGCTTTGATTTCTTGTGCTTTGTTTGTGTGCTCTTATTGCTCTTGTGGGTTTGCTTGGGTAGTGGAGGGCCATATCCACAACAACATCCTCTCCTTAAACCAAGGACCACACCGCTATGGCCCGCAGTGTTTCCTCTGGCCCATATCGGCGAAAGCTTGTACCAACCGCCCGCGAAACACCATCGCCCTAGATTGCACCAACCGCCCGCGGAACACCACCGCCCTCGATTGTACCAACCGCCCGCGAAACACCATCGCCCTCGATTGCAAGACTCGATTCGCTATGTCGCACAAGGGGAACCCCACCATATAAAGCACACACACGGTCTACCCGGTCGGGCCTATCCGAACCATGGCTCTGATACCAGTTGTTGGGACCGCGACCACCACCACCACTTTCCCACATTAGTATGATATTGTCCGCTTTGGGCCCAGCCCGCACGGATTTGTTTTTGGGTCAACTCCCAAAACGCCTCATACTAATGAATTGGGTGGGTGCTCTTATATACCTTGCAATTGTTTCCTCAATTGCCGATGTGGGACTTTGGGTTGCACCCCAACAAGTACTACCGTTCTCTTTGCCCGGGTGAATGGGTTGACAGATGGAATGAGCAAAGAGAGAATGGAACCTTCCCAGGCCCCTTGTAAACGGTGGTTGCCAATGAGAAAGCCATGTCTAGACGAGAAGTCCACTTTTGGACAACAGGGTCAGGGTTAATAAATGTAGTTGCGGCGGTGCATGCCATGTGTCAGAACACATTTGCCACCGCTACAAAGAAGTCCTTTTTGCTCATTATAACTCATATTATTCTTATGCTTTTCAAATGTTTGTAACAGTAACCGGCTCAGTTAAGGAAACTTAAGAGGGAAACATCCTGATATAAAAAACCTGAGTTTTTGTTAAACAAAAAACAAAAACAAAAAAAAAAAAAAAAAAAAAAAAAGAGGGATGAGGAGAAGGGGAGGAAGGGAGTCGCAGAAATTGAGGGGATGAGGGAAAGGGGAAGTAGCAATGGGTGATGTGGGGGGGGGGGAGGGGATGACGGGAAAGGGGAAGGGGAAACATGAACTGGGTATTGTACTGGGTTCTAGGGATTTTTTATTTATTTTTTTTCTTTTCTTTCTTTCTCTCTCTCTCTCTCTCTCTCTCTCTCTCTTTTTCTTTTTCTTTTTTTCTTTCAGTTTTTTATTTCTTTGGATTTGATTAATATATTTAATTATTATTATATTTTATTGTGTTATTTTATTATTGTAATTTGGTGTATTTTTTTAGCAATATTTTTTGGTTTGATAAATAAAATGTTTTTTTTAGTTCAAGCACATTAAAGAGTGGGAAAATTAAATTTAATAGATAATAAAAGTTAAAAGGAGAATGACCAAAATACCAGTCACATGCCATGCACATGACAATTTTCGTTAGATTTCTAACGTTCGTTAGGAACTGGGGGGCAAAGTGGGATTATTTAAACATTGGGTACCACTATGGGATAAAATTCGCGCGGGGCTGCAAAGTGGGATTCGGTGTATACTTTGGGGGGATAAACGTATTTTGGCCTATTTAAATAATAGATCCAGCGTATATTATTAGCCATAGTTTTAAATACCGTTTCGGTGTACGCACTGGTTTTGCTACTGGAACGGGACGTGATGGTACCGGAGCGCACCGGCGCGCCGTTCCAAATTTACCGCACTTTTTAAATATATTTTATAATAGAATTATAATAGAAGTATCTCAAAAATATATTGACGAAACCTTATTATAATTTGTTATTTTTCTAATAAACATCTATATAACTTTGTTTTTAAAAATATAAACATCAACATAATTAAAATTTAACTTCTTTAAAATGGGTTAAAATTGACTAAAATGCCACTTGTTCATTGTTATAAATGCATTTTGATGATGTGTACTTTAAAGCAATGATTGGTTTTTACTAAAAAATAGTTTCCTTAGATTACCCATCAACTTTACTTTTTTTTTATTCATATCCTTCATTTAAAATAAGTTTAAGAGGAGGTCTCATGTGCAACGGTTGCACAAGGTGCGAAGGGCAACCTAAATAAGACCCGACCCGCACCAAACCTGATCCATCATTAAAATGGATCACTATATATATTACAGACGCACATGACTGATGACACGCACACATAACTGCCAAAAAAATCCAACCGCTGCCTTCTCTCTTCATTCTCACTGATAACCTAGGGTTTCGTAATCAATTTCCGTCAACGGCGATTAGATCTATAACATCCACTTCTTCACCAGTGATTAGATCTATATATTCAAAATCACCGGTGATTACAGATTCATCCTCTTTTTCCTCGAAGACTAGATCTATAATTTATTAATAAATGGAAGAACAAATTGATCAAACAACATCAATTTCAGAAGGTAAACATGAAATGTTACATTTATAATTAGTTACATATTTACTTTTAAAAATGTTATATCTATTGCAAACTTATTGAAGAACCGTTTCATACTATGGACTGTAGCATTTATAATATAAGTGTTACATATGACAGAGTAAAGAATTGTAATCCCTTGGCCTTCGAAGCCGTGCAGTGCATGGCTTCAGTGGAAAAAAAGTGGAGGGTTTGGATTGGTAGGAGTAGGGTGCCTGATATGCAGCATGCCATTGTGAACTTTCCAATAGCATGACCATTGAATCATGCGCTGGCGGAACTGCTCCGGCGACTCGGTGGAAGCAGTGCTTGATTCACTTTCGTATCCATTATCTGTCATTTTAGTTATGAAATAATAGTTTGAGTTTGAATAGACAATTCAAGTGATTTTGCTAATAAAATGTTGGCCTATAAATAGTGAAAGGATTACATTAGGTGGTTGTGTGAAAGAGTATGATTTTAATAACCAACTGTAACCGATGATTGGTCAAGAAGCAATTCATTCAATCAATTGGAAGAAAATGCGTGGTTTATGATAAGGATGAAATGATAACAACTTACATAGTTTCTGCATATGAAATTAAAGAAGGATTGACGAGATACATATATTTACGTTCTGTAGAAAACATGCGTCAACTCGCCAAAAACAAAACGAAATATTATTGTTCCCCCGTAATCCACAATAAACTAAAATCAGTAGCAGCAATAAATTGAATAACAGATACTAAAAAAACAAAATAAGAACAAATGAATCTTACTTGCCATAAAAACCATTGATATCAAAAAGACAAAAATCAATTATCTGACGATCTCTATTGTTAGTGCCAACAAAAAGTCATTTGTTCTGAGACATAAAACTTGACAAGTAATCTGTCTTGACAAGTAATCTGTCTACTCTGCCATATTACAACATACTTTTGACAAATTGGAATATATTTCATTATTTTTCATAAGGCCAGAAAAGCCAGCAGAGTTCTTTGCATCTTCCAAACCAAAACCTCCACACTCATCAAGCCCGAAACCTTCACAATCATCACCAATAACTTCATAAGTCTTTTCAACATCCTTAGGAGTGTTAAATACACCAACTGGAAGAAGATCAAAGGACATCTGCTTCATGCGAATCAGGTTTTCAACTGCTTCATCAATGATCTTCAATACAAATTCATCAGAATAGAACTTATCAGTTTGAGAGTCAGGTGATTCAGAAATTGGTACAGAAGCCTTCTTAGGAATAGTGTCTTTAATATTCTTAAGCCTATGCATGTAATATTTAGACACAATCCCCATATCCTTCTCAAAAGAAGAAACACCTCTTGATATTACTGAGAAAAAGAAGAGTTATAATGTTAAGAAAAATATGTTACATTTTACCAAAATAACAATTACATTTAACAAAAAAACAATTCCTTACAAACAAGAAATATTACAATATAATATAAAAACTGATACGTTTTGAAAAAATAACAGTTACATTTAAAAATTGAACATTCCCATAAAAAACAAAAATGTTACAATGTTAAATGAAACTATTACATTTAGAGAAAAGAACTGTTATAAATGTAAATAAAACTGTTACATTTATAGAAAAATGATACTTACATCTTTTGCAATCTTCTTAATCTCAAAATCAGTTTGTTCGCCTTCAATGATACGGAATCTTATGAACATTTCCTTCTCACCACCTTCTTATTTCCATCTTCACCAATATTCTCTGAACCAATATTAATCTCATCAACTATGCTCATTACTGTAAGGATCCTCCCCCTCGGGGCGAAACGGGTTCACTCGAGGAAGAAAAGCCAAACACGGGAACTAAACATATTTAACGGAGTCACCACATTTGTTAACTTTTAACCCAACAAATGAAAATGGTTAGAGATTAATGAGTTCGGAGGTCATGTTACGAGTTGGGAAGAGTTTGACGTCACCCAAGTCGCCTCGGACAAAGCCGAGTCTCCCTTATGTTTGTTAACGAAAAGTGCATGTGTGTGTGTGTTTTTAACGGAAAACTGTAGTTTTAACTGGTTATTGATTTTAACAGAGGAAAAAGGATTTATTTGCATAAACATTGACAAAACAAGACAGAAAAGAAAAAAAGTCCCTCTGACCCAACTTAGCCGTACGGCTAGGAGGGGTCTTCCCGGGGATTTTGACAGTTTATCAAGAAATAGAGTCCAGTTCCAGGCAGAAAACAGAGCATTCTGCAGGAACTGGACCAAACTGTTCTGATTCCAGTTTATGTTTGAACCAAAATACATAAATAAACTCATTCCTATGCTCTTTGATCATCAAATGAACCTCAAAACATGGATTTAAGGGTGATCAAGGCAATCATTGGAGAAATATCAAGAAGGGTGGCAAACATGCCCTTTTGGACCAAAGTGACCATTTGATGAGTAAAGATTGGAACTTTACCATCAAAATGGCCCTTTCATGCAAGATTAATCCTTTAGGGACAAAAATATAACATAAAGATTTAATCTTTATGACCCAAACTTGGGGATTTTGGGCTAAATCAAAAATAGGGATGATAAAGATTAAGACTTTATCCCCAAACATGATCATCATGGCCAAAATCATTTAATATAAACATAAATATATATATATATATATATATATATATATATATATATATTTATATATATATATATATATATATATATATGTAGCAATATATGTGCTTGAATGGACAAGTCTTACAAGAATGTAAAAGTGCTTGAATGGACAAGGCTTGAAAGGTAAAATAAAGAGCAATACAAGAACATAAACAAGATAATCAAGAAAATAAAAAGAATTTTGAGATGGGGAGAAGGAGGCTTCACCTATGGTGGGGTTCTTGCCTATCTTCCTCTCTTTTCACTCAATTTATATGGTGGTTTTCTCTCAGTTTTCGATTCTGCAGAGTTTCCACTCTTTAATCACAATTTCTCCCCACCCCCTCTAATGATCAGCAAGGGTCTCAATTTATAGGGACTGAGGGTGCCTAAACCAGCCGTACGGCTAGGCCCCTCTAGTACCCAAACCATCCGTACGACTCAGCCTGGTGAGCTTTTGGATTTTTCCAAATTTAATTCCAGAGTAGTCCTGGAATTTTCAGTTTTTCCTAGTGAGGTCCTAGCCTATCAGTTTATCCCTGAATGGTGCTAAGAATTCCTCTAAAGTTGGTTGGTTTCAGATTGGGGTAATTACAGAGCCCCTCGGCAACGTCGCTTTAGGAAAGCGGGGTTGTCGATAAAATAAGCATCCCAATCTGACGAGAAGACGGCTTGACCGATTTGGTTTACATGGATGGACCTACGGGTATAGGATTCTTACGTATCCCATTTGTGGGGAATCAAGCCTAACGTAGTTCGGTATGAGAGAGAAGTTTTAAGGCTATCCAATCCTAAAGGGCTAGGCGGATACCAGTCATCATTTCCTAAGGGGACGAGCATGACTCTTGGTGAGTTCAGAGGCGGGACATGGTCAACTTGGCTCTATGGAGAGGGTTGACTTACACAAGGAAGTGTGACTCTCGGGGTCAGAGGCGGGATATGGTCAACTTGGCTCTATGGAGAGGGTTGACTTGCATAAGGAAGCATGACTCTCAGGGTCAGAGGCGGGACATGGTCAATTTGGCTCTATGGAGAGGGTTGACTTACACAAGGAAGCATTACTCTTGGGGTTAGAGGCGGGACATGGTCAACTTGGCTCTATGGAGAGGGTTGACTTACACAAGGAAGCGTCGGGGTCAGAGGCGGGACATGGTCAACTTAGCTCTATGGAGAGGGTTGACTTACATAAGGAAGTGTGACTCTCGGGGTCAGAGGCGGGACATGGTCAACTTGGCTCTATGGAGAGGGTTGACTTACATAAGGAAGTGTGACTCTCGGGGTCAGAGGCGGGACATGGTCAACTTGGCTCTATGGAGAGGGTTGACTTACACAAGGAAGTGTGACTCTCAGGGTTAAAGGCAGGACATGGTCAACTTGGCTCTATGGAGAGGGTTGATTTACACTAGGAAGCGTGACTCTCGGGGTCAGAGGCGGGACATGGTCAACTCGGGCTCTATGGAGAGGGTTGACTTACACTAGGAAGCGTGACTCTCGGGGTCAGAGGCGGGACATGGTCAACTTGGCTCTATGGAGAGGGTTGACTTACACAAGGAAGCGTGACTCTTGGGGTCAGAGGCGGGACATGATCAACTCAGCTCTATGGAGAGGGTTGACTTACACAAGGGAGCGTGACTCTCGGGGTCAGAGGCGGGACATGGTCAACTTGGCTCTATGGAGAGGGTTGACTTACACAGAATGGTCTTACGCCATTTTGGACTGCCAGGAAAAAGGCTTCAACCTATAATGACTATTCGAAGTCAAGGCTTGGTCAACTCCATCTTTGGGGAGTTTGACCGGAAAACTGGTCTTACGTCCGACTAAGGACTGCCGGGGATAAGGTCTAAACCTATAATGACTATTCTAAGTCTAGGTTTGACTTGGGTGAACTCCATCTTTGGGGAGTTTGACCGGAAAACTGGTCTTACGTCCGACTAAGGACTGCCGGGACAAAGGCTTGAACCTAAAGACACCATTCTGGGTCAAGGCTTGGTCAACTCCATCTTTGGGGAGTTTGACGGGAAAACTGGTCTTACGTCCGACTAAGGACTGCCGGGGACAAGGGTCTCAACCTATAATGACTATTTTGAGTCAAGGTTTGACTTGGGTCAACTCCATCTTTGGGGAGTTCGACGGGAAATTTGGTCTTACGTCCGACTAAGGACTGCCAGGACAAAGGCTTGACCTGAAATGACCACTCTGGGTCAAAGCTTGGGTTGGGTCAACACTACTCTACGAGGCGGTTGACACATTTTCTTGACACCGGGGAAGAGCCTAGGGGCAAACGTTAAGACACATTGTGGACGAAAGAGTCCAAAACTTTGGGAAAATCATTCTTTGATCAAAAGCATTTTTGCTTGAAACATTGTTTTTGACAAATGGCACCAAATGGGAAAGTTTGGAAAAGCTTATTTTTAAAGGCAAATCTTTTAACAAAGCATTTTAGTCAAATTTTTTATTTTAACTTAACCGCGAGGTTTGTTATGCATAAAGTCCTTTGGATTCAGTCCATTCATTGAGGAGTAACCGATGGTAGGAAATCTGCTCGTCACCGTTGTGGGGCAGCCCCAATGTCGTCTTTGTCGTTGATGTCGGGGTAGCCCCAAGTCCTTGTTGTCGTTGATGTCGGGGTAGCCCCATGTCTTTATCGGTGTCGGGGTAGCCCCATGTCCTCGTTGTCGTTGATGTGGAGGTAGCCCCAACGTCCTTGTTGTCATTGATGTGGAGGTAGCCCCAATATCGTCCTTCGACTTTTGATGTTGACGTGGACCCGTTGTCATCTTCCGTCCTTTGACGTGAGGTTAGGAACCCATCCCTTTTCATGACGCACCCTTTCTTTTGCCTAGGCCGCCCTTTCGGGTTTTCAACCTAGCGGTCATCTCTTTTGCGTCTTTTATGGCACACCCTGTTTTTTGCCTAGGCCACCCTTACGGGTTTTCAACCTAGCGGGCTACTTTTTTGGTGTCTTTTTTTTTTTTTAATGAGTGATCCAGCCGACTCGATAGAATGGGGACTTTAAAGTATTTTTCTTGGAGGAAACATGCAAGGGCATTTTATTTGGGAGAGATTCCCTTTATGTTGGTGAGCTCTTTGAGCAATGTATGGGAGGAAGCCCTTGCTCGACAGAATACAAGTGTTTAGCTCTTTCCTAAGATGTAGAGGAGAAGACTTGTTGAGACATTTGAAATTTGCCTTAGTTAATATCATTAAATGATTGCTTGAATGGACCATGTTTGTCATTAAGTCAAGATTATAGCAAGCAATTAGCCTTCACATGTATAAATGTTGTGATCAATTAAGATTAAGATTCTATCAATGGCAAGATCGGGAGAAGAAGGTGTGTCTGGGACATCGGTCATTGATGGGACCGAGGGGAGAAAACTTGGTCATTTTGAGAGGACCATGGTTTGATGGTTTTGTTTCATGTTGTGACCGGACCCGGAGGTTGCCTACGTTCCCCTCATTTTGAGGAGCTCAGGTCGCCGTAGTTCGGCCTTGGATCGTCTTTTGTTGAAGTTGGTGTCCTTTTGAAGGATGTTGTTACTCTACTGATGTAGATCGCTTTGCCTTGTGGTGAACTCCTCGTGATGGACCTTTTGGGGTGAACCCTCTTTGGTGAGCTTTTGAGGCAAACTTCCTCTTCGCGTATATTCATTCCTTTTCCTTCTTTCCATACATTCATTTCTTTTCTCTCCTTTCATTTTTTTTTTTTTTGAGAGAGAGAGAGGGGAAACACTAACCCCAACTTGGACATTGGCTCATCTGTAGCCCCTTGGTGGAATGTCTGTCACTTCTTTGAAGTTCTGGGAAGTCCTTTGCGCACGTGCGATCACGGTCGAATCTTGGTGGTTGAGCAACAACATCCTTGCCTTTTCATTGTCTCGGGATGCCTTTGATGTGCATCCAAAATTTGTATCAGAAAGGGGTATCGGGTTGTGTATCGGGGAATGTGTATCGGGGAAGGCTTGTCATTAACGGTTTCTTCATGCCAATTGATCACAACATTTATTCATACCAAGATTAATTGTTTGCATTTAGCAATTTTCATTTATGTTAGGTCCATTCGTCCTTAATGAGTCGTCATTGACTAGTATGCTTAGAAGTCAATTCATCATTTTAGGGACGTAGCAATCAATTGATAATAACAAGCAAGGCAATTTCAAGAGTAAATATATATTGCAAATAATGTCTCAAGTCTAGAGAGAAGAGAAGGAAAATGATTCTTTTATTTAGATAACTTTACACATACATGTCCCAAGTGTGGACCTTTCTAAAAGTAAAAAAGACACAGTCCAAGACGGACTTTGATGAAAATCTAGATCCTATGAGGCTGGAAGACTCATCATTTTTTTTATTTTTTTTATTTTTTTGTTTTTTTTTTGTTTTTTTTTTTAGGGAAGGGTTCCCATGAAGCACGATGATCCATTTTCTTCCTCAATTGTTGGAGAGGTTATCAGCGGCATATTCCATGTCTTCCACGGGGAACTCGGGTTCCGTGTCATCGGGAAAGATGTCGCGAGGTCTCCATTTGGCTTGGCGTTGTAATTGCCGGATTAGTCTTCTCGTGAGTTGGGAGTTTGCTTTGGGCTATCTCCTTTTGGTGATTTCCTTTCAAGGTGCGTAATCTCCGTGCATTGCATTCGGATTTCCCTTTGATGTAACCGCCTTTGGCCTTTCGAAGCTCGGGCTTCTTCTTGTAGACGGTGTCCCAATTGTTTGATCCCATTGCTCATGTGGACGGTTGTCTCGGACGCCAATTCAGATGTGGGCTCCTTGGTCAATGTTTCCAATGGACAGAACCGCGAAGGACTTTTAGCATATTAAACCTCAAGGTGAAATTATAACCATGATTTGAGAAAAATGCTTCATTATTGGATTAGCCTTTTAGGAAAAACTTGATCTTTTATTTTAAGAAAACTCTTTTTTTTTAAGACACCCTTTTGTTTTGAGTGAAAGACTCACACACATTTTATGAAAACTTTTGACAAAGCAATAATAATAATAATCTTATTAAGAAAACTGATAATGGATTCAAAATGGTCACCAAATGGCATCAACCGGGGAGTCAAGACTCCAACTAAACCTAACAGACACCTTTTCTTTTCTTAAGGGCTTATAACACATCCTAACAATGGACTTTGAATCTTCCTAAGGGGAGGTTGATAGAAGGGGTTTTGAAATTTCATCCTCTGTTATGGTAACCACGGCACCATTCATTTCCCAACCCGGGGCATTTAGCCCTTCAGACATTTTCTGTCCCACTGATCCTTTCCGAACACCTTCCGCCATTTCGGCTTTACTGATTTTAGGAACCACCACCTTGGACACTGATTTTGTCAACTTTTCCAAAACAGGCTTTCCCGGTTCGGGATTAACAACTTCATCAATCAGGGACTCATTTTCTTTGGGGCAGACACCACTCTATTTATCGACCATCGGGGAGGCCATGAGATTAGATTCTGTGAACTCAAGCATGTTGATACTCGTGTCATTGGTTGTATCGGGGGCGTGGGGGAGTTCAAGCTTTCCCTCCTTAATCAAATCCAGAATGATGCGTTTTACAATAGAGCACTCAACGGTGTTGTGTCCGTGATAATTGTGAATGGCACATCTCTTACTCTTGTCAAGGTATTTCTCGGGGTTCCTGGGTTGGTAGTTAACAAGAGGCTTTGCGAGGCCTTGCTTAACCAAACCCTCAAATACCTTGCTTACGGGCATTCCGAAATCCTCGAACCTTACGAAATGGAGCTTGGGTTGGCGTTTGGATTTTCCTTTACCTTTGACCTAAGTGTGGTGGTGATGAGAATTACCGCTGCTCGAGACAAGGGGTTCCTTATATTCAATTTGCTTTATCTTTCCCAACAACCTACCCGACTGAGGTGCAACATGAGGATTCTGTGGAGGCGCGTGGGTGTAGGCATACTCATAACCTCGGTTGCTTACAGGAATATACATCGGAGGCATGCAAAGAGCTTGTGGTCCAAAAGGTCTTGGATTGTAGAGCTGATACGGGTCATCATGGAATCCGATGGTTGATCGGGTACCCACATATGGTGACTGAGTTCTTGGGATTTGATTGGCGATCTCGAACCAGAAAAGGGTGTAATTAGGGAGATATCGTGGGAGTGATGGTTGAGGCATGATCGATGTGAATGGTGAGACATGGGTGTTTTGAGTGTATTGTATTCGGGGATTTATGGGAGGTAACCAATAGGGAATGTTAGATCCGGGGTGAGGCGGAGTGCAGGGAGCTTGAGTAGGAGGTAAGCTTGGAGTGGGAGGTAAGCTTTGAGTGGGAGATAAGCTTTGAGTGATGGTATGTTGAGATAGAGAATGGGGGGATTTGGTGTTTTCGCAAGGTTGAGGGGGCGGGGTTTGGTTACGATTTGGAGGTTGGGTGATTTCGACCTCTTCCTCATGGTCAGCAACCTCAATGAAGGACCCATCGGTTTGAAACAAAATCTTAACACCTTTCTGTCCCATTGACTCGACAAACTGTAAATTGGAACCTGGACCAGAGGAAGCAAGGGGACCATCAGAATGTTTTTGCCCTGCACAAAATTGTTAATTTGAAACATTATGTGGGCCCAGACAAACTAGCCGTACGGCTAGAGCAGGAGATCCATTATTTTTTGCAAACTTTCAGCTTCTGATCGTCAAGCCCCAGTTTATTTGAATTTCCAGAGTAGTCATACTCACAGGAATCAAAACAGAAGCATAAAACACACACAAAATAAGCACAAAGTCAACAAACGGGGACGGGAGTTTGACCCACACAAAGGCATTCCCAAAGATTCTAAGAAGAAGTTTGGAAACACTTTATTCCCCATCGGAGTCGCCACTATAAGGATCCTCCCCCTCGGGGCGAAACGGGTTCGCTCGAGGAAGAAAAGCCAAACACGGGAACTAAACATATTTAACGGAGTCGCCACATTTGTTAACTATTAACCCAACAAATGAAAATGGTTAGAGATTAATGAGTTCGGAGGTCACGTTACGACTTGGGAAGAGTTTGACGTCACCCAAGTCGCCTCGTACAAATCTGAGTCTCCCTTATGTTTGTTAACGAAAAGTGCATGTGGTGTGTGTGTTTTTAACGGAAAACTGTAGTTTTAACTGGTTATTGATTTTAACAGAGGAAAAAGGGTTTATTTGCATAAACATTGACAAAACAAGACATAAAAGAAAAAAAAGTCCCTCTGACCCAACTTAGCTGTACGGCTAGGAGGGGTCTTCCCGGGGATTTTGACAGTTTATCAAGAAACAGTTCAGTTCCAGGCAGAAACAGAGCATTCTGCAGGAACTGGACGCAGGAACTGGACCAAACTGTTCTGATTCCAGTTTATGTTTGAACCAAAATACATAAATAAACTCATTCCTGTGCTCTTTGATCATCAAATGAACCTCAAAACATGGATTTAAGGGTGATCAAGGCAATCATTGGAGAAATATCAAGAATGGTGGCAAACATGCCCTTTTGGACCAAAGTGACCATTTGATGAGTAAAGATTGGAACTTTACCATCAAAATGGCCCTTTCATGCAAGATTAATCCTTTAGGGACAAAAATATAAAATAAAGATTGAATCTTTATGACCCAAACTTGGGGATTTTGGGCTAAATCAAAAATGGGGATGATAAAGATTAAGACTTTATCCCCAAACATAATCATCATGGCCAAGATCATTTAATATAAACATAAATATATATATGCTTTCACCATATAAATGGATCATTAAGCTTTTATAACAAGGAACTAACAAATCATGATCATCCTAGGTTTTAACCACTTCTCATACCAAGATGGAGGGCACCTTGAATCATTTCATGATTTGGATCACAATATATATATATATATATATATATATATATAGCATATGTGCTTGAATGGACAAGTCTTACAAGAATGTAAAAGTGCTTGAATGGACAAGGCTTGCAAGGTAAAATAAAGAGAAATACAAGAACATAAACAAGATAATCAAGAAAATAAAAAGAATTTTGAGATGGAGAGAAGATGGGGAGAAGGAGGCTTCACCTATGGTGGGGTTCTTGCCTATCTTCCTCTCTTTTCACTCAATTTATATGGTGGTTTTCTCTCAGTTTTCGATTCTGCAGAGTTTCCACTCTTTAATCACAACTAGTGGGTAACCCGTGCTCTGCACGGGTAGCTAATTTGCTATTTTTTTGCATTTTACTCTTTTTATATTTTTATTTATTAAAATAGCATAACAGTTTTTTATAATATAAATATATTGTATATGAAAAATAATTTTTTAATTATAGTTAACTAAAATAGTAAGCATCATCTTAACTAAGACCATTAATAGTAAAAATTAATCTATATAATAATATCAATAACTAATACTATTATTAATACTTATTAATATTTATAGTAACTATTATAATTAACTAATACTATTAATAATAATAATAGTAGTAGTTAACTTGTATATTAACTATTATAGTTAAGTGATACTATTAATAGTAATAGTTAACTTGTATAGTAACTATTATAGTTAACTATTACTATTAATAGTAATAGTTAACTTATATAGTAACTATTATAGTTAACTATTACTATTAATAGTAATAGTTAACTCATATCATAACTATTATTATGAGCTAATAGTATTAGCTAATAATGAGAATATCAAAAGTCACACTTTTAGGATAGTGATGATGTGGCATCACGAAATGCAAGATTCTTCCATGATTTGTCCACGTGGCATCACTATAATAGTTAAGTAATACTATTAATAGTAATAGTTAACTTGTATAGTAACTATTATAGTTAACTAATACTAATAATAGTAATAGTTAACTTACTATTAATAGTAATAGTTAACTTGTATATTAACTATTATAGTTAAGTAATACTATTAATAGTAATAGTTAACTTGTATATTAACTATTATAGTTAAGTGATACTATTAATAGTAATAGTTAACTTGTATAGTAACTATTATAGTTAATTATTACTATTAATAGTAATAGTTAACTTGTATAGTAACTATTATAGTTAACTATTACTATTAAGAGTAATAGTTAACTCATATCATAACTATTATTATGAGCTAATAGTATTAGCTAATAATGAGAATATCAAAAGTCACACACTTTTAGGATAGTGATGATGTGGCATCACGAAATGCAAGATTCTTCCATTATTTGTCCACGTGGCATCACCACATCTCTCTTCACCAACTTTAATATATATATATATAGATTTCCCCCCCCCTCTAATGATCAGTAAGGGTCTCAATTTATAGGGACTGGGGGTGCCTAAACCAGCCGTACGTCTAGGCCCCTCTAGTACCCAAACCATCCGTACGACTCAGCCTGGTGAGCTTCTGGATTTTTCCAAATTTAATTCCAGAGTAGTCCTGGAATTTTCAGTTTATCCTAGTGAGGTCCTAGCCTATCAGTTTATCCCTGAATGGTGCTAAGAATTCCTCTAAAGTTGGTTGGTTTCAGATTGGGGTACTTACAATTACATTAGCAAAAGCTTCATCAATTGTCTTTCCCTTCTCTTTCACAATATTTTCACCTTCAACATTATGCCTTTGACGCACGATATCTAGTACATCAACACACTCTCCTTGCCCAAACTCACCAGCCATACGCTCTTCGGAAATCCTTTTCCTAATACTCTTACTAACCCAATGCTGAATGAGTGGAAGAGTATTTGGCTCAGCTATCCCTCTCCATTTCAAGCGATGAAGATATATAATTTGCAGGGCTAAAAGACATCCACTTATGTGTTTAAGCGATTTTTTTGTACTTGACGATAGAATAACACAGATTCTCAAATCAATAAGAATTCCAATCAAAATCTCTAATTTTATCAACATCTAAAAGGGATTTCAACACTGGCATCTCCGCAGTGTAATTAGCCCTTGGAGTTAGAAATCTTAAAATACAAAAAAACACAAACAATCTCTTAAAATCAGGGCCACCATGTGCAAATCCATCAACCAAAAGACCTTTCAAATGACCAACATTACTGCTAGCATCAAGACCATAAGTTTTTTTTTGAAACTAGTATAAATCGCTGGAATTTCAGGCTCACTACTCATAAAACAATCAACCTCAGAATCATTCACTGGCAACTCAAAAACATTATAAAAATCCCCAGCTGTAATTACCACCTTTTTGTTACCAGACAAACTCAACATTCTACTAGCACCATTAAAATTTTCTATAAACCACTTGACAAGTTCAAGTTGAACATTCTTAACCTTCATTTCTAAAATCCCACCAAAACCAGTACTTTCAATATCCCTTTTTTTTATCCTCATTAAAAAGTTTGATAAGGTCAATTAATGCCGAGGGACGACTATTGGAAATCCATGATCTAATTTTAAAAGAAACTCCAATTAAAACAGATAATATAGGCTTAAAACACTTACTTTTCTAACAACCAAACTGTTACATTTAAAACTACAAAAGTATTACTTAAGAACTTACTTGTCATCTTCAACTTTAAATTCTTCCAATTTTATCTTCTTGACATCCAGTGTGTCATCTTCTTTATCAATCTTTTTTTTTTCAAAACAATCGGCTTTGAAGAACTTTCAACATCATTTTTTTAAATTCTTCCTTTAGTTGACAGACAATCTCAGATCCCTGTTTATTAAAAAAGAAAAAATGAAGAAGAACATATATGTGATTGATAATTCTATAACATAGTAAGAAAACATAATAAAAAATGAAAACAAATTCTCATAATGTCTACATACCTTCTTTTTTAATGCACGCTTCTTCGGAGGAGATTGAACTACATTATCTTTCCACCTCTAGGCCGTAAATTCTTTGCAGGCGATTGGACAACATTTGGTTTCCCTCATCTACAGCTCATTCTTCTTCTCAACAATTTTTCCGACATTTTTCCCATCATTTTCCCCCACAGTCTTTGGTTTAACAAGTTTGGCTTCAATGTTTTCAACTGTTTCACCAACATTGGGTTTCTTTGCGACTGGCCTAGTTTGAACAGGTGACTTTTTCTTCACACTAGAAACAACTTTAGAAGTATCTGCCACAACAATATTGCCTTAAGCAGAACCCTTATCAAGTGCATATTTAACTACATATTTATCTAGGGCAGGAGAATCCTTTTCTACAACAAAATCTCTCAGAACACCAACAATATCTGCATCTTCAACTCCTTTCTCGACAGACCGTGTATCAACAACCACATCAGGCAGAATTTCACTCTCCAATGGAGCTTTATCTAAGGCTACTCCCACTGTTTCTTGGGTAACAATTTCATCATCTACAACTCATTATTGAGAATCATTATCATCTGACAGAAATCTATTGACAACATTAAGTTTTTTCGCCCTACTCTTAAAACGACCACGCTTAATTCCCTCCTCGTTTACAACTTTCTCTGTATTACACCTATAAATTTAAAATATAATCAGTACCAAACAAAAGAAAAGATATAATCAGGAATTTGTAACACTATCATACCAAAATATAACACCACTACTTTCAAATAAAAAAGTTACATTACATCTATAAAAGTGTTACAATTATACATATAAAGTGTTACAATTATACATATAAAGTGTTACATTTCATTTCTAAAAAGTGGAACATTTTTTTTAAACAATTTATTTGACTGTTACATTTTAAAATAAAAATTTACATTTCATCTGTGAAAATGATACATTTAACTTTATAACAGTTACAGTTAAAAATAGATATATAATGAAACATATGGTTTCATAACAACAAAAATGGAAAAAATACAACAATATTCAACCAAAATTATAAACTCGCTCCTAAATCATGAAAAAAAATTCAAAAAAGAAGATAAATAACCAAACCTAGGGTTTCATAACAACAAAAATCAAATAAATTTCAAATATTACAAAAAAAATGAAAGAATCGAACCTAAAACAGTTACAAAATGCAAATAATCACACATATAAATGTAATCAAAACTAAAATCACAAAAAAAAAAATCATGAACCAAAACCTAGGGTTTCATAAGGACAGCATGATTGAAATAAACCAAAAATTTTCAACTAAAATAAAACAATCGAACCAATAACAGTAAGAATACGCAAATAATTGAAACTATAACAGCATATTTGAAATAAACCTCATGCATCAACAACGAAAAGCAAAATGACGCTTCCAACTAATAATAATAAAAATATATAAATATACTAGACGAACAGTACCTTGTAAAAATTCAGGTTTTAAAAGAACAATCGATGAGAAGAAAAAATGAACAAATCGAAGAAAAAGATCAGAAATGCAGGTGGTTTCAAGCGGTTTCTCCCTCAACCGCCTTTACAAACTAAATGAATGAAGAAATTAAATTAAAAAAAAAGAGTCTTATATATGCCGGGTACGGATCAGGTAAGTGGGCAGGCAAGTCGGGTTGGGTGTCGGGTCAAATATACCCGCCGCACCTGTGCAACGGTTGCATATAAGAATTTGTCTAAGTTTAAAATGTCAAGTTTCCATCTCGCTCGGAACACGCGCATATCGGCCGATTTAGACCGGAACGGACCGGTTCAGCTAGAATAGACTGAGACAGGCCATGATATAAAATGAAACGAGATTTAGCTCGTTTCGCACCAGTTTTGACTGAGCGGCCGAACAGACCGGAATTTATAACTATGATATTAGTTGGTTGACTAATACTTGCATTATTATTTTTTTGGGAAGTACTACTTACATTATTTCTTGAAGAGCGATGAACCTCTTCTGTCTTGGTGAAAAAGAAAGAAAATAAAAAGAAAGGAAAATCTGTTATAATATATTATTATGTGGATGTCCTTTGAACCAGAAGTGTACAAGAGAAGCTTTGCAAGATTATCTTTCGCGAAGCTTACTAAGGAAGCTTTGTAAATATCTTCAGTGAAGATTACTAGGAAAGCTTGGTAAATATATTCAGAGAAGCTTACTAAGGAATCCTTACTAAAGGATAGTGTTTATCCTTATGGAAGCTTATAGAGGAAGCCAATTACACCTATAAATAGTAGGCTCTAGTTTTCATTTCAATAGACTTCAGAAGTTCTTAACTTCTACCTTTCTCTCTTGTACACTCTCTCTATAATAGTCTTGAAATAAAATAATATCTATTGAGATTATGCTCTTGGTTCTCCAGTTTTATAACACGTTATCAGCACGACTTCGTTCTAGTTCCAGATCCTGAGCTATAGTCACCGAAGTAGGTACGGTATCGGTAAGATCTACCTAGTCTCTTTTAAAGTTATTTCAAAATTATATCTTATATATGTTTCCAGGATTTTAAAATAATAAGTGAATATAATTCTACGATGTTTAAAATTACATCACAGTTAAAACTATGTGGAGAAAGAATAATTGATAACGATAGTATAAAGAAAACTTTCTCCACAATCCTTCTTAGATTTGCTCCTGCAGTAGCAATATCGAAAAAAAAGATTTTAAAAGATATTCTGAATTGATCTCATATGGCTGAGCAAAATTATGAGATCGTATTGAAAAACCACGAAGCCCGCCCCCACTGGCTCTACTCCGTTCCCTGAAGTGAACGTGAGTATATATGATAATACTGAGCGAGGCCGAGAACGTGGTCGTGGACGTAATCGCGGCCGTGGTTGGGGGAGATTTTATAATCGGTATCATAATGACAATCACCCCAATAATGATGAAAATATTTCTCGCAGCCAGAAGTGGAATAGAGAAGGCAATAATGAAATATCATCGACTAGACAAATTAAGCAACCGATAAAAATTGAGAATTTTTGTTATCGGTGCAGAATGAAAGGTCATTGAGCCCGTACCTGTCGTACGCCTAAACATCTTGTTAAGTTGTATCAAGCATCAATGTTGATTAAAGGGAAAGATGTTGAAACAAATTTTGTCTATGAAAACGATGATGTGAATCAAGATCCATCTACAAGTACACATCTGGATATATCAGATTTTCTCAATCCAGATGTAAATGATTACATACTTAATGAGGGAGAAACTCAAACTAACTAAAGTATCTGACTCGTTATAATTTACTTTAGTGTGTTCTATTATTGTAGTGTGGGTGTGTTCTAACATATTTAACTTTTACTTATAAGTATATTTGATTATAAATGATGTTAATATTAGTACAATATGTGGTAGTACAAAGATAATTGATGGCTCCAGAAGAGCTAACATAGTACTACTAAGAGGTACAAAAATCAGTATAAAAATGCATTGTTTTTGTTAGGTATGCTTATTTCCTAACCCTCCTACTTGTGTTAGAATTGATTGATACCATCACTTATGAATATTTTATGGACTTTAGGATCTTATGTAAGAAGTTTATATACTTCAATTTTAGCCAAGTCCTTTTATAGTATAGGCTTAGATTATAGGGCTTGAAGCTTTGAAGGATCGAAGATTTTCTAAGCAGGATTCATTTCACTGCGCAGGATGTTCTCTGCGCAGGTGGCCACTGCGCATAGATCTCTTTCGCAGCTTTTGACCCTGCTCAGTTTTCAAGATCTTATTCCCCAACTCTGATGTTGAGATCTTCCTTTAGTATGACCAAGCATGGTGCGCATGCTCCCCATGCACAGCATCCGTGCGCACCGGCAATGCGCATGCCTTTGTGCGCGCACGCTCAACCTTGGTCAAAGTTCTTATCTCCTGATCTCATATTCTAGAAGCTTGGAAAGCGTCAAGACAAGCTACGCTTTTTGGATTGAGCCAAAGTGCTGAGGTGTGCACAAACGACAAAATAAGCACACTCAACAACACCATTAGTGGAGACACGCTTCAACGGTCATATTTCAAAAGAAGACAGCTGTCAACCTTCTAGAAGAAGCGTTTGAAATTAGTCTTCATGCTCAGTCTCCAACGGCTCAAAAATACCTGCGCACCAATCATATTGTGCCAGGGCAGCAATCTTGATCAGAGCTCCAACGGCTATAAAAGGACATATGCGCACCAATCATATAGTTCCAGCTCATCGTCTTTGCTCAGAGCATCAACGGCTAGTTTTAAGTTCTCAGCTATAAATAGCCTGCTCATCTTCATTTCAAAGTTGCTTGAGTACTCATTAAGCTAGGCAGAGCTGGAGTGCTTATTCAGCCAGAGCTAGAGTTTCATGCTTCATTGAGAAACCTTGAAGATCTGAAGACTGCTGCTCAATATTTCCATATTCATTAGAACAGCCTTCAAGATCTTCAAACCTTCAAACTCTTGCTCAAATCTCAAAAGCCCTATATCACCAGAATTCTTGGTGCTCTTCATCTCTCATATTCATAGAGCCCAGAATTTCTTTCACACACACACCTCTTGAAGCTTTGATCATTCTGATCTAACTTCTTGAGATACACCGGTTTAGTCTAGGATTTGTTCTTTATAGATAATAGATCTTGATTTAGTATTGAGCTCAAAAATTGTAATCTGTAATACTCACTCATATTATAAGATCTCCATTAGAAATCCAAGACTAACCATCTTGGTAGAGGACGTAGATCTTTCCTTGATCGAACCTCTCCAAATAGCTTGTCCATCATTATTACTGCTTATTTCATGCTTAACCTTTTATGTATTATTGCTTTGTTTGATCTTTCAGATTGCTACACTTTAGTGCTGTAATTGTTATTGATCATTTGCCCGAGCAAAATTTTATCCAACTCTTTAGCCAAAACTTAGCGCGTGAGTTTTTCTTTTCTGTGAAGCTTTCCCTGCGCAGAGCTGCTTTAAATCTTCCGCTGTGCATTTCACACTCTTGTTGCGCGCTATACTTAGCCAAAATAAGAGTTGTGCGCATAGGCCATTAATTTGCAAAAGGGTTTGAAAAGAATTTAAAAACGCTATTCACCCCCCCCCCCTCTAGCATTTTTCACACCCTTGTTGCTCCTTTAGGACCAACAAGTGGTATCAGAGCAAACACCTTCATAAAACTTGTATCTGTTTTTCAAGCTTAACAGCTTGGGTGCCGATTCAATATGGCTTCAAAATCTTGGGCAATGGCTAACTATTCACATGTTCCTGCGCCTGCTCAAACCTCAGATCAAATTCAGAAAGTTCTCCAAACCTGGTGGATCCTAATGCAAACCTCCTGTTCTCTCTCAATAGTGACTCAAAGAAAGATGATGACTTGGTCTGCTACAACTGCAGAATGCCAGGACATTTCGCTTCAAAATGAACTACTCCAGAATTTGAGTACATGAGGAAAAGCAACCCTGCACACAAAGACATACTGAATGGTTGCTGAAGAAAACAACGATGCTGACTCTGAGGATGGACTGCTCTGCTTAATGGCAAATGCTGACAACGATTCAGAAGCTGCTTCTGAAATGGAACCTGAGCATGGGCCAAGATAAATCAAGAAAGGTCCCAACTTCACTCATATGGTGGAAATGAGACACCTTCACCAAGCAGACAGAATGGCAAGTACCTATTTGCCAGAGCAAACCTGATAAAGCTGCGTCATCACTAACTCCGCAGCCGCGCAAGGAATCTCTTAAAGTGACTGCTGAACTTAAATGATGATAACTCTGCTGTAGAAGCGCAAGTCAATATTTCAGCAAGCAGAAAAGATCTCCCACTTTACTACGCATTCTCAGGGGCATATTTGGTATCAACAGTAGATTCTAGACACGACTGGAGATGTCAACGCTCTTGAAGTTCTGCGTGAAGGAAGAGGTCCCTCAGTAAGATATGGTGACAACAACAAAGGGCAAATAATTTGATATGGACTAATCAGAATAGATAGTCTCAAGCACAACCTGCTCTCCATATCATAATTCTGCGATAAAAGCCTAGAATGCCTATTCACTGCAACGCACTGCTATATCAAAGATGGCACATCTGGACTAACTTTGCTCATAAGGACTCGTAAGACCAATGTTTCCATTATTGATCTTACTGCTATAAATTCTATTACTAATCTCTGTTTTGTAGCAAAGAAAGTGAAAGCAGTCTAAGTAGTCTTTCTCCAACAAGATTGCATCCTCAACTTCATAATGCTTACAACTGCTTCACATGGACTTGTTTGGACCTGTCACCACCGCAAGCATTGGAGGAAACAAATATACCTTAGTTGTGGTAGATGACTACTCAAGATACACATGGATCGAAATGATGATATCAAAGATGACTGCTATAATATCTTGACTGCTCTCTTTCGAAAGCTCCAAACTCAAAAGGAAGACGACATCGTGAGCGTTAGATCAGACAATGGAACTGAATTCAAGAATAACGGTGTTGCTCAATACTGCGATGACCATGGAATTGATCACAATTTCTCTGCTGCTGGAGTTCCTCAACAAAATGGTGTTGTGGAAAGAAAGAATCGCACGTTGATCGAGGCTGGAAAAACAATGATAGCTGAAGCTAAGCTTCCAAAGTATTTCTGGGGAGAAGCTATCAACACTGCTTTCTTTACTCAGAATAGATCCCTCATTAACAAAGCCTACAACAAAACTCCATATGAGCTATGGAGGGGAAGAGCGCCCAACATTGCTTTCTTTAAGATTTTTGGCTGCAAATGATATATCCTCTACAATGGCAAAGATCATAGAGGTAAATTCGATGACAAAGCAGATGAAGGTATTTTTGTTGGGTATGCCAAACACTCTAAATCTTTTCGTGTTTTTAATAGAACTACTCCAGTAATTGTAGAATCGGTACATGTTACTTTTGATGAGCATTCTCTCCTTGAGCCACATTTGGCTCCAAATGATTCTGATGATTCTGCTGAGAATGTTGAAACAGGTACGCAGCCACAAACTGCACCTGCGCATAATGATAATCAAGCTGATCACAATCAGAATCAAGCAAGTCCATCCCATGCGCCAACTCCGGATGCTGCGCCAGAAGTGACTACTCCTGATGCGCAAATACCTCCTCCTGCGCATGATGTTTCTCCACTTCAGCAAATCACTTTTGATGATCTTAATGCTGGAGCAAATGAAGTACCCATTGAAGATCTTTGTATTCCTACCACTCAACCTAACTTACCCCCTGAGGTTCGTGAAGTTAGAGATCATCCAACTACAAATATCATTGGTGATCTCAATGTAGGGGTTCGTACTAGGAGAGCATCAAACTTTGATGATGAGTATCACTCTTTTATCTCCCAAATCGAACCAAAGAAGATTGATGATGCGCTCCAAGATTCAAGCTGGGTTACTGCTATGCAAGAAGAGCTTAACCAATTTGAGAGCTGCAAAGTTTGGACTTTAGTACCCAGACCTCATGATCAAGGCGTTATTGGTACAAAATGGGTATTTAGAAACAAGATGGATGAGAACGGAAGCATCACCAGGAACAAAGCAAGGTTGTTTGCGCAAGGCTATAGGCAAGAGGAAGGAATCGATTATGATGAAACTTTTGCGCCTGTAGTAAGACTAGAAGCTATCAGAATTTTCTTAGCTTATGCCTCTCACAAGAAATTCAAGCTTTATCAAATGGATGTGAAGAGCGCATTTCTCAATGGTGAACTCCAAGAGATGGTCTATGTAGCTCAACCTCCTGGATTTGAAGATAGCAGATTTCCAAATCACGTCTTCAAGCTTCAGAAAGCTTTGTATGGACTTAAGCAAGCTCCAAGAGCATGGTACGATACTCTATCAAAATTCCTGCTAGAAAAAGGCTTCAAGCGCGGTAAAATCGATACAACTCTTTTTATTGCTAAGTATAATGATCATTCTTTACTTGTTCAAATTTATGTCGATGATATTATATTTGGTTCTACTAATGAGTTACTTTGTAAGTGCTTTGAGAAACTCATGAAAAGCAAGTTTGAAATGAGCATGATGGGAGAACTCACATTTTTCCTCGGGCTTCAAATCAAACAATTGAATGATGGCATCTTCATAAATCAAGCCAAGTACACAAGAGACCTAATCAAGAAATTTGGACTTGAAAATGCTAAAGCATACGACACTCCAATAGCTACGGGCAATAAGCTTGATAAAGACTTAAAAGGTAAGAAAGTTGATCAAAATTTATATCGAGGTATGATTGGCTCTCTACTCTACCTTACTGCAAGTAGGCCAGATATTATGTTTAGTGTTTGTGTCTGTGCGCGCTATCAAACGAACCCTAGAGAAGCACACTTAACTGCTGTTAAACGCATTACGTTATCTTTCTGGAACTATTAACCTTGGACTTTGGTACACCAAAGATTCGAATTTCGATTTGCTAGGTTATTCAGATGCATATTACGCAGCATGCACAATTGACAGGAAGAGCACAAGTGGAACTTGTCATTTCCTTGGAAATTGACTTGTTGCGTGGGCAAGCAAGAAACAAGCTGCTGTGTCCATCTCCACTACAGAAGCTGAATACATTGCTGCTGGAAGCTGCTGCTGCCAAATCCTATGGATAAAGCAACAACTAGTGGATTATGGAATTAATGAAGGAAATTGCCCAATTTTCTGCGACAATATGTCCACCATAGCAGTCTCCAATAATCCTGTCATGCATTCAAAGACAAAGCACATCGACATCAAATATCATTTTCTCAAGGACCACGTGGAAAAAGGAAATATACACTTAGAGCACGTGGGCACAGATAATCAAATTGTTGATATCCTCACAAAGGCTCTTGACGCAAAGAGATTTGTCTTCTTGAGAGGAGAAATGGGTATGCTTGAACTCAGCTAACTTGTCCATATAATTTGTTAATACTAATGTTTTTGTGTTTGCTTGATAAGTTCTTAAAGGTTAATATTTCATGCATCTGCGCAGCTACTGCGCAGTAAGTTAATGCGCATGAAAAATTAAGTTGAGATTTGAAGAATCTCTGCACAATATTCGCTCTACGCAAAACGACATGCACACTTCTAAGTGGACCACAGGTAAGTGTTCTATTCATTAGATTTTGCACATAGGTCCTTGACTGAAAAGTCAACGCTTAGTCACAAGGGTACTTGTGTAATTTAAATTTTCCCACGTCTTTATTTTTAAAATTTTCTTGGGAAATTACCTTTTTACCCCTGCGTATATCCCATTGTCATTTAATGCAAACTGCGATTAATGACAGCGCACCTTTCGAATGTCTGCTCACCATTTAATGAGGAAGGTGATGCGATAGCCGTCAGCTTCTCTTTGCTGACACACGCGCGCGCAAAGACTGCGCACGCGCGTCCCCCATTCGGCCACGCCACCCTACTAACGTGCGCCCGTCCTTTCACTGACTCAGCATTTATGAGGAAGTTGACTCGACAGTGACCGGCTTAGGACTTCACACTCACACGCGCGCTAGGCCTGCGCACGCACGTATCCGGTTGGGCCACGTCATCGCAGCACGTGCCCCACTTCGCTTTTCACCAAACTGTCCTTGCGCTGATGTCACTAATTCTCCCTTTTTGGCTTATAACCGTCTGCAACATATCCCTTCTTTCTCTTCTAGCTTTCTATCTTTCACCAAACCTTCATTTCTTTCTCTACTTACCAACTCCCAAAGATTTCCTCTTCTTCTCTCTTTGACCTTCAACTTCTCCAGATTTCATCTTCCCAAAACTTCCTTTTTCATCTACATCCCTTTCTATAACAATGTCCCCCAAGAAGACTTCCAAGAAAATGCCCGAAATCATTCTTTCTTCTTCATCTGAGGACGCTTCTTCCTCCTCTCGGTCTGGATCTCATCAAGAACAACAACCTCCCAAGCCCACTGTCGAAGATATGGTATGGATTATCAAACTATTTCTCTGTATTCTAAGCTTTCCGCCATTATTAGGGTTTAAAGCTTTAAAAGCTTCCCTTCGTGATTGTGTGCTTGTTTGATGATTATTTTTGAAATCGATTGTTGTGTTGTGTTCGTTTCTCCCTGATCTACTCTTTCATGTAATTTATTTCATGATCAATACACTTTTTCAGTAATTTCTACAAAATTTTCTAACCAAAAACCTCCTTAGCAGTCGAACAGTTATTCTGAATTTCTGGGTTTGTTTTAATGTTGTTGTCTATATTGTTTACATGGTTGAAATCGTCTGGTCAACGCGGTCAATTTGATATACTTTTTGTTGAATTTGGCCAACTTTCAATTTTCTGATATTCTTTGTATTCATGAATATTCCATGTGTTCTTCATGCCCCATCTCTTTAAAAAATTTTTGGAATTCATGAAATTTCTCTAAGTGTTTTTCTTCATGCGCATATTTTTATTACTGCGCATATCTTTATATTCTCTTTCTGCGCATTCTTTCATGATCCTTGTGTATCCATATATGATTATTTGTGCATCTTTGCTTATTCTTTGTGTGGATTTGTGCGCACGGGTATGTTTGCGCTATTTGCGCATGCGCACAGCTCCATGCGTAATGGATTATCTAATTCTTGTGACTGTCTTACGCAGGGTCCCCTATACTTCATTCCTGGATGGGAAATCATTGAAGCTGATCTGTCTCAAGATGCAGTTGGACGATGCCTTCTGCACCATCTCAACTCCTCTGGGATTCTTCCTATGTTTACGCTAAATCAACCCTTCTTCGTGTCATCCCTCATCGATGAATTCTTCCGAACTGCAAAAGTTATCCCGGCAGAATTTGAAGGAAAACCAACGGAACTAATCATGGCCTCTGTTCAAAACTGCGATGTAATGGTTCATCCCAACCATATTCGTAGGCTCTGTAACTTCCAAGTCCTCAACGCTCCAGTCACCTATGATGAGGTTCATCAAAATGCTCTTGCGCAGAAACTTATTAACATTCCTTCTCTGAACAAGAAATGGCCAGTGCATGACAGAAAGGAATTTGGTGAGGTGATGTATCACCTGTGCACGATCATTGGAGATTCCCTCAACTGCAAGAACAGAAATAATGGGCACTTCATCTCCAAGCAGTGGGAATACTGCGCGGCCATCTTCGATAATGTTCAACTTGATTGGCCTCAAATTATCTGGAATGAGATTGTAAAGAGCATGAACAGCTATAGCAAAAAGCTCAACGCAGGGAAGACCAAGTATCGAACTCACTGCAGGCTGCTCACTAAACTATTATTGACTTATGATGATCTAGCTACATTTGTTGTGGATAAATCAATCAAGAAGCAGTCTTGTGATTCCAAGTACTACTCAAGAATCCACCTCCAAAACTTGCGAAGTAAGATTGGCAACGCTGACTACTACAACATCTGGCTGTCCGATTCTGATCCGAAGGAAACTTGGATAGGCCCAATCCCTGATGCAAAGTCCAAAGAGCGCGCAGGCAGCTCTAAACCCGATCCTACGCAGGAAGCTCCAGAAGATGTGTATTTACGCAAAGGGAAGGGCATTGCTGAGCCCAGTCCCAAGAAGAGCAAAGACATCCTCCTCGTTCAATCTACCAAGGGGATATCTATCAAAAATTCAGATCCTGCTCCTGCCTCTACCAAGCCGTCCTCCGCGAAGCGCAAGAATGTTCCAAGTGATGATGCTACCGTTCAGGGGGAGCCAAAGCTCAAGGTGCCAAGAACGCAAGAAGATATCCATAGTGCTGACATCGCACATGTCTCTCCCCGCAGAAAGCAGAAGGTGCGCAGCAGCGCTAAAAGATTGATGAAGTGTCGCACCCCGTCCGATGCAACTGAATCGACGAAGGAAAATGTCACTGCCTCTGACAGCAGCACACATTCTCCGTTTGTTAAGCCTTCTCCATCCACAGCACCCGAGCTCTCCTCTTTTCCAATCTCTTCGACAGAGCTGCGCCAGATCGTATAAGCCTTGCATTCTGTTCAATCGAATCAAGTTGCTACGCAGTTTCAGCTGACTCAACTCCTCAATGCACAAACCATTTTGCTGCACCGGCTAGATGCGCAGCGTTTAGAGATTGATACCATTAAGGGGGAGAATGCAGAGAAAGCAAAGGCAAGTGTGAAGGTGAGTAAGGAGAGTACAAATCCTAATCCTAGTTCATCCGAACCTCTCTCTGAGCCTGCGCAGGAAGAAAAGGCACAAGAACAAGTGCCTAAAATTTTAGATCAACTTATCCTGGACTCCCTCAAATCCATCAGCGCACAGCTCGAAAATGTCAGCGCACTACTCAATAATGTGTGCACCTATGAAGCGACTGATGGTGGCTTCAGAAAATTTTGGGAAAGCTAAAAAAAAACCTTGCAGATGGGTTACATGAAGGATTTGCTGATTTAGGAGCTCAGATTGTGAAGATTGGACAAGGAGCTCCTGCGCAAGTGAATAAGCTCAAAATTGAAGATGTGCAAGAATGCATTACTAAATCCTTAACGGATTTTTCCCATGCGTTCAACACCAAGATGGACTATGCAATGCTCGACATTCAAGCCAGCATCAACTCACAGCGCCTTCATACCGACACAAGACTGGAAGCTACGCAGACTGCCATTCTGACAGACTGCGGAGCAAATTTTAATGAGCTGATTAGTGACAACTCTGATATGCGTAGAGGAATGAAGACTTATGTGGGCAAAGCTGTTGAGTTCCAGGAAAAGTTTCAAGATTTGAAAGTTGAACTCATGAACAAGTTCAACAGCCTCCAGAACGAGCTACATGAAGCCCTTTGCCGCATCAGAATAGACTAGGCTTCCTTTGTAAGTATTTTGCACTACTTTTTGTAATCTTTTGTTCTCGTTGCGCATACTATGTTTTATGCGCTTTTGTTTCATGCGCTTTTGTTTTTGTGCGCTCTTTTGTTTTTCCATTCAAAACTTGTAATATCCAACTCTTATATTTTCAAGTTTAATGAGAAAAATCGCATCATTAGTTTTCAAAACCTTGTTCATTTCAAACTCTTCGTTTGTGGAACAATGATTGCATTATTTCACCTCATGCGCATACTATTAACTGCTCATATTTTCTACGCATGAAGTTTAAACATTCAGTTTAAACGCATACTTAAACTAAAACTCATATTATTTGTATGCACTGAATGATATTTCTGTCTTTCCCTCTTTGTAAGTTAATCTTTTGGATAGACTAGAAATATATAGCATTGGCTAGTGTGTGCATTGACTTGAAGCATGAGTTACCATTCACCTTTTTATGGACATGTTATTATCAAGTACAATGAATTGCCTTTGCTATAGTAGGTAATGGCATCAATCATTTAGGGAGAGATTGTTGGGTATGCTTATTTATTAACCCTCCTACTTGTGTTAGAATTGATTGATACCATCACCTATGAATATTTTATGGACTTTAGGATCTTATGTAAGAAGTTTATATACTTCAATTTTAGCCAAGTCCATTTTATAGTATAGGCTTAGATTATAGGGCTTGAAGCTTTGAAGGATCAAAGATTTTCTAAGCAGGATTCATTTCACTGCGCAGGATGTTCTCTGCGCAGGTGGCCACTGCGCATAGATCTCTTTCGCAGCTTTTGACCCTGCTCAGTTTTCAAGATCTTATTCCCCAACTCTGATGTTGAGATCTTCCTTTGGTATGACCAAGCATGGTGCGCATGCTCCCCATGCGCAGCATCCGTGCGCACCGGCAATGCGCATGCCTTTGTGCGCGCATTATCTCCTGATCTCATATTCTAGAAGCTTGGAAAGCGTCAAGACAAGCTACGCTTTTTGGATTGAGCCAAAGTGCTGAGGTGTACACAATCGAAAAAATAAGCACACTCAGTAACACCATTAGTGGAGACACGCTTCAACGGTCATATTTCAAAAGAAGACAGTTGTCAACTTTCTAGAAGAAGCGTTTGAAATTAGTCTTCATGCTCAGTCTCCAACGGCTCAAAAATACCTGCGCACCAATCATATTTTTCCAGGTCAGCAACCTTGATCAGATCTCCAACGGCTATAAAAGGACATATGCGCACCAATCATATAGTGCCAGCTCATCGTCCTTGCTCAGAGCATCAACAGCTAGTTTTAAGTTCTCAGTTATAAATAGCCTGCTCATCTTCATTTTAAAGTTTCTTGAGTACTCATTAAGCCAGGCAGAGCTGGAGTGCTTGTTCAGCCAGAGCTAGAGTTTCATGCTTCATTGAGAAACCTTGAAGATCTGAAGACTGCTGCTCAATATTTCCAGATTCATTAGAACAGCCTTCAAGATCTTCAAACCTTCAAACTCTTGCTCAAATCTCAAAAGCCCTATATCACCAGAATTCTTGGTGCTCTTCATCTCTCATATTCATAGAACCCAGAATTTTTGTCACACACACACCTCTTGAAGCTTTGATCATTCTGATCTAACTTCTTGAGATACACCGGTTTAGTCTAGGATTTGTTCTTCATAGATAATAGATCTTGAGTTAGTATTGAGCTCAAAAGTTGTAATCTGTAATACTCACTCATATTATAAGATCTCCATTAGAAATCTAAGACTAACCATCTTGGTAGAGGACGTAGATCTTTCCTTGATCGAACCTCTCCAAATAGCTTGTCCATCATTATTACTGCTTATTTCATGCTTAACCTTTTATGTATTATTGCTTTGTTTGATCTTTCAGATTGCTACACTTTACTGCTGTAATTGTTATTGATCATTTGCCCGAGCACAATTTTATCCAACTCTTTAGCCAAAACATAGCGCGTGAGTTTTTCTTTTCTGCGCAGCTTTCCCTGCGCAGAGCTACTTTAAATCTTCCGCTGTGCATTTCACACTCTTGTTGCGCGCTATACTTAGCAAAAATAAGAGTTGTGCGCATAGGCCATTAATTTACAAAAGGGTTTGAAAAAAATTTAAAAACGCTGTTCACCCCCCCCCCCCTCTAGCATTTTTCACACCCTTGTTGCCCCTTTGGAACCAACAGTTTTCATTTATGTCTCAAAGAAATTTACTATGATTGAAAGATATTCGTGAAAATGGATATCATATTGAGACAAGTAATGAAGAAGAGATGGAATATTTATGCATTGCAAAGACTGAATCAGGTAACAAATATACGGTAGAAAAGTTGCCTGTATTTTCCTCTGGAGTATGCAATACAAAGATTAGCATAATTGAAGTACATATGACAGTAAACCAGAAGTTTACTGATATAAATGGTCTTACCAGTAAACCAGAAGTTTACTAATACAAATGATTTTACTAGTAAACAAGAAGTTTACTGATATATAAATGGTTCTACTATATGGAATGACCGGTTGGGGCATCCCGGTTATAATATGATGCGAAGAATTGTGGAAAGTTCACATGAACATCCATTGAAAAACCAGAAGATTTTTCAATCTAATGAATTTTCATGTGCTGTTTGCTCTCTGTAGACACCCCGCCTTGGACCGCTCACCCCGATTGCACACTTGATTTTGTGTTTCTCCCTCTCTTAAGTGTTTTCTGTTAGTTTTTGTTACTTTGGTTAAGTTCGAGACGGACTCCGTTAAGTCCCGGGGCTAAACTGAATAACATTTCTAACTTTCTAGTCCATTCTGTCAAAAATTGCTTCTCAGAGTCGCGCGCCTCCGCCCCTTGAGGCCAGACGCGCGCGCCTTCCGCCGCCTAGGTGGGATGCGCGCGCTTCTGGGGCGTGTTAGTTACAGATTCTGCCCAAGAATCTCTCCCTTGCTCATTATACATGATTTTGCCTGGGAAAGATTTCTTGGAGACTCCGTTTGGCTCCAAAAACATTCACTTTTCAATTATAAAAACCCCTCCAATCCATCATTGGAGGGGGACTTGGAAAATCATTACTCTCAAACCTTTTTTACTCACTTCTTTCATAGACTTTTCTTGGGACTTCTTCAACAAAGCATTCAATCTCTTCTTCAAGGTTTCACAAGAGATTCTTTTTGAAGGATACTATAGGTAAAGGTCTTAAACATTTCTCCTCTCCTTCTTCTTCTTCTTCTTCTTCTTCTTCTTCTTCTTCAAATCAAATGTGCAATCACCCAAAACCATTTGGGACATGACACCAACGGTCCTTTCATTACATTGAATTGGCCTAGGAGTCATCTCCCTACATTTCAAACTCTAAACCCCTTTTTATCATCATTTTAATAGGAAGAACACATTTATCTTAAAAAGTGAATTATGAACAAACAAGACCGACTTTGCTCGGGCGAAATGGGTGTTTAAGTACTTCCCATTTCGTAACCTAACCCCCGAACCCCTCATCCCAAAGAATCTCTGTTTTCGTTAAATCAAACTTAGGCTCATAAACATTAGGTTTTCTTACGTTCCTCAAAAACATGGGTGGCGACTCTTAAAACACCAATTAGACATCCTAGGGTGATTCACGCGCTCGAGCCTAAAGCCGTGGTCCCGACCCCGGGGTATCTACAGTGGCGACTCTGCTGGGGACCGTTTGAGGGTTAAACTTGTGTTTCTGTTCATAATTCACTTTTCTGGGCAGTCTGGAAATTGATATGGGAAGCGCGCGCCTCGGACCTTCATGGTCCAATGCGCGCGCGTCCCAAGTCAAATTCCAGAATCACCCGCCTTCCATGTGTTCTTCCTATTCTTCCTATTATTTTGTGCTAACAAACATCGCAGGGGTTCCATCACACAATCAGGACCAGGGCAATCCCCTGAGTCCATAAGTTTCTGATGATATGACAGGTGAGCCCAGAAGCGGGCGCCTCCCAGTTTCTATGCGCCAGTCGCGCGCTTCCCACAACACTAGCCCGAGGCGCGCGCTTCTGGGCCAATTTCCAGGGCAAGAACAGGTTTCAGTGACTGGACAGAACAGTGGGGTGTGGGCATAGTTGCCTGCATCAGAACAGAATTGAACCCTTGGACTGTTTAATTTTATGTTTTTATTTACCGGTCACACGGGTGATTCGGGAATTGTAATTTACGTGCTTATGTGTTTTTTTATCTTTCTTTTCAAAAAAAAAATTAAAAAAAAAAATTGTCACATGATGGACCTCACACTACGCGCACAATTCCTATCAAATGCTCACTATCGAGTCGCACAAGTCCAACCCCAAACCCGTCGAGGCCCGTCCTAGAAAGTTTCAAGCTCCACTCGACCTTGGCTCTTTCGAAGCGGTAAACCTCAGCCCGTGGCGTAGTTCATGACTACATGCCGGGGGTGACCTTTAAGCCTCATATTCAAGCTGAGCACAAACCACACAATTCTAGTTAGGGTCCAACACTCCGTGACTCAAGTCGGTTTCCATGTACCGAGATTTTCCTAAACTAAGGTCTTCAACATACATGCCAACTTGTTGAAACGGACGCAATTAAAATCCGTCCCCAAAAGTGGTTATTTTGGACGAAAATAAAAATCCATCCCCGCATGTATGCTTTACTACAATAATTTAGTTTAATCCCGATACATGTAGGATTCACAAACGTGATGGAATTCGATGAGTATATGGGACAGCGAGATGGTCTATATACTAGTGTGACGATTCCATTATCTTCTTAGAAACCCCAAAAGGGATCCGTTCCCTCCGACTTATAAATAAATTAAAAAAAAAAAGTCTTTTTCTTATGTGGTTTGAGTCGTGTGCCCAACTGTGTGTTCTCAACCTCCTCATGGACCGAAAGTGTGAACCGAGACTGACAAGGGCTACTTCTCTAATTATAGGTCCGATTGGTACTCTCCGCATCTACAGAGATTCATCCAACAGGCTTGTCCGTGAACCGATCACTCCAACAGCTTCTACATCATCAATGGCCGGCGACTCCTACACCAACAACGCCATGACTCTCGAACAGCTTTCTGCCATGGTTCAAACACTCCAACAACAAGTCACCACTCTCAACAACGAGGCTCAAACCAAAGAAGCCTTGTGGCAAGCTCATGTCGACAGTCAAAGGGAGGCCCACGAGGCCGAAGTTGACCAACTGAAAACCAAGCTCCTTAAACTCTCCAAGAACAAGGGGGTTAATGACAACGAGGAATCCGAGTGGACCAAGGGTTTGTTTGAAAGCCCGTATGTCAGCGCCCGCACCAAAAAAGTGGGGGAACCAAGCACCGACAATAGCGACCCCAAAATGGTCGATTCCATCATGGCCTACATTGATCAGAAATTCGACGGCCTCAACATGGGAAAAGGCTCCAACACAAGCCTTTATCAGTCATCCATCCTCATGAGCACGATGGCCGCTCTTCCCGACAAATTCAAGATGCCCGATATTAGCAAGTTTAAGGGCAACTCATGCCCGATGGCCCACATCGAGACTTACATTTGGGCTATGGTTCCGAAGAAGGTCTCCCCAAAAGTTATGGCTCAATGCTTTCCTCTCACCCTCGAGGGGGCGGCAAAGGATTGGTATGCAACTCTCCCGCTCACTGTCCGTCTTGATTGGGATGCCGCTATGCTTGCCTTCAAGAATCAATATTAAGGCAACACCACTCACCGGCCCACAAGGAAAGAGCTCAAGAACACCACTCAAAGAGACAACGAGTCCTTCATTGACTTCACAAGGAGATGGAATGACAAGCTCTCTGAAATTGTTGAGAGGCCGAACACAAAAGAGCAAATGGACATCTTTCTCAAATGTCTCAAGATTGATCTCCGCACCCACCTAAGTGGGGCTTGCTACTCCGACTTCTCCCAAATGTATGAGGCGGGGGTACGCATGGATGACTTGCTCAAGGAGATTAAAAAGGCCACTCCTACCTACCGATACAAGGCCGCCTCTAGTTCAAACAAAGAGGCTTATGTCAATGCCGTTACTACTGACAAGGGGAATTACAAGAAGGTTCCCCCACCACAAGGCAAGCGGTTCCAAAACGACCGCGTCTACACTCTTCTCAACGGCATGACCATCACCGAGGCCTATGAAGCTCTAAAGGCCAAGGGACAAATCACCCCTCTTCAAGGGTACAAGCAACCACAACCGCTCCGTGCCAATCATGCTCACTACAAATGGTGTGACTACCATCAATGCACCGGCCACCTCACCGAGGATTGTTTCTCCATCCGCAACACCATCCAAAACCTCATAGACAAGAAGGAATTCATAATACCTAATGAGGGTGGTGTCAATGTAATAGAGGTAGGAGAGTTTGAAGGAACCACTCATTCGATCTCAATTGTGAATGAGGGCTCCGATGATATAAATAAACTTGATAATTCTTGTTATGTTGTGACTTATGATGAGATTATGAGGGAAGTCTTAGAGAATAGGAAGAAGAAGCTACAAGGGACCGTGAACGTGCTCACTCGCAGCGGCCGAGTAACAACGAGCACAATCCCTCCCAATACTGCAGCAACCAGCACCTCTTCTCAAAGATCGCAAGCACGCGACATACCCGAAGATCCTTTGTTAACACAACTCAAGAAGACGCAAGCCAACATATCCATCTGGGACCTTATTGCATCATCAAAGAAACACCGAGACCTCGTCATTAAGAACTTGGATGACACATCAGTCTCTCCCGACACGACTCCCGAGGACCTCACAGCAATGATAGGTCACATTCACTTCGGCAATGTCATCACTTTCGCCGACATGGACCTCCCGCCATTTGGGTCTGAACACAATGAAGCCATCTACCTCAAAGTAAGGGCAAGGGGGAGACCCATCTCAAGAGTTCTAGTAGATGGTGGTTCCGCACTCAACTTAATTCCAAGACGAGTCATGGGCATACTGGGGCTCAAAAGCTCCGATTTATGACCCTCCGCCCAAGTCATTAGAGGGTACGACAGTACTGCCCGTACAGTCATGGGAATGTTAGAAGTTGATATCGAATTTGGAAGCATGATCATGTCCGTCCCATTCCAAGTACTTGATGTCCCTGCTTCATTCAACCTACTTATGGGCCGACCTTGGATCCACAGTTCCAATGCAGTACCTTCCACTCTCCATCAGTGTGTCAAGATCAGAAATGGGGACGAGATAGTCACTATCATGGCCGAGAATGTCACCATCCACAAAAATGGGGGACAACCAGTTCACCAAGTCCAACACGGGATAGAAGATGCCACTCTCTCCAGCGTCAACACCATTGACAAAGAAGGGGGAAACAGACAATGGGCCCCCGGCAATCCTAAAGCCCTCCGCATGATGAGGAACATGAATCACTTTCCCGGTCTTGGCCTGGTGAAGCATCAACAAGGGATATTACACCCCGTGGAAGTTCCTTTTGTCAAGAAAAAGTTTGGTCTGGGATACGAGCCTACCAAGGATGACTTGAAGTACAAGCAAGCAGTCAAGAATCAAAGGACCCAAGCTCGCAAAGAAGGTTGACGATATGAAATCCCTAACTTGAAACCCTACCGCAACACACTAAACGGTTATTTTGTTCGCCAATGGGAAGATGTTCCGTACATGATCTTTCCCAAACCATGGGTTAACGACAAGGGCGTCAGAAAGCCCGGTCTCGAGATCTTCACCGATTGTGAAATACCGACACAAGAAAGAGAACCTACTCCAATGTCACCCCGAGAGTGGTGGAGCAAGAAAGTGACTATAGAGTCCGAGGTAGAGGTTACCGTGGGGGAAGAACTATCCGATCTAGCCTCCATGTTCGAAGAATTTGCCATCATGGACGATTGTCAAGTCAACGCCATCTCCGACAATACAGAAATGGAGAGCCCATCTATTGGCGAGATTCAGCCAAGCTCCGAGCCAATCAACAACTGGTATTCAACGAAGGGGCCCTTAGTATCCGAGGATTTCTTGATCCGAGAAATGGGTTGCATACCCCGTACAGCAACGAAGGAAGAGCGGCTCACACTTACTTTCGAGTCCGAGAGTGTTTCTAATGCCCTCACCCAAGAGGATATGGAGGCAATAGCCGAGCGTGTGTTTCCTTTATTTGCTAATGAAAAATTTGATATTTCTGAGTACCTCGAGATTGCAAACATCATAAATGATGAATTAACTAACAACGAACTTAATGAACAAGTTAATAACGATTCAAATTATGATGAAATAGACCACGAAAACATAACATACCTAAATGAACTAGCTCAACAGGTTCGTTGTCATGGTGAAAATGGTCCACGGGCCGATGAAAAATTGCATACTGTTAATCTGGGTACCGACGAAGAGCCGAAAGAAACGAAGATTGGCAGCTTCTTCAAGGGGGAAGACAAAGACAAACTGACTTCACTGCTCAGAGAATTTGTGGATGTATTCGCATGGTCATACAAAGACATGCCGGGTTTGGACAGAAAGGTCGCGGAGCACAGAATTCCGATCAGAGAGGACGCCAAGCCAGTAAAGCAGAAACTCAGAAAGATCAAGCCAGAATGGTCTCTACAAGTCAAAGAAGAGATTGAAAAGCTCCTCAGTGTGGGTTTCATCAAAGTCATTGAGTATCCAACTTGGCTAGCCAACATTGTGACAGTCAGAAAGGCAAACGGCAAGGTTCGAGTTTGTGTGGACTTCCGGGATTTGAACAAAGCTTCCCCGAAAGACGATTTTCCACTACCAAACATCGACATGCTCGTCGATTCAACTGCCAACTATGAAGTCCGCTCATTTGTGGACGGTTTTGTCGGTTACAATCAGATCCTCATGTCCGAAGAAGATCAACACAAGACAGCTTTCACAACTCCGTGGGGCACTTTCTGCTACACAGTCATGCCGTTCGGACTAAGGAACGCTGGGGCTACCTACCAGAGGGCTGTTACGGATCTATTCCACGATATGATTCATAAAAAGATCGAGGTCTATGTAGACGATATGATCATCCATTCGAAGGGAACCAATGGTCAACATTTGATCGATCTTCGCAAATTCTTTGAAAGGCTTCGACAACACAAGATGAGACTCAATCCCGCAAAGTGCACTTTTGGGGTCATCAGAGGAAAGGTTCTTGGTTACATGGTCACTGAAAGAGGAATTGAAGCCGATCCCTCCAAGATCAAGGCAATCATTGACATGCCTCCCCCAAGGACCCAGAAAGAAATCAAAGGTTTCATGGGCAGACTTCAATACATCAGTCGTTTCGTGCACCAACTCACTTCCATGTGTGAGCCAATCTTCAAGCTACTCAAAAAGAATGTGGCTCTAGAATGGACCGATGCGTGCCAAGAAGCCTTTGACCAAGTGAAGCATTACTTGACATGCCCTCCAGTTTTGGTTCCACCACACGAAGAGAAGCTTCTCTTGCTCTATCTCACTGTCAATGATGAAGCCCTAGGGGCTATGTTAGCACAAGAACAGCGAGACTCCACAAAGGAGAATGCCATCTACTTTGTCAGCCGACGGTTTCAAGGAGCTGAAAAGAACTACTCTGTCTTAGAGAAGTCTTGTGCTGCATTGGTTTGGGTTACTCAAAAGCTCAAGAATTACATGGAAGCCTTCCCAATCAAGTTAGTAGTAAAAGTGGACCCGCTCCGCTACATCTTCGAGATGCCTTTCATGTCAACAAGAATAGCCAAATGGTATTTCATGCTCGCCGGATATGATATCACTTACGTCACACTCAAATCCATCAGGGGGAAGGTGTTCAGTGATCAGCTTGCTGAATTTCCGTGTGACGAGGTGAAGGGGGAGGATGTACAGTTCCCCAACGAGCATCTAATTTGTGCCACAACAGAGGAAAATAAGTGGCAACTTTTTTTCGATGGCGCAGCCAATAAGCATGGATATGGCATAGGGATGTTACTCGTTGATCCAAAGGACATGTATACTCCAATCGCCATCCGCCTCGAATTTGAAGCCACTAACAACACCGCTGAGTACGAAGCTTGCATAGCGGGGCTCGAAGCAGCCCTCGAGAGAAATGTCACAAGTTTAGAAGTATTCGGTGATTCCTTGCTCATCATCAATCAGACATCTGGAAAATGGAAGGTTCAAGACTCGACCCTGCAACGGTATGGTCAACATCTCGAGGAGTTGGTTGAACAGTTTCAAGAAATCACCTTCAATTACCTGCCAAGGGACAAGAACCGTTTTGCTGATGCACTAGTCACCATCACTTCACTGGTCGAAATGCCTGGGGGTAAAATGGTGAAGCCTTTCAAAATTTCCCGATGAAACAGTCCGGCATACTTCATGAGTATTGAGATCAACGAGGTCCAAGCAAACTCCCCGTGGTACGCAGATATCATGAATTTCCTCAAGGATGGTACTTATCCCGATAACAGCAATAAGAAGTCTCAAATGGCATTGCAAAGATTAGCCTCCCGATATGTACTAATTGGGGACCGGGTCTACAAAAGACACCACGAGGGGGTCAATCTCCTATGTGCAAATGAGACCGAAGCTCAAGAAATAATGCATGAGATCCACGAAGGCGAATGTGGGCCTCACATGAACGGGTTTATGTTGGCCAAGAAGATACTCCGCATGGGTTATTATTGGAGTACCATGGAAAGGGACTGCATCGAGAAAGTCAAGAGGTGCGCCAAATGCCAATTCCATGCCAACCTACAGCACGCTCCACCCTCACAGCTTTATAATATGACCACGCCTTGGCCTTTCTCTTGTTGGGGCATAGACATCATCAGCAAAGTTCACCCCACTGGGAGCAACGGGCAATCTTTCGTCCTAGTAGCCGTGGACTATTTTACAAAATGGGTCGAAGCACAGGCTTACCGAGTTCTCAACGCCAAGAAAGTGGCCGAATTCGTGAAAACCCACATCATGTGCCGATACGGCGTTCCTCATGAGATCATCTCAGACAACAGGTCTCACTTCGAGAAAGAGATGGACGCACTCCTGGTAGAATACAAGATTACTAAGAACAAGTCATCTCCATACCGCCCTCAAGCAAACGGCGCGGTCGAGGCAGCTAATAAGACAATCGAGACCATTGTGAAGAAAATGGCCTCCACTGGAAGGGATTGGCCCGAAAAGTTACCTCTAGCATTATGGGGCTACCGCACGTCAATACGGACAGCGACTGGAGAAACTTCTTATGCACTGGTATATGGTTCCAAAGCCGTGCTACCAATAGAGCTCGAAGTTCCGTCCCTGCGGGTCCTCCTCGAGAACCAAGTCAATGAAGTCGATTGGATGCAAAGTCGATATGAACAGCTAGCCCTACTCGACGAGAGAAGGCTAAGAGCAATCGAACATACGAGGGCCTATCAACAAAGAATGTCTAGGGTTTTCAACAAAAAGGTGAATCCCCGAAACATCAGTGTGGGAGATTTGGTCCTAAGACAACACCCTCCTAATGCCATGAACCCCCTTGGAAAATGGGGACCCCGATGGATTGGTCCGTACGTAGTCAAGAAGATACTAAGCGGCGGTGCAGTCCGACTCGTGGACTTAGACGGAGATCAACTGCCAAAGGAAGTCAACCTCGACAAATTGAAGAGGTTTAACGTCTAATAAACGAAGACCATGAAAAAAAAAAAAAACTCGCTAGGTTGAAAACCCGCAAGGGCGGCCTAGGAAAAAATTAGAGCACGTGCAAAAAAGAAGCCCGCTAGATTGAAAACCCGAAAGGGCGGTCTAGGCAAAAAACAGGGTGACCAAAAAAAAAAAAAAAAAAAAAAAAAGGTCTTCGTTTGTTTGAACTACGGAGACCTGAGCCTCTACACTGGAGGAACGTAGGCAACCTTCGTGTGCGGTCTAAAACATAAACAAATACCCAAGTCATTTCAAATTAACAAGAAGCAATTTTTTGTTCATTCACTAAATCATCTTCATCATTACAATGGAAATGTTGAGCTACTAAAAGACTTAAAACATTAAAATCCTAACAAGTGGTCTATTCTAAATTGCAATCTCATGGGGTACAAAGAAATATTTAATCTTTCTTCGGTTTGGGGACCCATCGCTTTTGGGGACGGCCTTTAGTATTCTTGGAGGGAGGCGGAGCATTCTCGAGACCACCAAGACGAGAAAAGACACTCGGACGAGACGGAGCTTCATCAACAACCTTCTCCTTGCCCTTGCTGGAAGGAGCTTTGACCGGAACAACCACGGGACGCTTCCACACATGAGAAGAATTCCCCTTGCCTTTCTTCTTCTTAGGCAAATAACGAGGCCTATAATCCCTCACGTGGACCACCGGCTTCACAGAATCCGCGGCAACAACATCCTCATTTGGTCTTCCCAAACGATCAAAAACGCTAGGACGCGTCTTCACAATTGGAGCAATGGGGACGGACTTATCACCTTCGGGGACGGAAACCTTGACTTCAAAAGTAAAGGTCATCGGGGCCATCGCTACAAGAATTTTGAGGTATAGGGTAAAGAAAAGGATGCAGAGTATTGCTGTGTGATCATCCTGATCGAAAATGATTTGAATTTATAGCTGTTGGAGTGCCCTGCTCAGAAAAAAAAGGGGCTGGAATTCAGCAAGCCAGAAGCGCGCGCCTACGACAAGCGATTCCAGATGCGCGCGCCCCCCGCGACCAAAGCCAGACGCGCGCGCGTTTGACAGCAGACAGAAACAGAACATGCCCTTGTCAGTTCAAGAAAGAAGCCCAGGCACGTTCAAACGCCTTCAACCTGCAAGAAATCAGATCCCAGCACAGAAAAGGAGTTCAAGCAACCATGATGAACACATTTGGGCACACATTTGTTTGTAAAGAGTCGACACTTAGGAACGAGTCTAGACAGATAACTAAACGGCGTAGTAAATAGCTAGGATTGTAAATACATGCTAAATGTTTATTACAGGTAAATAAAAATGTTTTCAATCTCTCGTCCTCCCCAGAAGGCTACTCAGAATCATCATCATCGGCAGCACCGTGCCCACCCCCACTGCCGCTTTCAGTCTCCTCGTCATCATCATCATCATCAACGGATTCTTCCTCCTCAGATGTCTCCACCACAACATCATGCCGGGTCCTCTTGGCAGCTCTCCCTGATGAACTAGCACCACCCCGGCTCTGGCTACCTCCTCGGCTCAGACTCCTACTATGGATACCTCCTCGGCTCAGACTCCTGCTCAGTGACTGCCTCGCCGAAGAGACAGCCTCATCAATGTCCAGTGCAGCGTTGTCACACCCCGGAAAATACTAAAATCCACAAACATAAAATTTACATAATATACATCTCCAAAATGCAAAATACCAAACCGGGCGCGTGAATTCAACTATGAAACCGATACCATCAAACAACACCTCAACGAGATTATAACTCGGAGACTAGAAACAAACGCGGAAGCAAGAACAACTATTAACAAAATACCCAAGGTACAACCGTATATACAAAACACTGAACGACTATGGACCCACATAAAAAAAAAATACATAAAGGCTCCGAAGAGCAACTATCCCAAAGGCGATCAACCCGCTCAGAAGGTTCCCGCTACAACGGACCTCATAACGCTACCACTTGCTTTCCTGGGGGGGGTTAAGGAAAAACAGAGATAAAAGAAACGGGGTGAGATAAAATCTCAGTAAGTTACTAATGCAGCTACATGGCATAATATCATGCAATCAACGATATAACTGAACAAGTAAATCACATAACAACAAATGAGAAAGCTCCCTATCGCCAACTGTCCCATACCAGTTGGAAATAACGACTAACTCGTCAAGCAGCACATAAGACTAGAATAAACACATTACAAAGGATACTGAGCCAAGGTTTCACCAAACCAATAGAACAATCGCTGCGCAGCTTCAACCTATCAACCAATCAAACCATCTTCATAGTAGCATAATAGCTGAAGAGAAAACCCCGGTCAGAACCGACAATTAATCAGTCAACCAATCTTCGTAGCAGCATAAACAGCTGAAGATCACAACCCCGGTACCGGAACCATAACAATGTAACATGTCACAAAGGACAGGGGAGATGACACAAAGTCAAAACCCAAAAAGTTAGCTAGACTACTTCCGAAGGAAGCTAGCTCATCCCAACCAAGGCCAATCTAGAAGAGGAAAAAAAGGACCAATGGGCGATGCTATACTGGACTTGGCTCGTGCCATTATAACATTATCCACTGCCTGACTCGAACACAAATAACCAGCTGGACTTTCAAATAAATGCTAGGTAATAAATACTAGCTCGATAAACAACCAAAGATTCTAAAGTAGGGAACCATACCAAATAATCACCATAAGGATGCAAACGATTACTCATGAAGAGTTCAACAACAATGAACACAATAAGTTTCTCATCAAAGAGTCCAACAACGATAAACGAGATTGCTCATAGAGAGCCCAACAACATTGACCATTAAAACTTGATGATTCCATGATAAGGCACATATCAAACACATCCTAAAGACTATACTCACAAGCTACTCATAAAGAGCACAACCCAAACGGTCGCTCACAATTAGTACAATGTCCATTACCAAAATTTCCCTAAACGTTTACTCATGAAGATATACTAAGACTATTAACTCCTTATATTTTTACATCTAGAATTCCAAATAGGAAGTCTGAATGACTACACCTTAAGGTTAATCAAACCGCAGGTACCCAATCGCCATTTCGCGCTATACCTCCGTTCATAACGAACCAATTCTAAACACCCCAAACGAATCCAAAAGGTTACACCTATTAGTAGATGATCACAACCGGACCAAACCCTACACTTTAATGTTCAATAACAACCCTCTAGGTACTATAGGATATCACCTAAAACCTAGACCATTATCCAAAATCCATTCGATTGGAACAATCATGAACATATCATAAGATGACCAAACATTCTCAACAATACTTAGACCGATTCCATAACACAATTGTTCACAATGGAATCATTTCAAACACTAGAGTATTCCACCATGACCATTTAAGTCTACAAGAGTAGTACCCAAAACCTAGGCCAATTCTAAACGTTTTTGTATTAAGAAACACTTACTGAGAACTCGACCTAATCTGAACCTGAAACTCAATTAAATAAACCCACTCATCTCGAAGTACTCAAGGAGGTCTTTAAAACGATAGTTTAACCGTCTAAAACGGAGTCCGGACGAAGAAGTTATGGCCTCCGGAAGAATGAGCGTAAAACGGACAACATTGGGAAAAGAGAAGGGGGGGTGCGCACGCCCTCACCCAAAGGGTGCTCGCGCCTCAGGGGATCAGTCCACTAAGGTAGATTTGGAATTAAGAGGGTGCGCGCGCCTCCAAGAAAAGTGTGCGTGCGCCTCCACATATCAGTTGGATTATGCCAAAATGGAGAACAGAGGGTGCGCGCGCCTCCTATGAAAGGGTGCGTGCGCCTCCATCCATCAGTTGGAATTACCAGAATGGGGGAGAGGAGGGTGCGCGCGCTTCGCACCAAAGGGTGCGCGCGCCTCTAAAAGAAATCAGCAAAACCCAGAATTTCTTCCTGGGTTCTTCAACCCGAGAATGAACACCAAAATTCACTATTATAACCCAAATTAACACCAACACTTCCAACTAGTTTACCCAAATGTCAAAATAACTTCTAAGCCTAAAAATAACTAATACAACATCATTTAACAACCCAAACCAAGATTTGATCCCAACATTCTCAAAAATCACAAAAGATGAACAAAAATACAAATAAATTCCAAACTCAACCAAAATGACATATATATGAACTAAAGCATTACATAAATTAAAGATGAACATTTTAGCATAAAATGGGGGGAAAGTAACTTACTTGGAATTTATCAAGGTTGACGGAATTCGAAATTTCTTTGCCCTACACGATCCTATCGACGATCTAAACATTTTTCATAAAATGAGAAATGAGAAATAATGGGAGGAAGATGACTAAAAAGAAGAGAGAAGGAGGAGAGAAATTTACCTTCTACAACCATGGAAGAGAGAGAGAGAAGTGGCTGGGAATGGTGAGTGAGGGAGGAAGGTGAGGGGTAAGGAGGGAGTAAGTAGGATGATAATAAAAGAAGTTACACTTAGGCCCCCTTCCCCTACTCAACTAACACAAAAACTCATTTCCCAAATCAACAAAGACCCAATAAATTCCACACTAGCACAATTGGTCAATTAAAATGCTAAGCATAAAATATTATGAAACACAGAATGCACACATAACTATTTAAATAAATAAATAATTTAAATAAATAAATAAGGAATAAATAAATAATTAAATATTTATTACTAAGAAGTAGAGGCGGGTTTTCGGGTCGTGACAAGCGTCCCTGCAGCCTCGCCCCATGCCCCGAGCACCTCGGGCAGCTCCTCTCGCAGCACCAGAGACAGCACCAGCAGCATCTCTAGTCATGGCAACAATATCCCTGCACAGCCTTAGTACCCTCTCCTCCAGCTGACGGAGTCTCCTCCTCATCCCTTTGTTCTGTCTGCCCAAGTGCCTATAAGCAGCTACAGGTACCTATTGCAACAAAGAACAGAAAAAGGCAAGTACATCAATACAAAGAACGGAGAAGCGAAACTAGAACTGAGAAATGCAAACACAGTCAGGAAAGTATACCACAGCAGCCTGAACAGGAGGCTCTCTCTCCGGCGACATGTCCTCAGGAACAATCTCCCTCTGCTTCTCATACACCCCAAAGTTCGAGTAAGTATAATATGAAGGAGGCAAAGGGGGATCAAAGCAATATCCAGCACTGGTGGGATAAAATCGAGCCGAAGTCTGTGGCGCAGCATGTGTCTCCCTCGGATCAGTAAACATGAAACCCTGCTGGAGGTTATGCTCCCGGAATAAACCGTAATCCTGCTCTAGATGAATGAAAGGGACAGCATCAACCCCCGCAAGGTAGACTGCCCGGTCTGCCTCTGAAAGAGCCCTCCAATTACGAGGACAGAAAGGAGGAACATCAGGAACCGCCGGCCTAGGAGGGTGGTGGAAGTCCGTCACCTGACCACCATGCTGCCAAAACACTCTCTTTCCAAGATACATCGCCATACACTCCACTGAGCTCATCAGAAGCCTTGAGCGGGTGGGAATCAAGGTATGATCAATAAAGGCATAAATAGCTCTCCACGGAAACAAAGAAGAGGCGAGAGCCTCCGGCCTCAAAGAATCCAAGTGGCGCCGAGCTGAAAGCAGGCTGATGGGAACAGTACCAGTCCTCACGTTCCTCTCCCTATACGACCACCTCACACAGTCTGGATACTGGGGCTGACCCTCTCTGTTAATCTTGAAGTCCCTCAGTTCCAAGACAGCAAAGGCCCATAGCTGCAAAACAGAGGCAAGAACAGAATTAAATGACAGTTCAGAGATACAGTAGAGCAATGACAAGAAGGCCGAAAAGAAAAGGGAAAGCAGTATACCTCCCACAACAGGCTGAAACCTGTGACCGAGCTAGTGGTCGAGCGGCTGGTCAGATCCATACCATGATAACAAGCAGCCAAGCCCGCTGCACCCCAGTTATAATGACCGGCCTGGTCCAAGTCTACCAACAAGTCGAGCAAATCCAAGGAAGCCGATGACCCTCCACTGGCAAACAGAGTATGGGACAACAGGTACCATATAAAACAACGGGCCACAGCATCGACCCGCTCAGCAGTGACACCTAAAGGCTCAGCTGCAAGAATACTAAAATACCGACGGATGCTCCCCCAAGTGACTCGGTAGTTCTTCACCGGGAAGCCGCAGTCAACCAGGGCCAACAGCTCGTCAGCAGTCCGAAGGGTCCCTCTCAAAACATAAGGGACAGGCTCCCCCGCAAATGGCAGACTAGTCAATGCCGTGAAATCAGTGGGCGTCATCGTGACCTCTCCCATAGGCAGATGGAAAGTATGGGTGGTGTCCCACCATCTCTCTTTCAGAGCCTGAATAACATCCGGATCATTCTTCAACGCCGGTAGACTGGTAATAAAGAGGCCAAAATGGGTGGCCTGAACCCGAGCCCTGACATTCTCGGGCAGCTTACTCCAGATGGTGACCGGGCCATGAGCTCCGCCTCGAATCTCCGACAGGCGGCTCCACTCCTGAAAAGAAACAAGAAACAACGAAAATTTTGTCAGCATAACGACTAGAAAACGGACAAACCCGAAACAGAAAAATTCAACATGCATACGAGTGCGTGGGTATGAAAAAGGGTATCCGAACATGTTTCTTGCAGTAAGTCAACAGCGACAATCAACAAAAGAAGTTGCAGCGAAAAAATACGGGTGAAACAGAGCAGCCCCAAAAGTGCGAAAATCACAAAGAGAATGAAAAATTCTTACCAATCCCGCTGTAACAAAGTGGGAGATATGGGTATGCGGCTGATACGTGAGCAAACTCGGGTCCATCGCCTCAATTCCAACCTCGGGCTCCTCGCCCTGTGGCATCTCGAATGGAGGAGATTTTTGACGATCCGACATCGTTTCTATGATAGAATCGCACCTAGAACAACAAGAAAGTGTTTTGGGGTGATTTCTCCGCGAAAATTTGGTTTAGAATCTGGAGGGTTCTTCGAAATTTTGAAAAAACTCGCCGAAAAGTGAACTGTCTGTCTATGTATGCTGAACTGGGACGGAATGCGCGCGCCCCCCGCTATCTCACTAAGACGCGCGCGCTTCCCACAGCGAAGACCAGACGCACGCGCCTTTGCTCCCTGAGGAATTCAAACACAACTCCCCACGCGGGAAATCAAGGTGTCACATCCATGTTCATCTGAGTTTTCAGCTCCCCCACTACAAGCTGAATGAGATTCGTGACAGACGCCGTTAATTCTCAAAAGATCAGTTTTTACAATTCATCTCCAGCACAAAGCACTCCGCAGTCAACTGTGCCCGCACCCCGTCAAAAGTCAAAATCAAACAGTCAAAGCACGACTCACGATAACAATTTGGTCCGGGATGAACCACAGAATCACTGCTTCTTCATCGAACAAAATCTACATCCACCCAAAGCAAACGGTCCCCCGGGTCCCGCACTTCAGCAGACGGTCCTCCGGGTCCCGCACTTCAGCAAACGGTCTTCCGGGTCCCGCACTTCAGCAAACGGTCCTCCGGGTCCCGCACTTCAGCAAACGGTCCTCCGGGTCCCGCACTTCAGCAAACGGCCCTCCGGGTCCCGCATTCCAGCAAGCGAACCTCGCTATCAGCAAACAGGTCCCTCTTCCAGCAAATGGATCTCGCTCTCAGTAAACAGATCCCACTTCCAGCACACATATCCCGCTTCCAGCAAACGGATCCCGCTATTGGCAAAGCCGCTCACACAGGGAGCGCACCCTTATCTCTCAAAGCCGCTCACACAGGGAGCGCACCTCTATCCTCCGCAATTTCAAATTCCTGCTTTTATTGAGTCTTTTCCTTTTCTTGGTGATATCCTAGGCGGATGTCTGTCTTTCGTCGGCGCATTTGCTTCGCAATCCACGCCGCCGAGGGGCTCTGTAGACACCCCGCCTTGGACCGCTCACCCCGATTGCACACTTGATTTAGTGTTTCTCCCTCTCTTAAGTGTTTTCTGTTAGTTTTTGTTACTTTGGTTAAGTTCCAGACGGACTCCGTTAAGTCCCGGGGCTAAACTGAATAACAGTTCTAACTTTCTAGTCCATTCTGTCAAAAATTGCTTCTCAGGGTCACGCGCCTCCGCCCCTTGAGGCCAGACGCGCGCGCCTTCCGCCGCCTAGGTGGGATGCGCGTGCTTCTGGGGCGTGTCAGTTACAGATTCTGCCCAAGAATCTCTCCCTTGCTCATTATACATGATTTTGTCTGGGAAAGAATTCTTGGAGACTCCGTTTAGCTCCAAAAACAGTCACTTTTCAATTATAAAAACCCCTCCAATCCATCATTGGAGGGGGACTTGGAAAATCATTACTCTCAAACCTTTTTTACTCACTTCTTTCATAGACTTTTCTTGGGACTTCTTCAACAAAGCATTCAATCTCTTCTTCAAGGCTTCACAAGAGATTCTTTTTGAAGGATACTATAGGTAAAGGTCTTAAACATTTCTCCTCTCCTTCTTCTTCTTCTTCTTCTTCTTCTTCTTCTTCTTCTTCTTCTTCTTCTTCTTCTTCTTCTTCAAATCAAATGTGCAATCACCCAAAACCATTTGGGACATGACACCAACGGTCCTTTCATTACATTGAATTGGCCTAGGAGTCATCTCCCTGCATTTCAAACTCTAAACCCCTTTTTATCATCATTTTAATAGGAAGAACACATTTATCTTAAAAAGTGAATTATGAACAAACAAGACCGACTTTGCTCGGGCGAAATGGGTGTTTAAGTACTTCCCGTTTCGTAACCTAACCCCCGAACCCCTCATCCCAAAGAATCTCTGTTTTCGTTAAATCAAACTTAGGCTCATAAACATTAGGTTTTCTTATGTTCCTCAAAAACGTGGGTGGCGACTCTTAAAACACCAATTAGACATCCTAGGGTGATTCACGCGCTCGAGCCTAAAGCCGTGGTCCCGCCCCCGGGGTATCTACACTCTCAAGGCAAATTGATAATTAAGCCATCACCAGCAAAAGTTGGAGTTGAATCTCCAAAGTTTTTAGAGTGAATTCAAGGTAATATATGTGGACCGATTGATCCACCGTGTGGACCATTTAGATATTTTATGGTTTTAGTAGATGTATCTACTAAATGGTCACACATAAGTTTATTATCAACTCGCAACCTGCCGTTTGCGAGAAATTCGATTACGATCACAATTTCCAGATTATGTGATCAAGACAATTTGCCTTGATAATGCTGGTGAATTTACATTAGAGGCTTTTAATAACTATTGTACATCTATTGGAATAGATGTTGAACATCCAGTTGCTTATGTTCACACACAAAATGGTCTAGCTGAAGCGTTTATTAAACGAATTCAGTTAAGAGCTAGACCATTGCTTATGAGAGCAAAGCTACATGTCGTAGCTTGAGGACATGAGGTTTTATATGCAGCAGCACTTATACGCATCATGCCATCGAATTATCATAAGTTCTCCCCATTACAATTGGCTTATGGTCAGAAGCCAAATATTTCTCATCTAAGAATTTTTGGGTGTGCGGTATATGTTCCAATTTCTCCACCACAACACACCAAGATGGGATCCCAACAGAGATTGGGGATATATGTTGGGTATGATTCTCCTTCTATTATAAGATATCTTGAACCATTAACAGGAGATCTATTTGCGGCACATTTTGCTGATTGTCATTTTGATAAAAAAAAATATTCCCAACATTAGGGGGAGAAAGTAATAAGATGGAAAAGGAAATCAAGTGGAATATATTGCAATATTATAGTGATCCTCGTACAAAGCAATGTGAACCAGAAGTTCAAAAGATAATCCACTTGCAAGAGATAGCGAATCAATTGCCAGACGCATTTACTGACCTAAAAAAAAAGTGACAAAGTCACATGTTCCAGCTATAAATGCTCCTATGTGGATTGATGTCCTGACTGGACACTCCGCTAATGAATCTAAACCATGCCTGAAGCGTGGAAGGCCTATCGGTTCCAACGACAAAAATCCTCGAAAGAGAAAATGAGCAAATTATGATAAAAGCCCCGTCGAGGTAAATGAATCTCCTGAAGAGATACATGACAAATCTGATCAAATACTTCCAGAAGAAGTTCAGGTACCTGTAATCATTAAGAATGATGATATCTCGATCAGTTATGCCAGTACAGGAAAAAGATGGAACCGAGAGGAAACAATTGTTGACAATATTTTTGCATATAATATAGCGCTTAATGTTATGGAAAATAACGAGGATCATGAACCTAGGTGTATCGACGAGTATCGATATTGAAATGATTGGCCAAAGAGGAAATACGCAATTCAAGCAGAATTCAACTCACTTGAGAAGCGTGAGTTTTCCGGACCTGTAGTCCATACACCTGAAGGTGTAAAACTAGTAGAGTACAAATGGGTCTTTATGCGAAAACAAAATACAAAGCACATTTTGTTGCACAAGAATAAAGCACGTCTTGTTGCACAAGGTTTTTCGCAAATACCTGGAATTGATATTCTCCTGTGGTGGATGCAATTACATTTCGCTATCTCATTTGTCTGGCAATACATGAAAAGCTTGATATGCGTTTAATGGATGTTGTCACTACATATTTGTATGGCAGACTTGACAATGATATTTATATAAGAATCCCAGAAGGATTTAAGAGAATCCCATAAGGATTCAAGATGTATGATGCATGCAATTCAAATTCTCGAGAAGTTTGTTAAATTAAATTACAAAGGTCTTTATATGGTTTAAAATGATCTGGACAGATGTGGTATAACCGTCTCAGTGAATACTTGGCAAAAGAAGGATACAAGAATGATGTTGGGTTTCGTGCAATCATGCGCAGCGGAAGATAGACATGAATAAAACCCAATAGCCTAGATCCGCTATGAACAATAATTCATAATAACAAGATGAAAGAAACTAACCCTTGTAGATCGTTATGTAAAACTTGGATTAAGCGTTAAGACAAACGCCCTCTACCGGTGATCCACACAACGAACAGATTTCAAGAACGCCTTCTTGAACTTGACTGCTAGGTCTTCGGATTGATCAACGATGTTGAAGAACGATTTTCCAAAGCTCCTAATTATTATTGTGACTTGATAATTGAGATTAATCAATCATAATAACCTAAGAATATAATGTGTGATTTCTTTCTCTAAGAAAGACTTTGGAATTGATCAAATCAACAACTAGGGAACAATTCCCATCAGTCTGTATTTATATTCAAGGGGTTTCAGAAACCCTTTAGGACTTAGGTTTTCTTGTTCAACAAGAGTTTTCCTAAAAACTGATTCTGCCGGCAAAACCATCCGTACGGATGTTTCTGGAAGCATCCAGATTCATCCGTACGGATCCTTTCAGCAGGATCCGTTTTACTTCGTTTTTCGCTCCTTTTAATTATCTGTTCTGCGTGTGTGACCCAATAGGATTATACTAAGTTGGCAACGAGTCCGAACCAGTAAAACCTCGTAAGTCATAAGCGGACTCTAGCAAGCCATTATGACTACCCAATTAGTATAACTTTGAACTCCAAAGTTTCCTAAAATTGAACATAACAAAATCTCTTTGTTACACGATGTCTATTGAATGTAAGCCATGGTCAATGGTCAATGGTCAACTTACATTTGTTCAATGCTTTCTCGATCCCGAATGTATTAATAATACAAATCTTATTTGAGCACGGCCATGCATTTCATCAATACCATTCATCGAGTGGCCAAAGCTTGACATCTCTCTTGACGAGGAACAAATCCCATCTTGGCTTATTACTCTTCCCTACATGATTCCGATTATGCCAATCATATTCTTTATAGCTATCCGGTTAGGGATAACGTTTGAATATGTCAAACGTAATGTTCATCATGTGGAAGACTGTGATAACCTCAGGTCTAAAGATTCCAGTGATATAACTATATGAAACTTAATTATGACATTGTGACCATGACATAAATCTCATAGGGGTCAGTCCAGTATTTGTTATCCAACAAATAGCCATAAGTCTAATTGTATCTCATACACCATAATCATCATATGATTATCTATTAAACTTATACTAATAATTAATCATAATTATCAGGGACAGGGATTATTATAATAAACATGCAAAAGACATAATAATCAAATATTCAACATCTTTATAAATAATAACATTTGTTTTACAAACAACATGCCTACGGCATAACACCAACAATCTCCCACTTGAACTAGGCCTAATTAATGTATCGAATACCCATAGACCTAACATGACCATCATGCTTTGCTTGCGGAAGATCCTTTGTCAATGGGTCTGCAATATTATCATCAGTTGGTACTCTGCATATATTTACGTCTCCTCTATCAACGATCTCTCGAATGATATGAAAACGCCTAAGTATGTGCTTGGATTTCTGATGCGATCTAGGTTCCTTTGCTTGAGCAATAGCACCATTATTATCATAATAAAGGTCTATTGGATCAGCAATGCTAGGAACCACCTCTAGTTCACCAATGAACTTTTTAATCTAAACAGCCTCTTTAGCAGCATCGGATGCAGCAATATACTCAGCTTCAGTTGTAGAATCTGCCACGGTACTTTGCTTAGAACTCTTCCAGCTAACAGCACCTCCATTGAGCACAAATACAAATCCAGATTGCGATCTAGAATCATCCTTGTCGGTTTGGAAGCTTGCATCTGTGTAACCACTTACAACAAGATCATCTTCCATTCCTCCATACACCAAGAACGAATCTTTAGTTCTTCGCAAGTACTTTAGAATCGTCTTGACTGCAACCCAGTGACTCTCACCAGGATCTGATTGGTATCTGCTCGTTATGCTCAAAGCATACGAGACATCGGGTCTAGTACATATCATGGCATACATGATTGATCCAATTGCGGAAGCATATGGAATCCCAGTTATTCTATCACGCTCATCAGTTATCTTAGGACACTGATTCTTGCTTAGAGATATACCATGACCTACTGGCAAATTTCCTCTCTTAGAGTTTTCCATGCGGAATCTCTTAAGAACTTTGTCAATATATGTATCTTGACTTAAACCAATAAATTTCTTGGATCTATCACGATAGATCCTTATGCCAATGATGTAAGCGGCTTCTCCCATATCTTTCATTGAGAAACACTTTCCTAACCATGTCTTTACAGACTGCAGTGCAGGAATGTCATTTCCAATGAGTAATATGTCATCAACATATAGCACAAGAAATAGTACTATGCTCCCACTAATCTTCTTGTATACACAAGGTTCATCCTCGTTCTTAATGAAACCAAACTCTTTGACCGATTCATCAAATCAAAGATTCCAACTCCTAGAGGCTTGCTTCAATCCATAAATGGATCTTTGCAATTTGCATACTTTGTTAGAATTTTCTGGAATTACAAAACCTTCAAGTTGTGTCATATAAACATCCTCAAGTAAGTTCCCATTAAGGAACGCTGTTTTGACATCCATTTGTCATATCTCATAGTCAAAATATGCGGCTATGGCAAGTAAAATTCTTATAGACTTGATCATTGCTACGGGCGAAAATGTTTCATCATAGTCGATTCCATGAATCTGCCTATAGCCTTTCGCTACAAGTCTAGCTTTATAAGTATGCACCTTACCATCCATGTCAGTTTTCCTTTTGAAAACCCACTTGCATCCTATGGTTTTTACACATTCGGGCACATCAATCAAGTTCCAAACTTGATTGTCATACATGGACTTAATTTCAGATTCCATGGCTCCAAGTCATTTATCTGAATCAGGAGCGGACATCGCTTCTTGGTAGGAAGTAGGTTCGTCATCAACTATGACTTCCACTTCATTGCTATCTGTCATGAAAAATCCATATCTCTTAGGTTCGGATCGCACCCTACCAGTTCTACAAGGAACTTGAGTATTCTGAATAGGTTCCACAACACCTTGTGAAACTTGTTCAGATCCAACATTTTGTTCCACATTATTTTCAGGTTCTCGAACTTCTTCGAGATTAATTTTACTCCCACTAATTTCTTTGGAGAGAAACTCTTTCTCTAGAAAAGTACCATCTCGGGCAACAAACACTTTGTTGTTCGTGCGGTTGTAAAAGTAATAACCCTTAGTTTCCTTAGGGTAACCCACAAAATAACACTTGTCAGATTTTGGTGCAAGTTTGTCAGAGATCATTCTCTTAACATAAGCATCACAACCCTAAATCTTCATGAAATACAAACTAGGTTTTCTTCCAGTCCACATCTCATATGGAGTCTTTGGAACAGATTTAGTTGGAACTCTATTTAGTGTAAGAGCAGCAGTTTCTAGTGCATGTCCCCAAAAGGTTAAAGGAAGATCAACTTGACTCATCATGGAGCGGACCATATCTAATAAAGTCCTATTTCTCCGCTCAGACACACCATTCCATTGTGGTGTTCCAGGTGGAGTTAATTGTGAAACAATTCCACAATCTTTAAGATGATTGTCAAATTCTTGGCTTAAATATTCTCCACCTCGATCAGATCGAAGTGCCTTAATAGTTTTACCAAGTTGATTTTGTACTTCATTTTGAAATATTCTAAATATCTCAAAAGATTCATTTTTATGTTTCATTAAGTAGACATAGCCATATCTACTAAAATCATCAGTAAAAGTTATGAAGTATTAATATCCTCCCCTAGCACTGCTGCTCATTGGTCCACACACATCAGTATGTATGAGTCCCAATAAGTCACTAGCCCTTTCACTACTTTTAGTAAAAGGTGCCTTAGTAATTTTTCCAAGTAAACAAGACTCACAAGTTTCATATGATTCAAAGTCATGTGAATCTAAAAGTCCGTCCCCATGGAGTTTTGAGATACGCTTCTCATTAATATGACCAAGACGGCAATGCCACAAATACGTATGATTTACATCATTAGGTTTGGATTTCTTATTTACATTATAAATGTTCTCATTATTTCCATTCTCAACATCAAGAACATAAAGGCCATTAAATGAACATGCAGAAGCATATCATTTAAATAAATAGAAAACTTCTTATTTTTAATAAGAAAACTATAACCTTCATTATCCAAACAAGAAACTGAAATAATATTTCTACTCAAATCCGGAACGTAATAACAATTGTTCAAAACAAGAATTAATCCGCTAGGTAAAATGACATCATATGTTCCTACGGCTAATGTAGCAACTCTTGCTCCATTCCCCACGCGTAGGTCCACTTCGCCATCTTTGAGTAGCCTCCTATTCCTTAGTGCCTGCACATTCAAACAAATGTGAGATCCACATCCGATATCTAATACCCAGGAACTAGAAGTAGAAAGTAGAATATCTATAACATAGATACCTGAAGCAGACGCAGTCCCACTGCTCTTCTTCTTCTTTAACTCTTCCTTGTAAACCTTGCAATTTCTTTTCCAATGACCAATCTCATTACAGTGGAAACAAATTGCATCCTTTTGCGAAGTAGGTTTAGCCACATCAGCATTGGCAACAATTACCTTGCCAATCTTGGGTTTGACAACTTTTGTCTTAACCCCTTTGCCTTTGTCTTTAGAGCCTTTTCCTCCTTTTGTCACTAAGAGCACAGGAGCGACTTCTTTACCGATTTTCTTTTCCGCTGTCTTTAGCATCCCATGCAACTCAGACAGGGACTTATCCATCCCATGCATATTAAAATTCATGATGAACTGATTATAGTTTTTGGGCAATGAATTAAGAATAAAATCAGTGGCCAACTCAACATCAATGGGATGGCCAAGCCTCTCTAGATGCTCAAAGTGAGCCTTCATCTTCAAAACATGAGGGCCCACAGATTGCCCTTCGCTCATCTTGCATGAGACCAAGGCAGCTATAGTGTCGAACCTCTCTTGCCTTGCTTGTTCTTGAAACATATCTTTCAACGAAGCAGCAAGGTCAAATGCCTCCAAGTGTTCAAGAGTCTTCTGAAGCTCTGGAAACATGGCCGGAAGCATAAGACAACCCACCTCACGAGAATCACTTTTGTGTTTCTTGTAGGCGTTTCTCTCATCCTTGGGTGCATTAGAAGCAGGTTCCTCTTCAGGAACGGGCTCATCAAGAATATAGAGCTTGTCCTCATGCTTTAGAACAATTCTAAGGCTCTGGATCCAATCCGTGTAGTTAGCTCCATTTTCTTGAAGTTTTTCCTTCTCAATGATAGATCGCAATGATAAAGAACCATTACTTTGAGCCATTATCTACAATTATGCAAACATATAATTAAATATAAGTACTAACTTAATTAAAGATATTATAAGTATTTCACAAATACTCCCACTAAATTATATAACCTTCAAATACATCCAATGTATCATATAATTTAAATGGGCTAAGATCCAACTTTAATTTAATTTCAAGTCCGCTTTGACGATACTGCTCAAAATTAAATTAATTAGGTAGACAACTCCTTGTCAATCATATCATATATGACTCTTAGATCCTTTATGAGATTTAGACATCATATGTCTAACACATTTTAATCTCATCTGTGCCTTAGGCCCAAAACTTTTTCTTTTGATAGCCCAATTAAGTCAAACCATTTTAAACGTAAAATCACTCTTTCCTCATCTTACTCATAGATGAATAGAATTAATGCGCCTCGCTTTGGCAGAGCCCGCATAAAACTACCCATGTACTCACAAGTGTTTTAATCATGGACTGGCACATAACTTAAATTTTAAGAAGGTTCACACACATAAAGTTAATCAATTAACCGAATTAATTTTATGTGACAATAGTTGCGCTAGTTAAGGATTAAAGTCTGAAACCTTTGAGATTACTCCAATCTTAAACTCCTTTAAGATTCTAATCTCTATGTCTGGACTTCTGAACTTACATCTATTTCAGGAAACACGGTTTCAAAGACCAGCCATCTGAAATGGATCAAATCAGTATAGTCCAAACTTTCTGCAGAGCATCTTGAAATTGAGAGCATAAACCGTACGGTCGAAACTAAGCCAAAAGGCATCCACATTCCCGTACTAGGATCAAGAAACCAAGCAACTTCTCTATACGGTCGAAACTAAGCCAAAAGGCATACACATTCCCGTATAGATTGGCCACTTGTCTCAAGATCTTTCATTGTCTCTTAATCTCACAGATTACAGCAGTTCTAAACTCTTTAGAACTCTGATTTCTGCAGTTACTTTGAATTCTTCGCAGAAAACTGTTTCAGGAAACACGGTTTCGAAAACCAGCCGTATGAAACCAGTTTTTATTTCCAGGTTCGAATTCTGCAAACAATTTGCAGAACAATCTGAACATGAGAAGTCAGAATGAAATCTGGGAGTGAACCAAACCATCCGTACGGATTTGTTTGGAGGCTCCCAAACCATCCGTACGGATTCTTAGGTAGAATCCCAGTTTTTCCAGATTTTCAGATTTCAGAAATTCGATCAATCTTAATATCGTGTTTATACATAATCAGATTACAGAAACATGAAATTGCAGATTATGAATTTTAACCCATCTAATTCATATATTCAATAACCAATTTATTCCACATACAAATTAGATCAAGATCATCAATAAAATAATCCAATTACAACATGATAATCTAAGCATGCAATCATACATATTAATCAAATCAATATTACAACCATATCAACTAGCATGCATATTTTATATCTCATATAAAATCCATCACATAAATTCATCTATCTCATGATCATACCAATTAAATAATCGCATTAAATAATTATATCATGATAATATTAGAATTATTGATCATCAACGGGGCTCTGATACCACTGTTGGGTTTCGTGCAATCATGCGCAGCGGAAGATAGACATGAATGAAACCCAATAGCCTAAATCCGCTATGAACAATAATTCATAATAACAAGATGAAAGAAACTAACCCTTGTAGATCGTTATGTAAAACTTGGATTAAGCGTTAAAACAAACGCCATCTACCGGTGATCCACACAACGAACAGATTTCAAGAACGCCTTCTTGAACTTGACTGCTAGGTCTTCGGATTGATCAACAATGTTGAAGAACGATTCTCCAAAGCTCCTAATTATTATTGTGACTTGATAATTGAGATTAATCAATCATAATAACCCAAGAATATAATGTGTGATTTCTTTCTCTAAGAAAGACTTTGGAATTGATCAAATCAACAACTAGGGAACAATTCCCATCAGTCTGTATTTATATTCAAGGGGTTTCAGAAACCCTTTAGGACTTAGGTTTTCTTGTTCAACAAGAGTTTTCCTAAAAACTGATTCTGCCGGCAAAACCATCCGTACGGATGTTTCTGGAAGCATCCAGATTCATCCGTACGGATCCTTTCAGCAGGATCCGTTTTACTTCGTTTTTCGCTCCTTTTAATTATCTGTTCTGCATGTGTGACCCAATAGGATTATACTAAGTTGGCAACGAGTCCGAACCAGTAAAACCTCGTAAGTCATAAGCGGACTCTAGCAAGCCATTATGACTACCCAATTAGTATAACTTTGAACTCCAAAGTTTCCTAAAATTGAACATAACACAATCTCTTTGTTACACGATCTCTATTGAACGTAAGCCATGGTCAATGGTCAACTTACATTTGTTCAATGATTTCTTGATCCCGAATGTATTGATAATACAAATCTTATTTGAGCACGGCCATGCATTTCATCAATACCATTCATTGAGTGGCCAAAGATTGACATCTCTCTTGACGAGGAACAAACCCCATCTTGGCTTATTACTCTTCCCTACATGATTCCGATTATGCCAATCATATTCTTTATAGCTATCCGGTTAGGGATAACGTTTGAATATGTCAAACGTAATGTTCATCATATGGAAGACTGTGATAATCTCAGGTCTAAAGATTCCAGTGATATAACTATATGAGACTTAATTATGACATTGTGACCATGACATAAATCTCATAGGGGTCAGTCCAGTATTTGTTCTCCAACAAATACCTATAAGTCTAATTGTATTTCATACACCATAATCATCATATGATTATCTATTAAACTTATACTAATAATTAATCATAATTATCAGGGACGGGGATTATTATAATAAACATGCAAAAGACATAATAATCAAACATTCAACATCTTTATAAATAATAACATTTGTTTTACAAACAACATGCCTAGGGCATAACACCAACAAATGATCCTATTTGCCCATGTATTTTTCATTAGAAAATCTGTTTCAGGATTTGTTATAACGGCTATTAATGTTAATCTAAATGTTATTGGAAGTCCAGAAGAATTTTCAATAGTTGTTAAGCTGCAAATGTGCCTACGAGGATAGAACTCCCAGCAGGAGTATTATCAGGAAGGCCAGTGATCTCACCTAACGAAATACATACCACTTCCCAGAAAAGAGGGGGCCAATTGATTCCAAGGATTCGCATCCCCGTAAACGGGTGAGTGCACAAAAGTCGAATCCCGTTAGCGATAATAAAATTGGAATCTCATCCGATCTATCTCATGATATTGTTCCAGATTATGGATTCGTTTGGAAAACTAAGTCGGAGGACGCCTCAACATTGGCATCCGTTTCTGAGAATAAAGAAATATCAGTTAGTCATGGATGCATATATGAGATATGTAATCGGGATGAAACAATTATCAATGATGTATTTACTTATACAGTAGCAACTGAGATTATGTGGTAATGATATTGAACCTCGCTCCGCAAATGAGTGTAAACAAAGAATTGATTGGCCTAAATGAGATAAAGCAATCCAATCAAAGTTCGATTCCTTAAAGAAAAGAGGAGTGTTTGGACCAGTAGTTCCTACACCTCTTAGGGTTATACCCATATGATATAAATGGGTATTTATGAGAAAAAGGAATGAGAGAAATGAGATTATGAGATATAATGCTCACCTTTTGGTACAAGGTTTCTCTCAACGGCTTGGGATTGACTTTGATAAGACATACTCTCACATTATGGAAGTTATTAGATTCTGATATTTTGTCAGATAATGATCCAGCAGATCAGAAGTCAAGACAATTGCGGTGACTGATTCACGAAGTCACTACCTAAAGCCACTTTTGAGAAGTATGTGAAAACAATTAGCTTACGCAGATTGTTAGAGCTTCCACTCTTGTAGTTTTCAGGGGGAGTATCCAGACGATACTCAGATTTCATTGTACTCTTTTTTCCTTCGCTCGGGGTTATTTTTTCCACCGGGTTTTGTTACCCGCCAAGGTTTTAACGAGGCAATGAGTGTTTATTGAAAAGATTATGAGTTGTACTCATTTCCTTCGAGATTATTTTTCCTAAATGGTTTTTGCTCGGAAGGTTTTTAATGAGGCAACACATGCGGCACAATTACCATTCAATAAGAATCTCCAAGGAGGAGTAGGCGACTAAGAGATCGCGAGTAATGTTTTGTTCAAAGGGAGCATCATGAAGCTAATAAATCGTGTACTTTTTTTCCTTCACTAGAGTTTTTATCCCACAAGGTTTTTCTCTGGTAAGGTTTTAATGAGGCATGCTACTTAGCTGCGGACATCCAAGGGGGAGTGTTATAATATATTATTATGTGGATGTCCTTTGAACCAGAAGTGTACAAGAGAAGCTTTGCAAGATTATCTTTCGCGAAGCTTACTAAGGAAGCTTTGTAAATATCTTCAGTGAAGCTTACTAGGGAAGCTTGGTAAATATCTTCAGAGAAGCTTACTAAGGAAGCCTTACTAAAGGATAGTGTTTATCCTTATGGAAGCTTATAGAGGAAGCCAATTTACACCTACCTATATATAGTAGGCTCTAGTTTTCATTTCAATAGACTTCAGAAGTTCTTAACTTCTACCTTTCTCTCTTGTACATTCTCTCTATAATAGTCTTAAAATAAAATATCTATTGAGATTATGCTCTTGGTTCTCCAGTTTTATAACAAAATCCAATAATACTACTTTCATCATCAAGTTGCGAGTCGATAAACAATACTGCACCACGTGTATTTATTTACCCAAAACAACCCTACTAAGGCTCCGTTTGTTTCGCGGAAAATAACTTCCGGAAAACGATTTCTTAGAAAATGTTTTCCGGAAAACGATTTCTTGGAAAATGTTTTCCGGAAAATGTAATTTCCACTGTTTGGTGAATTTTAAGAAAATACTTTCCGAAAAACTTTTTTAGATACATTAATTTTGATCACCTAGAGTATATATTAAAATGAAATAATCAATAAATTAGTCATTATATCCAATTTCAATTATAAAGTAATGAAAATGTAGTTTTATAATTATAATGGACTAAATTTAATAATTTAACATATTGAAAAATATTCATAAAAATAAAATATTTTTAGACATTTTTTAATTAACTGAGTATATTTAAAAAATAATTTTTGTAAAACAAAAATTGGAGTTAAAACAAGTGTTAGCATTTTCCGGAAAATGTTTTCCTTAGGTGGAGGTAAGGAAAACGTTTTCCTTAGGAATGGAGGAAAACCATTTCCCAAACACCGGAAAATGGGGAAAATGTTTTCCGGAAGATGTTTTCCTCCAAACAAACGGAGCCTAAACTACTTTAATACAAAACGCCCATCGAAAATCAACGGCCAACATACATCATCTCACCGCTTTCGAAAATAAACGGACCAGATTATCTGAAGAGGACGTAAGTGGCAACGCACACCTTTCGAAAAAAGAAACAAAAAATTAGGGATTTTAGTCATTAATAAAGGGTAATAATATAAATAGCGCTCAATCGGTGAGCTTCAATCGCCATTCATTTTCTTCTCGCCCATTTCTCGATTCTCGTTCTTCTTCTTGTTATTAGGGTTTATCGTTTGAGAAGTTTGTATTTGAAATCATGGGCAAAGGACCTGGTCTTTACACCAACATCGGCAAGGCTGCCCGAGGTATGCTCTCTCTCTCTCTCTCGATTCAAATCTGTGTGTAGATTGTTTGTTTGCCGGATGTGTATTACTGATTTATGGTTTTTGTTTCGTGGTTTGATTTATTCATAATTGCAATTGATTTTGTGTTTATTTTTTTCTTCTGGGAATAGATCTTTTGTACAAGGATTACCAGAGCGATCAGAAGTTTACCATCACTACCTACTCGCCTACCGGAGTCGTGAGTTTTTTTTCGCTGTTTATGTTAATCCATTTTTAGATCTACTCATTCTTTGTTTAGATTACATTGTGAAGTTGCTCTGCTTGTGTATTTTATTTTTAATATGCATCTGTGGCTCTAATGAATCTGTTTGTATGGACGGTGTCTACATTTTTTTTTTTTTTTGATAAGTCTACATTTTATTGCCGTGTTTACTTTGCCCAATTGCTCATTGTACTACTCTATTACCTAAATGAGTGTTGATTGTTCAATAAAGTTGTCCCTAGATAAGTGTCGATACTCGATACCAAATTCATAATATACGGATAGACATTTGCAATACTCCAATGTGATCATTGAAAGTAATTAATTGCATAAGATGGTGAGAATGGTTAATAATGAGTAGGCCTGTATTATAGCTCGTTACCCGACAACCCGCTCGGCCCAACTCGCTATTTACCCGACCCGACCCAACTCGTTTAGCTGCACGGGTTAGAACGGGTAACTCGTCTTACCTGTCAAATTTCACGGGTTAAAGCAGGTTAAACCTGCCAACCCGTTTAACCCGCTGGTGTTAAAACGCAAACTGAAACTATTCATTTAAACGAACCCGGCCGTCATTCCTTCTCTTTCTCTGTCTCAATGAAATTAAAGACTCCGGTAGAAACGATGACGACGGACCTGACGGCGGTAACCGGAGAAGGTGAAAGCCTTGACGGCGGTGAACGGCGACGGTGCCTGACCTGACGGCGGTGAAGGGAGATGGACCTGATGATGACTGGCGAAGGCGATGGACCTGCCGGCGGTGACCGGAGACGGCGACGGCGACGGGTTTCAGGTTGCATCATGTATAAGAAACCCTAGTCGTTCTTCTCTTTTTGTCTCAAAATCATTATAGCAAAAAAGGCTCTTGAAATTGGGAAAATAATTATCTTCAGAGATTCTGTGGTCGGTGATGTAGCAACGCCGGAGTAGCTCTTGGCTTCATTGACGTTCTTTTAGAAATAGAGGAGAGAGAAGGGGAGGGGAAGGGGAACGAGAAAGGGGAAGAGGAAAGGTTAAAGGTTGTTTTTGGGAAAGTGGAGATATTTTGGATTATTAGCTGTCAACATATTTTTTATTTATTTACTTTTCCTTTGACTGCCTTTTTTGAAATAGAAAATGGTTGATTTCTTTTTTATTGTTTTAAATAAAACGAGTAGTTGTCTGACTTTATTTCAAGGGGAAATACAGCAGATACGGTTGACAAAAAAAAAAAAAACTGAAAACTAACAAAATAATATATTTGCTTACAAACGTAATCGGGTTGTGACGGGTTGGACTCGTTTAACCTGTCAACTCGTCTCAACCCGCTTGTACCCGACCCAACCCGCTTGATTGACAGGTCATTAATGAGCTGCCTTAATTTGGTTGCAAAACTAAAATTAGACCTTCTTGTTTAGGAGGTAGTAGGTCACATACTTGAGCGTAGTTTTGATGGATTGAAATTTTTATTAGCCTAATTTATTGGCTATCTTTTTATTATAGTGGCGGAAATTTTGTTATGCAAGTCTTTGAGTTGATTAATGTTAATGGTATACTTCGATGCAATCAGCCAAGACAGTTCCCCCCCCCCAAAGTTTCAGAATTTTAGTGGTAAAGGTCCCAGTATTCTAAACAATTTGGAAAGTGATCTGCTACTATTCTTATTTTTTTAATAAAATAAATGTTATATTTATGTTGTATCATATAAAAAAGGACACAGCTCAATTAAAGGAATCGAAATTCCTTTTTCAATTAATTTGAGGATCATCAAGTTGACATAACAGTCTTATTTGATTCAAGAAAATAAGGAGTACTCCCTTCGTCCCACTCGAATTAGGACAAATTTCTTTTTTGGGTGTCCCACTCGAATTAGGACAACCCAAAAATGGAAGTGTTTTATTTAATGGGACCCTCATTCACACTCACAACAACTTTCCACTCGTTATTCTCTACCCCACTTTCTCTCTCCTACTTCACTTCTCATACTCACAACACCTACTCCACTAACACTTTTTCCTTAATTCCCGTGCCCAACCAAAAAATCCTAATTTGGGTGGGACGGAGGGAGTATATCTTAACACTAATGAGCAATAATAAAGTGCACCCTCTGTCCCAAACTTATGGTTACTTATTTCCGTTTTGGGCGTCCCATACTTATGGTTACTTACCCAAAATGTTCAATTTTCTCTCTCCTCCCCACTCACAACAACTATCCACCATCTCATTTTCTCTCTCCTTCCCACTCACAACACCTACATTTTTCTTAATCTCCGCGCATTCAGTTTTAGTAACCATAAGTTTGGGACGGAGGGAGTACTTAATATGTCTTGACATGGATAAGAGATAAAATCAGCTTGGTTAGTAAGGTCAAGTGTGTTTATTCAGTTGTCATGGAGAGAGTTATACTTCCAATACAATCTGAAAATATGTTTTAGATTAGAAGTATGATTCTTTCAAATGGCTCTTCCTCAAGCAGGGGCTGAAGGATACTTATGTTTATTGTTTAGTAGTTTTTTAATTGTACGGGACATGTGCTTTAGTTCATGGATTAATCGCAGGTATGTCCATTTTGGAGCATATTCTTATGTACAATCTCTCTTTTAAGCTATATTATTATTTACTACGTTTGCGGATTTGTCAATAGTTAACGCTAGTTTTGTTCATTGCTCTTCTTTGTATGTTAGATATTTTTGGATTGTTTCATGTGCTTCTCACTATATGATTGTGACCAAGAACAATTATTCATTGTTTAATGAGGTTTCAGGTATGATTATTATAAACATCATTGATTAGTTTTTGCACAGAACATATTACATCGTATGGTTGCTTGGTGTTTGTCTTGAATTGACACATTGTCAAATGATTTATTAATCTATTATTATTAAGTTATAAAATTTCTAATTTTCTACTATACAGGCTATCACATCATCTGGGACAAAGAAAGGTGATTTGTTTCTGGCTGACGTTAACACTCAATTGAAGAACAAAAACATTACCACCGACATCAAAGTGGACACATACTCCAATGTAAGATCTCAACTTATTGTTCAATTTTCTAGCTTCATTCTAACTTGTCCAATGTTGGACAAGATTTGCACCCACAGTTTACCTTTATATACACATTTAATTGTTTATGAGGAATAGTATTTGTTTGAATGAAATCATTGTACTAGTGCATTATATTTACTTCAAAATTGGTTGGGGAGCATCAAGCAATAGAGCTGCATACGATGATGCATTGCACTAATGTCTCTAGCTTTATAGTTCATGATCGATGTTAATTTTTTTTCTGTTGATTTACATATATCGTATGTATCTAACATGGGATACTATTGACATGAAGGCTGTGGGTTGTTGAGGAAGTTGGTTTCTACAAAGCATATAAACCAATCTTTGTTAAGAGGAGTACGAGTTGTTTATAACGCGCTGCACTATTCTGTGAATCTTTTGTTCGATAGATTTCTTGATTAGGGTTTTCATTGGACCTGAAATATACATGTGAATTTAAAGCAGTTTATTGAGAAAGATGGTTTCTACAAAGCATATAAACGAATCTTTGATAAGAGGAGTACTAGTATATTTATAGCGCGTTGCACTATTCTGTGAATCTTTTGTTCGATAGCTTCCTTGATTTGGGTTTTCATTGGACCTGAGTATTGCATTTGAATTTATGATTTTGTGGTGTTTACTTTTATCTAGTTGGCGTATCCTGTTGAAACTATTTTTGATAAAGCGAAGGCCCAGTTTTTGTTTTTAAGTTTGCTCTTGATCAAGGGCAAATTTGATTTTTTTATGGCACCATATTATGGGACGGAGGTAATGTCATAAGTTGGAAGTGTTCTAAAACTATTTTTGATATTACAGCTTTCTACGACAATCACTGTTGATGAACCTGCACCGGGGCTCAAGGCAATCCTTAGCTTTAGAGTTCCTGATCAGAGGTCTGGTAAGGTAAGTAGACATGGTTTCTTTAGCTTAAGGCCTTCTTAATTTGTTCATTTCAATTTTCTCCTGGGTATATGTGAAATGGTTAAGGGGCATATTGACGCATGTTTGAACTGTTTCTAATTATGAATTTTGAAGTTCCGGTTTCGACATCTGATCTTGTTTTTGACACAGGTGGAGCTTCAATACTTGCATGATTACGCAGGGATAAGCACTAGCATTGGGTTGACTGCAAGCCCCATTGTCAACTTTTCTGGTGTGGTGGGCACAAATATTGCCTCTTTAGGTGCAGATGTCTCCTTTGACACTAAGACTGGAAATTTTACCAAAGTAAACGCTGGATTGAGTTTCATTAACGCTGACCTTATTGCTGCTTTGACCCTGTAAGCTCATCTCGCCTTATTGAAGGAAAAATATATACTCCCTCCGTCCCACCTCGCTTGATACCTATTTCCATTTTGGTCAATCCCACTTCACTTGATACTACCCAAAATGGAAAGTTTTTATACTCGCAACACCAATCAGGCTATTCCCCCCACTCATTCTCTTTCCTACTTTACTTTTCCTACTTACAATACTTCCTTTCACTAATTCTCTCTCCTACTTTTTCTTGGTTATTGTGCCCACCAAGTTAGTATCAAGTGAGGTGGGACGGAGGGAGTACATGATAGTAACATTTTGTATGCAGAAGAAGGTTATATAACCCACTTTTGGTAAATCACGTTGGTGGTGACTGACTGTGTTGTGTTATGGTTATCCAGGAACGACAAGGGTGATTCTGTCAATGCTTCCTATTACCACATAGTGAGCCCCTTGACCAACACAGCTGTTGGTGCAGAAGTCAACCACAGCTTTTCAACCAATGAGAACACAATCACTATCGGCACCCAGCATGCATTGGATCCACTAACCACAGTCAAGGCCCGGGTTAACAACTACGGGAAGGCAACTGCTCTCATCCAACACGAGTGGCGCCCCAAGTCACTCTTCACCCTTTCAGGAGAAATTGACACCAAGTCTATTGACAAGAGTGCCAAGTTTGGTCTTGCCCTTGCTCTTAAGCCTTGATTTTCTTATCATTGCGAGGATTCGTGAGTTTTGGTTGAGGAGATGGTGTACTCTTGTTAGCTTAAAGTTGATTTTCTCATGCTAGCTTAGGTTAGCTTAGAAAATGAAAATAATTTTGATGGTATTGACTCTTTTGATGGATAGTTTCCCAATTTACCCCACAGATTGTTCGTTTAAACCATGGATGAAATTAAAATGTGCGGGGCGGTTCCATTTATGATTTTTGTGTTGCCATTTTCTGTTCATTTTAGATTTAGTGTTATCTGTTCCCACGTTTTGCTCAATTTAGATTGTATGTAATTTGTTACGATTTTTGTGTCATTTTAGATTTTGTGTTATCTGTTGCCACGATTTTAGTCATTTTAGATTTTATGTAATTTGTTACTCTGTCTTTTCATTTTCGTTTGTTTCAAGATAAATTTCGTCTTACTATAAAAACAGGGTAACTTTTCATTTTCGTTTGTCTCAAAATAAATGTGGTCGTACTATAAAAGTAGAGTATGAAGTTTGGTGATTTATTTATTTCAAGACAACATTATTTATTTGGTTGCAATTAGATGGATTTGTGGTGGCTGCAGTTGTGAAATTACTGTTGTTTATAAAGAAGCCGAATATAACAGACTGCACCAGGACCATTGGTGAGGACGTGGAAGAAACACCAATTTCCTTGGTGTTGAAATATTGATTTCCAACTGATAGAACTCAACCTTACAGCTGCACAGAGTTTTCATAAAATTAAAATCATTCATGACTTCTCTGATGGAACTCAACTTTTTCTTTAAATAATGTGCCCAACCTCATTTTTGTAGAACTCAACCTTACAGCTGCACAGAGTTTTCATAAAATTAAAATCATTCATGGCTCCTCTGATGGAACTCAACTTTTTCTTTAAATAATGTGCCCAACCTCATTTTTATAAATTAAAGAGACACGGAGGGAATACATAATGTTATCATCCTCATTATATGCTTTCGGATTCCGTAATATATATAATGCAAGTTTGATCCGCTACATCTATTTTGAATAAAATCATTGTCTTGATATAATTGCCCTTTTAAGTCCCTTACTGTTATTTAGTTATTTGTATTGTCTTTCGTTTCAAGTTTTCATTTTTTTTCTTGGTCTTTTTAAGTAATTACTTTAATTCATACCCATATAAGTAAGTTCAATTTTATTTTTTTGGCATTCTAAAATATAGTAATTTTTAATCATACTAGTAAAAGTAAGTTAATTTTAATATTTAAAAATATTTTTTTACGTAATGACTTATTGCATTTTCGAGAGGGAGCAATGTTATGAAATATTTGTGAAAATCTCGTAAAAAACCTATTTGAAACTTATTTTGCATTAAAAGATGAAAACAAGGTTTACATTTACATTAACACGAGTGTAAAACAACTTTTTCATAAGACTAACTAGAAATATTTTCCTGCTCTTAACCAAAAGGCTTTTGACCTCTGCTTCCAAAACATTTCTTCACGTAATAAAATTGCTCCCAATCTAGCCTTTGTTGCGTACATTGAGTCACACTCTACTTCATCTGCAAACGAGCAATGTCTCTGAGGTATGACTCCTTTGCTGGGGAATTGTGGTATATTTGTGCAGTTCATGCCCATACAATTCTGATAATGGTGAGACACAACAACCCATGCATATGAACAGTGGTGGATCTAGGATTTCCAAGAACCGGGTGCACAATTTACACTAAATAACTTCATACAAAAAAATTCAAAACCCAATTATATTCAAGTACATAAGTTCAAAACAAATTGAGGGTGCTTACAAGAGTGAAGAGTGCAATTGTGCAAAGGATTAAGAAGCTTGGTGATGAAGATCGACACTTCGAACAGGCGGATCTGCGGCTCTGCGCTCTTTCTTTCTCTCGTCCACGGTCGGTAAGGTTTTTTCTTTTTCCCCTGATTTTGCGATGTGTGGCTACTGGTATACTTCAGCAGCGTTGTTTTAAGTTTTCCTTCTACTAAGTTCACACCCCTTCTAGTTAAATTGCCACTCTAATTAATTTTTTTGGGTGTGCACTTAGTAAAAAAAAATTAAAAAATTGGGTTGACCGGGTGCACGTGTACCCCCTACTAACACTGTAAATCCGCCCATGTATATGAATAATATGAAAGTAATCAATAAGAAAAGAACACAATATTTGTTAACTCAGTTCGTCAAAACAATGACTACATCTGGGGGCACTGCCAAGCCAGGATATTTCACTAATATAACAATCTGTGTCTGATTACAATAAAGCCTACCGCTCTATATCGCAAGGAGATAACTTCTCCATGTAAACACTCCTATCACAACTAAAACTCTAGACATGCTTCTACACATACATGGAATGCCCCTAAGGGCACCTCCAAGGGCTAGCACTCACTTGGCTCTCTTTGTGACTCACAGATTCTCTCTGGCTATTTTTCTCTAGTGTGTGTACAATGTTTATGGCCATCACTTGGTTTATATAGGCAACACGTCCAAAACCTAAACTAAGTAGGAAACCCGAAATAATTAAATTCATAATTCCACTTAAACAAGGAATCCCAAGGAAAATTAAATTCCAACCTAGTCAAACAAGGAATCCCATTAAATCCTTGTATGACTCAAATTTAATTTCCTTTTCTTTCTAGGTTTTGTCTCCACAACCCAACAATCTCCCACCTGGAGACGAAACCAAATCACGTGATTACCATCTCCGTCAAAACTCCCACCCGAGAATGACTATTCACACATTGTCACCACTACATTCGACTTGTGCCAAAAGTCTCATCACTAGGCTCACCAAAGCCCACACAAACGAGTTAAAGCGAAGCGTAGGTCTTCAACATAACTGCCGAAAACTTCTCTTGCCCTGAGTCTTCACTTCCCAAAGTGATCCTCTATGCAATCATCTCCGCTCGTCTGTTCCTTGTTTCTATCCACGAACCCCTATGAGAACACGTGCCTTCACAGTCTTGGTCTTTCTGTGTATCAAGGCAACCTATCTGCAACTGATTCTGGATAACGCTCATGTTGGTTAAGTTGTCACTCTTGCTGACCAGCCTTCTCAACCAACTTTCTACCAACATACCGTTCCTGGCGAAATTTCTCCCACCATGGCGATCTCGTCCCCCGCCATCCTCGCATTCCAGGCAACAAGCCATGCGAAACATGTTGTATGTGGTGTACAACATCATCTTCCTCACGAGCTACCAAGTTAGCTACAACGACAATTCTCCACATCTCACAGCCGAAGGCGACCACACAACCTTCCTCCTAGCTGCTCAATGGCCAATCAAGTATCTCTTCCATGCACCTTTGAATTCTCCTGTACATCTAGCAACTTCTGCATACCCCATACGCTTGCTGTACGTATTCTATACCCTTCTGCATGCTCTCTGCATGTCTTCTGCACAAAATCTGCACTTGTACAAAATCTGCACGTGCGCTACATGGAATCTACACGATATCTTCACGTGTGCTGCACGAAATCTGCACGTGCGCTGTACGCAATCTGCACGTTAATTGCACGAATTCTGCACATCTGCTACACGTACCCCGTATGCCTATTGCATGTGCTTACACATGATCTGCATACCTATGCAATCAATCATCTATCAAAGTCTGGAAAACTTGAATCTTTCTCTCTTGCAACTTTCATAATCTAAATCCGTTGCCCAAATTCGCACCAACGAATTTCTCCGTTGATCAATCTCCGCCCATTATCACTGCACCCACAAATCCTTAATAACACATGTCCTTCTATGATTATGTTACCTGCAACCTTAACCTGAATACCTGCAGTCCCAAATCCATCTGAATTTATGAAACCTTGATCCTATTTGGTCTTAGTAATCATAAAATCAAAAGAATTTTTGCAGCCCCTAATTCTGATCCGCGTTCCTGCAGCCACATTCAATCAACTCGGACAACCCTGATCTTCCTAACCGGAAGCTCTGATACCAGTTGTTGGGGAATTGTGGTATATTTGTGCAGTTCATGCCCATACAATTCTGATAATGGTGAGACACAACAACCCATGCATATGAATAATATGAAAGTAATCAACAAGAAAATAACACAATATTTGTTAACCCAGTTCCTCAAAACAATGACTACATCTGGGGGTACTGCCAAGCCAGGATATTTCACTAATATCACAATTTGTATCTGTTTACAATAAATCCTACCGCTCTATATCGCAAGGAGATAACTTCTCCATGTAAACACTCCTATCACAACTAAAACCCTAGACATGCTTCTACACATCCATGGAATGCCCCTAAGGGCACCCCCAAGGGCTAGCACTCACTTGGCTCTCTTTGTGACTCACAGATTCTCTCTGACTATTTTTTTCTCTAGTGTGTGTACAATGTTTATGGCCATCACTTGGTTTATATAGGCAACACGTCCAAAACCTAAGTAGGAAACCCGAAATAATTAAATTTCTAATTCCATTTAAACAAGGAATCCCAAGGAAAGTTAAATTCCAACCTAGTCAAACAAGGAATCCCATTAAATCCTTATATGACTCAAATTTAATTTCCTTTTCCTTCTAGGTTTTGTCTCCACAACCCAACATCCTTATCCACCTTGAATGAATAATGAAGAGTCCGTCCGCTGACCCAGTTTAGACCTGATATTATCCACCGAAGATGAGACCTAAGATCGTTTCACAACACTTGGCAACTTAGATTTAAGAAGCCATTTATTCTCAAATCGGAATTGATGTCTCCAATGTTAGTTTGAGTTGGGCATGTGTTAAGAATTATTGGGGAGTGATCAGAAATGAGAGGAATAAGGTTGGTAAGGGATGCTAAAGGGAAGAGAGCAAACCATCCCAGAGTGTTGGTCCCAAAGGGGTAACAAGGGTATGAAAATCGCTAGAGGGGGGGGGGTGAATAGCGTTTTAAAAATTCTTTTCAAACCCTTTTGGAAAGCAATAGCGTATGCGCACTGTTCTCAAATAAGCTAGGTATAGCGCACAGAGAGAGTGAAATGCACAGCGGAAATTTAAGCAGCTACTGCGCAGGAAAAGGCTGCGCAGAGATAAAAACGCACGCGCTAAGTTTTGGCTTAAAGTGTTGGATAAAAGGGATTCTAATGCAATAAGCAATAACAAACACAGCAGCAATAATAGCAATCTGATAAGATCAAACAAAGCAGTAATTCAGAAATGATTAAGCAGGAAATAAATAGAGAGAATAAAGAACAAGCTATTTGGAGAGGTTCGATCGATGAAAGATCTACGTCCTCTACCAAGATGGTTAGTCTTGGATTTTCTAATGAGATTTATATTTACGTGAGGAGCTTTTACAAGATTACAATGAATCAAAACTCAAATCAAAATCTATTCTATGAAGAACAAATCCTAGACTAAACCGGTGTATCTCAAGAAGTTAGATCGATATGATCAAAGCTTCAAGAGGTGAGTGTGTGTTAGAAATTATGGGCTCTAAGAATCTATGAGATGAAGAGCACGAAGAATTCTGGGTGATACAAGGCTTTAGGATCTGGGCAGGAGTTTGAAGGTATGAAGGTTTGAAGGTTGATCTTGAATCTGGGAATATAAGCAGCAATCTTCAGAACTTCAAGGATATTAGTAAGCACAAACTCTAGCAACTTGGAAATGAAGATGAGCAGGCTATTTATAGCAGAGAGCTTAAAACTAGCCGTTGGAGCTCTGAGCAAAGACGATGAGCTGGCACAATATGATTGGTGAGCAGATGTCCTTTATAGCCGTTGGGGCTCTGATTAAGGTTGATGACCTGGCACAATATGATTGGTGCGCAGGTGATATAGAGCCGTTGGAGACTGAGCATGAAGACCAATTTCAAAAGCTTCTTCTAGAAGGTTGACAGCTGTCTTTGTTTGAAATATTTCTCTTGAGCGCATCTTCACCGTTGGATCTGCTGAGTGTGCTTGCTTTGTCGTTTCAGCACACCTCAGCACCTTAATAAGCGTACATCTTCAAAGCGTTTTCCAAGTTAGGTGATCTGAATGCATCCAAAACTGAGCAAGGTAGAATGCTGCGCAGGAGATACCTGCGCAGTGGTGTCCTGCGCAAAGTAGTCCTGCGCAGTGACCACAGACTTGCTTAGATCTTTATTCCTTTTTGCTCCAAGTCCTATATTCTAAGCCTATACTATAAAATGGACTAAGCTAAAAATTGAAGTTATAAAACTTCTTACATAGGGTCCTAAAGTCCATAAAACATTAATAGGTGATGGTATCAATCAATTCTAACAAAAGTAGAAGGGTTAAGAAATAAGCATACCCAACAATCTCCCCCTAAATGATTGATGCCATTACCTAATATAACAAAGGCAATTCATTGTACTTGATAATAATATGTCCATAAAAATGAAAATGGTAAAACATGTCTCAAGTCAATGCACACACTAGCCAATGCTATAGATTTCTAGTCTATCCAAAAGATTAACTTACAAAGAGGGAAAGACAGAAATATCATTCAGTGCATACAAATAATATGAGTTTTAGTTTAAGTATGCGTTTAAACTGAATGTTTAAACTTCATGCGTAGAAAATATGAGCAGTTATGATTATGCGCATGAGGTGAAATAATGCAATCATTGTTCCACAAACGAAGAGTTTGAAATGAACAAGGTTTTGGAAACTAATGATGCGATTTTTCTCATTAAAACTTGAAATGTAAAGAGTTGCAGATTACAAGTTTGAATAAGAAAAAAAAAATGCGCACTAAAAGGAATACCTTGCGCAAAAACAACAAAAAAAATACATAGAACCTAGTCTATGTTGATCCGGTGCAGGGCTTCGCGCAGCTCATTCTGCATACTGTTGAACTTATTCATAAGTTCAATCTTCAGTTCTTGAAACCTCTCTCTGAACGCCATAGCCTCACCAACATAGGTAGACATTCCTCTGCGCATATCTCTGTTGTCCTCTCGCAGCTCTTGGAAGTTGGCTCTATACTGCACTTGATGTCCAGTCATCTGGTTGAAATATGACTGCTCCGCAGCTTCAATGGTGTTGATGACGGTGGTCTGCGTTGCTTCGAGTCTTTAGTCAGTGTGGAGGCGCTGAGTGTTCATGCTGGCTTGCATATCGAACATAGCTTGATCCATCCTAGCGTTGAACCCATCAGCAAAATCAGTCATCGCTTGAGTTATGCACTCCCTGACACTTTCCATATTAAGCGCATTGCCATGCGCAGGACCACCTTGTTCTAATTTCTCCAACATCATTGCTTCCAACCCGGCAAACCCTTCATGCAATCCATCGGCCAAGCTCTTGCGCAGACGCTTAAGCAGTCCTATAAACCCATCATTGATAGCGGTATAGGTGCAAACATTTTCAAGCATCCCAGCTATTGACTACAGAGAGTCCAAAACCATTTAATCTAAAGCATCAGGGACGCGCTGCGCAGAGGGGCCGGAAGGACCTGCGGAGGTACTTGCCTTTGATACATTCTCCCCCTTAATGGCAGCAATCTCTAATCGCTGCACATCAAGTTGCTCTTGAATAGCAGACTGCGCAGTAATGAGCTGATTCATTTGGGACTGTGCAGCAACCTGGTTGACTTGAATAGTATTGAGAGCCTGGAGAATTTGGCACAGATCAGCAGATGAAGAGAGAGAGGAGGTAGATACGGTGGGAAAAGCAGGAAAAACGGAAGGAGCAGCTTGTTCTGAGGTGGGAGGAGGAGTCTCTTTGGGAGGAGAGTGTTTAGGTGAGGGTAGATTGGGAGAGAGATGAATAGGATCAGTAGCAGGAGACCTATGCATAGATGAGTGCGTGCTGCTGCTATCTGTATCAGTTGTGCACACATCCCCTTCCTTTTCACCTTCAGGAGGATCAACAGCAGTTCGCTGCGCAGCATCATCGGCCTGCGCAGTCTTGGTAACTTACTCATCCTCATCTTCCAAGTCCAATCCATCATGGAGGACAAAGGTGCCAGGTTGAGTATTTCCAACTAGATTATTGAGGCGTTGGAAGGCACTCGTTGATGGTTCAGGAGAAGGTGGATTCGCAGCTTTTGGCTGTCCCTTCATAGTGCTGCGGATAACTTGTTTCTTGCGCGGAGTTCGAAGAGGAACATCTTTAGCAGGTGCAGCAGCAGGGGCCTTGGCAGGTGTACCAGAGTCGGGAAAAGCTTCATCCATCCAGTCATCACTATTTCCTTTACCCTGAGCAGGAGGTCATTCAGCAGCCTTTAGATCTCGCTCCCTCTGCGCGGTATCATCCGCAGCATCAGCATCAGCAGCAGTCTCATCCATTCGAGATTCGCTGTCTTCTTCAACCATAGCCTCCGCAGGAGGAAGTCTGGTAAATGCAGACTTTTTCTTGGTTTTTACAGGAGAGGGAGCAGGCGCAGGAGGATCTTTGCGCTTCTTTGAAGGCTTTGGAGCAGGGGGCGGTAAATCAGATCCGATTTTAATGCCAGCAGTTGACCTGACATTTGGAATTTCTTTCACTTTTTCTGGCGCAGGATCTGCTATACCTTTGCCTTTGCGTTTAGCCTGCGCAGCCGCCGTTTCAGGTTCAGCAGGCGCAGTGGCCTTTGAAGGCTGCGCGGCAGATTTCTTTGCCTTGGGTTGATGGGCTTCATCATCATTATCATCACTATCAACCCAATCTTCCTTGTTTGGGCTGGTGTCCTTGTTCCAGATCTTGCAATAGTCACCGCGACCAATTTCATTGCGCAGTGAGTAGAGATTGTTGGGTTTCGATCAAACATGCGCAGCGGAATTTAGCATTTAAAATTTTAAGAAACCCAAAGCCATGGATCCGTTCATATGATTAAATCAAATACAACAAGATGAGTAGAGGAATAACTAACCCTTGATGGCTATGAACTTTTCTCTTTGGTCTTGGTGGAGAAACTTGAAGACTTGATCACGATCACAAAATTTGAACACGAACTTTGAAGATGATGATTTTCACCCTCTAGCGGTATCCACACTTCGAACGAATATCAAAGGAGCTTCTTTGATCTTGGTTGCTAGACCAATATTATGAAACACACTTTCACAATACAATAAAGAACTATATGAAATTTATTTTGTGAATTATTTTGTTCCTCAATCAATGATATCTTAGAACAAAATAAAATCTCTCTCAAACTCTTTGAGACTCACAAAAGCACTAGTAAATATGGTCTGGCCGAATTGGTGTTTTTATACACAATTAAGACCTATTCCAAATAGGAATCTTGTACCAAAAACCTTTCCTAATCGAATTAGGAAATTTCCAGTCGGCATACCGGGCGCCCGCCTGGTACCCCCCGAGCGCCCGCTCATTTGGGCAGAAGGTCAAGGCCTTTTCCTGCTTATTCAGGCGCCCGCCTGGTTCAACCCAAGCGCCCGCTTGGTTGACCAGGAGGCCCAGAATAATTCCAGAAATTCCCTTGAGGTCCTTCGACCCTAAATTCCAATATAGTCCTCTTATTCAAGATTCGTTCTATTATGTGTGACCCTCTAGGATTATACTAAGTTGGCAATGGGCTCAAACATGATTCCATAAGATATGATTAGGTTCTAGCAAACCGTTATACCTACCCAAATAGTATAACTTGATACAAGTTCGCATTCCTTTAGAATATGTCACAATCCTTTTGTCCACGATGCCATTGAACACAAGTCATGGTCAAACAGTCAACTTGTTTTGTTCAATACTTTCTCGATTCCGAATATGTTGATAATTCAAATGCTGTTGATCCAATCAATCCATTTGAGTCCGGCCGAACATTTCATCAACATCATTCCTTCGAGGGGCCCAAGCTTGACATCTCTCCGTGGAGGGACAAATCCATTTAGCTTATTATTCTTCCCAACGGGAATCCGATTATGCCGATCATACCCTTTATAACTACCGTGTTAAGGTAGCGTTTGAATATGTCAAACATAATGTTCATCAAGTGGAAGACTATAATAACTTCATGTCTAAGGATTCAAATGACATAACTAATATGAGATATATGTATGACATAGACCATGACATAAATCTCATACAACGGGTCATGTCCAGTACCTTGTTCCAAACAAGTACCCCATAAATCTAACATGATCATCTCATGATCATTTAGCCTTTATACTAGTGCTTAATAAGTACTAGGGACGGGGATTATTATAAGTAAACATGAACAACAATAATAATCAAAACATCTCTTTTATTGATATGAAATAAATGATAACAATTACAACGCTTATTAAACGTGCCTAGGGCACCACTACCAACAGAGATGAGAGATGGAATATGTTGTTCAAATAGATACCTAGGTCCTAGAATTACTTAATCCCAATCATGTCTACACTTAGGGTCCCCCAATTTTATTAGAACCTTTTTAAGGTGCCCTTAGGATCCTTTTGTGATCAGCACAGGTGTATTTCAACTCTTCAACAAGACAAACCAGCAAGAGGAAGCAAATCAGCAGATCAGTTAACAAAGTTGCCGATCAACTCCATGCCGATCAACTTGATACACAAGTTGCCGATCAACAACATGCCGATATAATAGACAGTCTGCACTGTCAGTCAGGTGACATCATTTCATTAAAGTCAACCTTGCTGATTGTCTCTATACTGTTTTATTATAAAGTAGTTTACCTACTCTGTAATGATTTCTACGCCGTCTGACACATAGCTACTTTTAGCTATACTCTGTCTCTACTTGCTTTTGCAGGTAACCGGTTGAGACAAAGGGGTCTTTACCCATCAGACTTTTAAGGCACGCGTATCTTCGCCATTAATGCCAAGGATACTGCATTAAATGCTCCTCACCTACCCAGCTGGAAATTCAAATGTTATCCTTCTTCAACAAGCTAAGACATTAACTCCTCCTATATATAGAGGACTCAGTGCATTGAAGAAGGTTGGTGATTTTAGTGCATTGAAGAGAATTGGTTGTTTGCAGCATTCATTGAAGCTCAAACATTCCTTGTCCAGATAATCATTAGATCATTTAATAGGACATACACTTGTGCACAAACTCTACAACACTGTTAGTATTCCCGAACTAGATTATTTTAAGGAATACGTTGTCTGAGTTTTCACACACCCACCTGAGTGAGATAAGTTCTTTTGAACTTGCCGCTCAAATACACTTGGTCAGATATTTGCTTTACGATTCATTAAACTATCTCTAGAATTTAGTCTTTGTATCCGCCAAAGCCGCTCTTGTAATAGACTAGGGATATTTAATAGTGCTCTTAACCCAAATCCAAGTTCTGACCAAACTTGGTAGAGGACGTAGCAGTATTTACACTGTGAACCTCTCCAAATCTCTGTGTCCTCTGTTACTTACTGTCCTTGCCGGTTGGAACTCTATCACCGGCAAATCATTACTGTTCTTGCTGACTCATCATCATTTCCATTGACCAATCTCTTGAAACTGCATTGAACTTTTAGAAACTACTTTGTGTTTAAACCAAGCTCTCAAAACCTTTTTATAAACTGATTTTGTGTGAGTTAAAAACAAGTCATATCTTCTCCGCTGCGCTTACTGATAATAGTTGCAATCTGATAAGTGACTTTGCATTTATAAACGTGTTTCTTTGAAAAAGTTTTAATTAGGCTATTCACCCCCCCTCTAGCCTATTTTCCTACCAATTGGGCCTAACAATTGGTATCAGAGCTTGGAATTTTGAAAGAAATTTCCAAGCTTTGCAGCTTGTTTGCCGATACCATGGCAGGAAAAATCATGCAGTCATTCAACATCACCACCATTCCGTTGTTGAATGTCAACGAGTTTGGTGTCTGGAAATCTCGTATGATAAAGTATATGAACTCAATCGATGACCGGTTGATGAAGGTCATAGAAGGTGGTCCAATCATTCCGTTAAAAGTTTCAACCACCTACAGACCTATTCCCTCCACTCCGCTGACACAACATGCTGATCGAGAAACTGAACAGGAAACCCATGTTCAGATTGATGAAACTTTGATTGAGAAACCCAGAGAGGAATGGACCGACGACGACAAACTTTCTGCTGCCCTAGATGGAAAAGCATGCCACATTATCTCATGTGGATTGGATGACAAGCAATACAAACTTATTGACTTGTGCTCCACGGCTCAAGAATGCTGGAACAAGCTCCTTGCATACTTTGAAGGTGACGAGCAGGTGAAGGACAACAGACTCTACGAATGCATTGCTGAGTTTGAATCCTTCAAGAAACAAGATGGTGAATCACTAAGGAGTGCCTACGACAGATTTTGCGAGGTAAGTAATTTATGTGCTTCATTAGGTAAAGTTTATACTATGAAAGATCTTAATATTCGTTTTCTAAGTTCTTTGGGAAATGAGTATCATACTAAGGTCACCGCTGTTAGAGAAGTGAGAGACTTAAACAAGACTTCTATTCAGAATCTTGTGTCTAGTCTATTTCTGTATGAGAGAGAACTGCAAAAACTTAACGTTCTCGACAAAAAAAAACTTGTCTCTATCAGCTAGTCACTATCAGCTTCAAACAAATCCCTCCTATAATCCACCTCAAACATCCTGCAGTTCCAATACCCATGAAATAACCTCAGAAAAACCTATGGAAGAAGACGAATTTGCCGCCTTCGCTAGGAACTACAAAAGGTTTAAAGACTTCAAAAGGATGCAGAAAGGAAACTACCAACAACCAAAATCCTTCACACCACCATTTCAGAAACCAGCAAGCTACAATAAACCCTCTACTAGTGCTACCGATGGAAAGAACAACAAAGGTGATCTGGTCTGCTTCAACTGCAGAAAACCTGGTCACTTTGCTTCTAAATGTCCTCAACCAAAATATGAATACATGAGGAAGTCATTCAACCAGAGACATCCTAAGTCTAGAAGCTTTGTTGCCGATGAAAGCACAGAAAAGGCCTTGCCGGTTTGGTGTGGAAACTGATTCCGATGAAGATGCCGATGAAGATGAAGATGCCGATGTAAGTTTTGTCGCCCTAGATTTGGAAGATGCCGATGTATCATCCTTGCCGACTCCAGTCTACCGAGATCCATCTCCACCAAGAACTCCAGTCAAAGAAGAATCTGCTGGAAGACCTCAACCACACTTCAAAGAAATAAGTGTCAAAGCTGAAAAACCCATATGGATACAAAGTACACCAAGTGGGAACCTCACTCTATGGCCAGTGTAACTCTTCTCAATTCACCACCAACAAATCAAAATCCTTACCGATGACCAGAAAACTATTATTCAATGAACAATCTAGCATTGCCAAAAACATATCAAAACCCATCTCTTCCCTACCTGACTTCTCTCCTGGACCCATTGCCTCTGCTCCTAAAATTTTAGCTGATCCTTGTCCTGAAATATCCAAAGCTGAAATGATAGAGACAATGGATGAACTTTTTATCGATCATGAGAAGCTGAGTAGCGTTCATAAAGTGATGGCTGCTGATTTCAAAAGAATTTCTAACGAGAATAGCTCGCTTATGTCTGAACTTTCAGTTCTCAAAAGACACGAGCTTGAGTCTACTTCTTTAAAGAAAGAAAACCTGGATCTCAAATGCCAAGTAGCAGTATTGATAGCTCAGATCGAAGATCTTGTGAAAAGAAACAATCATCTCTCAAGGATTGTTGATTCTTACACAAAATCTAGAGTTGCTGTTGAAACTATCCTACAGACCCAAATGTCATATAAGGACCAATCTGGGTTAGGATTTGATTCCAGCAGCAGTAGCTCTACTGAAACTTGTGCTACCGAGAAAAAGGATGAGAAAGTTGAATGTAATCCTGTTAACTCAGTGCATAAGGATGCTAAGCCAATTTACAGTGCTGTGGCAATGAAGTATCCTAAGAACCAGAAACAAAAGGAATGATAAGCACAAACAAAGATATGTTAAGGTTGCTGATACTGAGTCTGCCGATAACGGTATTCTTGGTGAATACATCAGCAGAGCAAGTGCTGCCGATCTGACCTCCTCTGCTGCCGATGGACAAGTGCCTAAAAAGGTAACTGCCAAAGGTAAACAGAATGGAAAGAAAGGCAACACTGGCACCTTTAAACATACTAAGTTTGTGCCTGCTCAATTCCCTAGTTCTGCCGATGCACCGACTAAACAGAATGATATTCTACCGACTCCACAGCCTATCAGTCAAGTGAGATGTTCTAATTGTTTTGATTATGGTCACAAGGCTCATGAATGCCTCTTGAAGCATCTATCTGGACCCACTGAGGTTACATCCTCTAGTGGTGGCCAGATGTGGTTGCCAAAGAGGAACTAACCCTCGGACCCATGAATAAGGGGGACCATAAGCATACCGTTTTATTTCAGGAATGCTTCATGGCCTCAACTGGTGCAAGCAAGGATTGTGGATTCTAGATAGTGGCTGCTCAAGATTATGACAGGATTGCAGATCTTCTTGCCGATACTATCGAAGCATCAGGTCCCCCCAGTAGTGTTTGGTGATAATGCCAGAGGAAAAATCGTCGGTATAGGTACCATCAAGAGAGGTGCAGTTACTGTACAGAAGGTCTCTCTAGTGGATGGTCTGAAACACAAACCTCTATCAATATCACAATTCTGTGATAAAGGAATGCAATGCGTATTTACTACTTCCAGTTGCTATGTGAAAGACATTGCTTCCAATGAAACTCTTCTCACTGCCAAACGTAAAGGTAACATTTATGCAGTAGACTTAAGTGCTATTACTGGTGTTGCTAATGTTTGTTTTGTAGCTAAGAACATCAGTGAGAACTCATGGCTATGGCACAAGAGACTCAGTCACTTGAACTTCAAATATCTATCCAAGCTTTCCGGTTCAAATCTTGTTAACGGTCTGCCTCAAGTGTCTGCTGATCAAGCAAAGAAATGCAAGGCCTGCCAGCTTGGAAAACAACATAAGTCATCTTTCCGAAGCAAGCCCTGCATGTCAACTTCTAAGTGCCTCCAAATGCTACATATGGATCTATTTGGCCCCACATCTACAGCAAGTATCGGGGGAAGTAGATACACCTTGGTTGTAGTAGATGATTTCTCTAGATATACTTGGGTGGAAACTTTCAGTCACAAAGATGACACATATGCTGTTGCCACCAAGTTATTCAGACTACTACAAACTCAGAAAGAAAGCGATATCATCAGTATGAGATCAGACAACGGCACTGAATTCAAGAACAATGGTATTGCTCAGTACTGTGATGATCATGGTATAGACCACAACTTCTCAGCTGCCGGTACACCACAACAAAATGGTGTTGTTGAGAGGAAGAACAGAACTCTCATTGAAGCTGGTAAGACCATGATTGCCGAAGCCAGGCTGCCGAAGTACTTTTGGGCTGAAGCGATCAATACAGCCTGCTTCACCCAGAACAGATCTCTAATCAACAAATTCCTTAACAAGACTCCTTATGAACTCTGGAGAGGCAGAATTCCCAACATGGATTCTTCAAGATATTCGGCTGCAAATGTTACGTGCTATACAATGGAAAAGAGCACAGAGGTAAATTTGATGAGAAAGCTGATGAAGGAATCTTTGTTGGATACGCTAAACACAGTAAGGCCTTTCGAGTTTTCAATAAGAAACTTTTGAAAATTGTTGAATCTGTTCATGTAACCTTTGATGAATTTGATTTGTTAGAGTCTGACAAGGCTCCAAATAGTACTAATGTGTCTAGTGCTCATGAGACAGGTGAATCCAGTAATACTAATCCTGCAGATCAAGTACCAGCTGCTGATCCAGTCATTTCAGCAGAAGAATCAGCAGATGCTCCGTATTTTCCTTCATCAGCAGAACCAGAACCTGCTGATGAATTTCATAATCCGTTTGCCGATGCAAACTCTGCTGATCATCCTGAAGACAGATCTAACCCTCAACCAATTTCTGTTATAAGACCTATTCCTCCAAGCTTTCATCCACCTCTCACTCAAAGTTCTTCTCCTACACCTTCTGCTGATCTTGATCCTCCTCTAGAATCCTTACAACAAGAATCAGTAAGACAAGATGTGCCGAGAGAAGTCAGAACTGTTCGTGATCATCCATTAGAAAATGTGATTGGTGATGTCTTTGGTCCCAGATTAACTAGGAACCTTAGTAGAGCATTTGCTGAAAGCCTTTTCTCATCTGCTATGGTCTCCGATATAGAACCAAAGAAGACTGAAGAAGCTCTTGCCGATCCTGGTTGGGTTGAAGCCATGCAAGAGGAACTGAATCAGTTTGAAAGATGCAAAGTATGGGAACTTGTGCCAAGACCAACTTCTCAGCAAGTTATTGGTACTAAGTGGGTTTACAGGAACAAATTGGATGAAGCTGGGAAAATCATTAGAAACAAAGCAAGGTTAGTTGCTAAAGGCTACCGTCAAGAGGAAGGAATCGACTACGATGAGACATTTGCTCCTGTTGCAAGATTGGAAGCTATAAGACTTTTCTTAGCTATGCTGCTGCTTCAAGGAATTCAAGCTATATCAAATGGACGTGAAAAGTGCCTTCCTGAATGGAGAACTCCAAGAACTAGTCTATGTTGAACAACCACCAGGTTTTGAGGACTCCAAGAAGCCTGATCATGTCTACCGATTGAAGAAAGCACTCTATGGCTTAAAGCAAGCTCCAAGAGCATGGTATGAAACCCTTTCTAAGTTCTTACTTAGCGATGGCTTAGGCTTCACTCGAGGTAAAATCGATACTACTTTATTTGTTGCCAAGCATAAGGGTCATTCATTGTTTGTTCAAATTTATGTCGATGATATTATTTTTGGTTCCACTAACGAATCCCTTTGCAAGAGATTTGAGAAACTGATGCAGAGCAAGTTCGAGATGAGCATGATGGGTGAACTAACATATTTCCTTGGACTGCAAGTCAAACAAACCCATGAAGGAATATTCATCAGTCAAGCCAAGTATGCCAAAGAACTTATCAAGAAGTTTGGCTTTGACAATGCTCACTCTCAAAGCACACCGATGGGCACTAACATTCATTTAGATAAGGATGAGTCTGGTAAGAAAGTAGACATGACTGTCTACCGAGGTATGATAGGCTCACTCCTCTATCTTACTGCCAGTAGACCAGATATTATGTTTGCTGTTTGTGTTTGTGCCAGGTTTCAAGCTGACCCTAGGGAATCCCATTTGCAGGCTGTAAAACGTATTATTAAATATTTATGTGGCACTGCTAACCTTGGATTATGGTATGCAAGAGATTCATCTTTCAATCTTATAGGTTATTCAGATGCAGACTTTGCAGCTTGTAGGGTGACCAGAAAGAGTACAAGTGGAACTTGCCAATTTCTTGGTGATAGATTGGTGTCTTGGTCCTGTAAGAAGCAAGCATCAATTTCCACTTCCACTACTGAAGCTGAGTACATAGCTGCCGGCAGTTGCTGTTCACAGATTCTATGGATGAAGCAGCAGCTGGTTGACTATGAAGTACCATCTCAAATTTTCCCATCTATTGTGACAACCAATCAGCAATTTCAGTATCAAACAATCCGGTCATGCATTCCAAAACCAAGCACATAGACATCAAATACCACTTCCTGAAGGAACATGTTGAAAAAGGGAATGTTGTGCTGCTCAAAGTCCATACCGATTTCCAAAGAGCAGACATACTAACAAAGCCCTTGGATCAGAAAAGATTTGAATTCCTCAGAGGTGAATTAGGTATGATTGATTTTTATGGTTAAAATTGCGCTAACTTTGCTACTTTGTGTTAGTCTGCCGATCAAATCAGCAGAGCATCAAATTATCTTGCCGACTACGAACATGCCGACAAAATCTTGCCGATCGAAAATTTGTCAAAATCATCTTGCCGATTCTATCTATATATCTTGCCGATTCAAGCTATCTTGCGATTAATGAAATCAAATCAGCACGTCTCTGCAAAAGTTAAGATTCCTGACACATGACGTAAGCAATCAAATCAAAGGTACATCGGTCACACTTTCTCCCTGACACGTGTGTGTACCTTTCTTATCCAAAATCGTGTCAAGATGTATTCCATTTAATGCGATACATCAGCAGGTAAACAGGTCATCATCACTTCTATTTTATTTTTGACTAATTTACCCTTTCTCCCTCTTACTTTTAACTGTTCACCTTACCGATTTGTGTGCGCATTAATTTTTGCGTGCGCACGGTCTCCGAGACAAAAGGTACAGTTATTTCTCTCCCTTGCCCTTTCATATTCTCTCTCTCCCCATAACACATATAACGCCTTTCAAAATTCCATTAAGCTTTTTCTCCGCCATTTTATTCTCTGCTCTCTATTCTCTCTATCTCTCCTATTTCCAGATTATCAGTTCATCGTTTTATTTGTTCATCTATTCATAATCTGGTAAGTGTTTATTCTCTGCTCATTTCTAATCATTTATGATTTGATTTGTCTTTATTTCTAACATTGAGAGTGTTTTGAGTAATTTTGCAGACAATGTCCGGTGAAAAAGATATCTACGGAGGCTATGTTGACTCCGACTACTTCAACGACGAAGCCGACGGGGTTTTCTTGAAGAATCTTCTTATTGGGTCCTTGCTTGATTCGTTCATCACTCCATCAGGAGTTAGTTCAGTATTTTGGATCTTGTCAGAGAATTCTTCTCCAACTCTTCTGTTGTCCGCCTCGTGCTGACTCCTCCGTTATCGCTCCATCAATTCTACTGTTTTGGGCGTGCAGATCTCTATTTCTCCCTCTTCTATCTCTGAAGTTTTTCCCAATCTGGGAATGAAGGGTTGAGTGCTCTAGTTGATGAGCAGGAACTGGATAAGGCTTGGATTATCATGAGAGGTGCTGGCACAAGGCTTAGTGGCACTAAAATCACTGAAGATTCATTATCCCCGAAGATACTATGCTTTGGCTGAGATAGTTGATAGATGTCTCATTTGCCGATCTGGATCCCACAGCAATATTACTGATGTGCAATTTGAAGCTATGGCCGCCATTGTTCTGCAGATTGAGTTCAACTGGTGTGCCTACATATTCAGGATTATCGCTACGGCTGCTGATAAGTGGCTTCTGACAGATTGAAGAACAAGGCCAATCCTGGAAAAGGATGCCATTATCTGTTGATAAGTATGATTCTGAGGAGAAATGCCAATGTAGTGGCTGCCGATCGCTTTCCATCCAGCTTGCCTTTCAATAGGTTGAAGTTCTTTGATGCTAAGGATTGGAAAAGGATTTCAAAGAATGCTTCCAGTGCCGATGCCCCTTCTGTTGCTCCTGCACCTGTTGTTACTAAAAGGAAAAGAAAAGGCAAAGACCATTCCTTCAGTTGCTTCTCAATCAGCAGCAGTCTCTACTCCTGCTACTTCAACAGACAGGATTCTTGCCGATTCTACTCCTGGTGCTCCAAAGAAAAGGAAACTGATAAAGGTTGCCGATCAAGTGGTGACAAAGAAGGTGAAGCTTGCCGATGAAGTTCCTTCTTCCACTATTCCCCCTGCTGATCCAGAGCTAAGCTAATTAGGTTTGCCCCTGCTCATCTTGCCTGTGCTTCCCTATCTACCGATCCTGCTGTCAAGGTTGAAATTCCTGATGAAGAATTCACTGATGACTTTGCCGATGGCAAAAGTATTGAGGATGTCATTGAGAAGCTCAAGTCTCAGACTCCTAGGAAATGCGCTCCAATCAGAAACCCAACCTTCCACACCTTCTACAAGAATCCTTGGTCCTTCACCAACAAGGTCTTGAACAAGAAATGGGTCTTTCCGATTGACCATCTGCCTCCCTTTATTCGTCGTCTTCTTCAGTTTCATGAAGAGATGAAAGACACTGTCACTCCCGGAAATCCTGCTGATTATGTTGATCAAAGGAGTTTGGACAGACGGACTGATATGTGGAAAGAGAAGTTTGTACCTCTATCAAAGTTCAAGCAGTTGAAAGAGGCTGAACTAAAGCTCAATTTGGTCGGTATTTGAATTCCTACCACTTTCCTGGAACCAGATCTATCTCTTTCAAGACAAATTAGACAAGATATGATGGTTCAGGATGTATGGATTATCTACGCCAGGACTTTTAATCAGCTCTCTCAATTCACAGAGTTTGATCCTTATCAGATAGGCAGAATGGAGAATAATGAAGATCTTCTGACCTACAATGATGACGAGGCTCCTGCTGACAGTCCTCTCAATGCTCACTTCTTCAGATCAGTCAAGAAAGTCACTATGGACTTGATTGACAAATCCAATGAATTTCTGCTGAAGCAAGATGCCGATCGCCTAGCTGCCGAAAATCTTGCCGATCCATCTGCTCAAGCTCCTTCTCCCAGCAGCAGCAAGACTTTATCTGATGCCGATGTTCATTCTGCCGATGATGTAGATGCTGCTGATAATTCTTTTATTGCCGATGGTGACTCTGCTGACAGTGATTCTGATGCTAATAATGATGATGGTGCTGATTTGCTGGTGATTTGGTTTGTGCTCACAAAGCTGCTGCTGACTCTCCTTCCACTTCAGTTACAACAGATAGTGACAAGATGCCAATCAGAACTGTCATGGCTAAAGCTTCCACTGCTGAAGTCTATGCAGAATCTGTACTTGAGGGTGATAGTAGTGTTGAAGGAAGGCATTCCGGTGATTCTATAGTGGAATTTCATGTTGAGCAAACTTCAGACACTCAACCTCTGATGGGTCTATCTGCCGACCTTGCTGCTCCAGTTGAGACAACTATGGACACTCAACAGTTGGATGTATCTGTTTCAGGAGGAGAACTTGCTGAAAAAGTGACTAATGAGACAAATGCTGACACTCATCTTACTGAGAAAACTACAGACACTCAGTTAATATCAGTCACCCCTGAAATACAGATTGTTCCTCCTACTGGAATCAAGGAGGTTGTGGAGTTGGGAGGAGGTGCTGATGATAGTACTCCTAATATGGATGCTGACATTGCTGCTAGTCTACAGTTTGAAGAGATTCTTCATCAGCCTTTGTTCAGCTTGCCGTCCGTTATCATCCCTCTTTACCGGCTCCTGCTGCTGCTCATGCCGATGTAGATCATGCTGATGAAGCTGATCCTGTTGCTGCTCGTGCCGATGTAGATCATGCTGATGAAGCTGATCCTGTTGCTGCTCGTGCCGATGTAAATCATGCCGATGAGATAGATCCTGCTGATTACATGGTGGTTGGAGAACAAGCCTTTGTTGATCCTGATGCTGTTGATACTTCTCCACCACCCAGCTATGATTATTTTCTCAATGGGAAGGATATGATGTGCTCCAACTGGTACACTTCCAATGCATCTATCCCCTCCAACAAATTTGGACAGCCTCTCTTCACTGTTCATCCAAGGTTATCCTTCAAGTATACCTTAGGCAAATGTCCACTCCCCTTCGGCAAAGACCACCCTCATTTAACCAAGCATAAATTCTCTCCAGGAGGTTCTACCAGTGATAGTCCAATCTATCTTCCCTGGATTCTCAATGATGATGACATTGTTCGTTCAAAGGGAAAGACTCCTCGGATTTCTAGACTTAAGAAGAAAGTGGTCTATGACCAATTCGATCTAGACCAGGACAGATAAAGATTAGAGGTGAATCTACCCTTCCCGGTCCTTCTCCAACTGAAGTGTGCATTACTACAAATGGATGGATGAGAAGCTGCTTGATGATCAATGATCTGCTGACTGACATCATTGAAGTTAGGCATACCAATCCTCGTGGCCTTCTTTATTTAATCAAGTCTGCCGCTTTGGCTATGACTCTGCCATTATTCCATCCTCGTCAGCGTGCCGATCATCTAGTCTATACCTCAAGGCTGATGAATGCCGGGTTAATGACTATGATTCTTGAAGGTCGTGCTTACTTGAACTTAATCTTGGCTACCTTCCTTTCACTTGAAGACAGTGGTATGTTTCTGCTGCCGACTGATCGTGCCGTTATAGTTCATCCTGCTTTTCCTTTGCCGATCTGTCGTGCCGATGATTCTGATGATCTCATTGTCTCAACTTTGTCCCTGCCGATTTCTTCTCTTCTGCTGATGATGCTGCCCTTCAATGGTCTTACTTATTCCGCTGCTCCTGTTCCTCCCTCTCCATCTCAGCCGATCTTGATCTCCTCTGATGATGAGATGATGACTGATGATGTGCTTATTGAAGATGCTGATCTGAATAATGAAGATTTTATCCCTTCAATAGTGCTCCCGACGTCTGCCAGTATTTTCCAGCCTACCATCGTCAACAGTCTGTATGAGTATTTGAAGTTTAGTGAAGGCGATTTCACAAATCAGCAAGTGCCTGCCACTCGTGCTGATGTTGGTGATATGGCTCTTTCTGTTGGTGACCTGGTTAAGGATGTTCATAAAGACCTGGTTAAGCGTCTACGTAAGTCCAATCAGGAGGAGGAGAATACTCTGGTTAAAGAATTGAAAGCTCTCCTTGCTGACAGAGACGAGCGTATTATGGCTCTTTCTGAATCCTTGGGGACAACTCATAACATTCAACAGAATCTTGTTGATAATCAGAGGCTGCAGATAAGAGATATGGGGAAGACTCGAAACAGAATTGTCTAAGACCAAAGCTGCCCTTGCGAAGCTAATCTGAAGATAGCTGCTCTTGAAGCCAACAACAAGATGCTGTCTGAAAGATTGGAAAGTGCGCAGAGAAGACAGAGCAAAGCAAAGAGGAAAGCTGAAAGAAAAGAAGAAAGAGCAAGGAAGAAGGCTAGGAAGACTGAATCTACAAAGGACTCAACTCCAGCAGCAGATCCCAAGATTTCTGATCCTCCAGCTGCTGATCCTTGAGTCACATAGCCTATGATGTAGATATCTTATTGAAGACCTTCACAGACAAATTTCTTTGCTTATAAAATTTTTATTGTGCTAATATGTTTTTCTTATATTTGTGTTGTTATCTGCATTATTCTGTGCTATTTCCTTTGCAGATCATCACTCTTGCCGATTCCTTGAACCGGCTTCACCATTTATTTTGGTGAATCCACCTTTTGCATTAGACATCTAGTGTGACTTACCTTAGGATTTGGTTATACCTAGATATCCTTAGAAATCTTTTCCCTAAAATAAGTGATGTCTTTAGCTTTAAGGGTGATTGGACTTAAGTAATTAGGAGGAGATTGTTGTTCAAATAGATACCTAGGTCCTAGAATTACTTAATCCCAATCATGTCTACACTTAGGGTCCCCCAATTTTATTAGAACCTTTTTAAGGTGCCCTTAGGATCCTTTGTGATCAGCACAGGTGTATTTCAACTCTTCAACAAGACAAACAGCAAGAGGAAGCAAATCAGCAGATCAGTTAACAAAGTTGCCGATCAACTTGATACACAAGTTGCCGATCAACAACATGCCGATATAAATAGACAGTCTGCACTGTCAGTCAGGTGACATCATTTCATTAAAGTCAACCTTGCTGATTGTCTCTATACTGTTTTATTATAAAGTAGTTTACCTACTCTGTAATGATTTCTACGCCGTCTGACACATAGCTACTTTTAGCTATACTCTGTCTCTACTTGCTTTTGCAGGTAACCGGTTGAGACAAAGGGGTCTTTACCCATCAGACTTTTAAGGCACGCGTATCTTCGCATTAATGCCAAGGATACTGCATTAAATGCTCCTCACCTACCCAGCTGGAAATTCAAATGTTATCCTTCTTCAACAAGCTAAGACATTAACTCCTCCTATATATAGAGGACTCAGTGCATTGAAGAAGGTTGGTGATTTAGTGCATTGAAGAGAATTGGTTGTTTGCAGCATCATTCATTGAAGCTCAAACATTCCTTGTCCAGATAATCATTAGATCATTTAATAGGACATACACTTGTGCACAAACTCTACAACACTGTTAGTATTCCCGAACTAGATTATTTTAAGGAATACGTTGTCTGAGTTTTCACACACCCACCTGAGTGAGATAAGTTCTTTTGAACTTGCCGCTCAAATACACTTGGTCAGATATTTGCTTTACGATTCATTAAACTATCTCTAGAATTTAGTCTTTGTATCCGGCAAAGCCGCTCTTGTAATAGACTAGGGATATTAATAGTGCTCTTAACCCAAATCCAAGTTCTGACCAAACTTGGTAGAGGACGTAGCAGTATTTACACTGTGAACCTCTCAAATCTCTGTGTCTTTGTTACTTACTGTCCTTGCCGGTTGGAACTCTATCACCGGCAAATCATTACTGTTCTTGCTGACTCATCATCATTTCCATTGACCAATCTCTTGAAACTGCATTGAACTTTTAGAAACTACTTGTGTTTAAACCAAGCTCTCAAAACCTTTTTATAAACTGATTTTGTGTGAGTTAAAACAAGTCATATCTTCTCCGCTGCGCTTACTGATAATAGTTTGCAATCTGATAAGTGACTTTGCATTTATAAACGTGTTTCTTTGAAAAAGTTTTAATTAGGCTATTCACCCCCCCCCTCTAGCCTATTTTCCTACCAATTGGCCTAACAGAATAGGTCTTGGTGCATGGAACTTTGAGTTCAGGACGCTTCTGCATGAAGGTGCGCAGCTCAGAGACGTTCATTAGATACTTAGATAGTAGCCTATAGTGAGTTCTGTACTTGGCTACTTTCTTGTCCATGCGCTTGTCATAACTCTCCGATGCATCCCATAGCTCATCAAATAGAACGAGGGACCAGTCTAGAGCATCGCCATTATAACCGCAGCGCAATAAGCCCACTGCTTGGAAATGAACTTGCCCTATTTCCTTTTTGCAGTTACTGAGTCACCAATAATGGTGCACAGGTGATACATCACCTCACCAAATTCCTTGCGATCATGAACGCTCCACTTATTTATAAGACTGGGTTCCCCCAACCAGTTTCTGTGCAAGCTTGTTTTGTTTAGCTTCAGAATAGAATTTTGGCGCATCAACAACACTGAACCGCAAAGCTTCTTAAGTGACGCAGGAACAATGCGCACTGAATAATTCTGAACAACTGAGCGGATAACATCAATCTTTGCTGGGTTTGCTTGTGCGTCATGGTGACTCTCTCTGCGTTTTCAAGAACTCGTCGACAAGAGAGGGGACATAGAAGTCCTGATCCAGTGTAAAGAGAGGTAAGATGCTGGAGGAATCCATAAGATGAAACAATCCTGCGTCCGACAGCGTCTTTATGTAGCGCAGGAAGATCTAATTCCCAGCCTTGGAGGAAAATAAAAAGAGTTCTGCGCAAACAAGAAATAGTTAGACAGAATCACGCATGGAGCGAAGCGCATGCGCAGAAGATACACGTATACGCAGCATCTCCATACAAAAAACGAATGTTTAAAGTAATGCGCAAAAACAAGTAACTATGCGCAAAAGCACAAACACTAAGAAATTCTTATGCGATCCTAATCATAAGAGAAAAATAAGAACTTGATGAACACGGAATAATAGAACATGAACACGAA